>CM051031.1:2021446-2621446 GCA_027627225.1 Congeria kusceri
AGATCGGGGGGTAAATGTTAAAGTCGGCTGAAGATGTATATCAATATCAGACTATAAACCTATCCTTTACCTTTTACCTTTTGATCTATTTTTAACTTTTTATTTATAAAATCAATGCGGCTGCTATCGTTTGTAAATAAACCTTGTAACCAGACGATAACTGATAAGTATGTTGTTATCATCTCGACATTTTAACATGAAATCAGAGTAATTTAGTATTATTTCCAGATCCTTTAACTGGAAAGCCTTTTACTTTGCATAAAGTTTGCATTTGTGTATAACTACGATACACAGCAGCTCGGACATGTGCCTTGTTTATGCCTAAAATCTAATTTTAGTTATCGTTGGCTCCAGTCAGCGATTGGTTGAGTTATTTTACTCGGAAACCGTTCGGAGCCGTACGTAGATATTCGGCGAAGATCGGTATGAAATGGTCTATAGCAGGGCTCTGTGAAATAATATTTGTATTTACCGCGTGTTTCTAGCGCTGTATGAAATAAGAGTGCTATATTAAATAATATCTGTATTTCCCGCATGTTTCTAGCGCTGTGTGAAATAATATTTGTATTCCCGCATGTTTCTGGCGCTCTATGAAATAATATTTGTATTTGCCGCGTGTTGTAATTCATACGCAACAAAACTCCAAACCGTTGTTTATTTGTCGATAATCTGCGCTAAATCGAAAATTATTTCGTAAATTCTACACGTATTTGCCGCGCGTTTTCAGCGCTGCTGCGGTTCCTGACGGAGGAGAAGATCGATCACAAGGTGGCGCTGACTCTCGCCTTCCGGTCCCAGTGCCTCCTGGAGGAGTACAACAATTTTCCCCTCGCACGGACGGACGGACATCCGATTATGGTGAGTGGGAATTTAATATGCACTTATTTTGCGAGCTGACTGTAAACATTTGCTTCTGTAACACCATTCAACATAAAATATACCTTTAAAGAACATGAAAGTAATATCAAAAGCACCTACAAAAAATCGGTCGAACTTTTAAAGCTGTAAGGAAAACACATTTGGATAATTATTTATTATCCAAAACAAAGTAAAACATCAAGAAGAAGTTTTGTCTTTTTCTTTCATTCATATTGATAAAATTGTACTATAAATCTTACCTTTATATGTCTTTTTAAAACAATTGTTAATCTTTTCTTGGACATATATAATAGGATATGTGTGCTATATGATTATGTGTGAGAATGCGTAAGATTGTATGAGAACATAACTTATGAAACTGTATGGGCATGTATGGGATGTATATATGTGTATATTAAATTTTGTTGGAAAGTGTATACAAATACGTGAAATCTACGTGCATATATGACTACGTATGAAAATGTATGGTAGTGAATGGTAGCGTATGAGAGTTATTGATAGTTCATAAGGTATGAAGGCCTTCAATCACGTGGTCTATGTTTCAGTTGCGGGGTGACCTCACGAAGAGCGCCAACTTCAAGGATGCCCTCGCCTTGAGGATCGCGTACAACGTAAGTAGACACCGGGTACGTTTTCCATGGCCGTATACATAAACGGAAATATTTAAAAGCGGGCCAGTGTGCCCATTACGACAGCAGGCTAAACGGGCTGAGCGTAGTTTATCCTGACTTGTGCTTTTGTTAATGTCCAGGTTTGTGTTTTGTGGTAACTGTAGGTGTATTAAGTGTTTAAAATCAATGCATTAATAATTTTATGCTGTAACAACGTTGTGTCCAATAAAACCAGTTTTAAGCGGTGTCTCCTCCTTTATAGCCAATACGATTATTTCAATCTATTTTTATCTGCTACAGACATACAATATCCATAACTGATGTTTTATTTTTTACATTAACCTGTATTTAACATATTATTTTCATATAAGTTATGCTAAAAATGTGCGCAAAACATTAAATTAATCCAGTTTGGCTCGCAATATAGCGACTTATATAGCCTGAAGTTAAGTGCTTCCGATACATAAAGCTCTTCGTTAACTTGATTTCCTGTAAAGTGTTATTTGCATTTAACTGTGTTATTCATTTAACTGTGTTATTCATTTAACTGTGTTATTCATTTAACTGTGTTATTCATTTAACGGTATTATTCATTTAACGGTGTTATTCATTTAACGGTGTTATTCATTTAACGGTGTTATTCATTTATCTGTGTTATTCATTTAACTGTGTTATTCATTTAACTGTGTTATTCTAGTAAAGGAACAACATATGCTTCACATTTTCCTTGGACATTTGGAAAGTTACGATTCCCAGTAGGGCCTTTATGAATATAATCCCAAGACATTACATTTGCGTTGAATTTGGTATTCTATTATATTTTGAACATGTTTGTTTCATAATTTACATTAAAAACTTAACTCATCATAGTCGAAATTATGTCGGAACATTTGACTTAAGAACAAAGTAATTTAAGGTTGACCTTTTAGCGGTTTGGAATACGGATCGGAAGACTGTGCTATACGTAGACTTAAGAAAAGTTGTTGGTTTCCCGGCTTATTCGCCCCCCCCCCCCCTTATTTTTTCTGCAAACCCTCAACGTTTTTTATGCCCCCACCATTACTGATAGGGGGGGGGGGGCATATAGTGTTTACCGTGTCCGTGGGTACGTACGTATGTACGTATTGTGTACGTATGTACGTGTGTACGTATGTTCGTATGTACGTATGTTCGGATTCTTGTCCGGACAATAACTTTGTCTAGCATCGGAGAATTTTCAAATCACTTGGTAGAAATGTTAAGCATAATGAGACGGTGTATCGCGCGCAATAACTAGCGCCCTAGGTCCAAGGTCAAGGTCACACTCAAAGGCCAAAGGTCAAATATAATAATTTAAGCCTTAGAACCTGTCCGGAGTATTATTTTCTCCACCATGGAAGGAATTTCAAATAACTTTGCACAAGTGTTAAACATGATGAGACGGTGTGTCGTGCGCAAGAACCAAGTCCTTAGATACTAGGTCAAGGTCACAATTAAATATCAAAGGTGAAATATAAGAATTTAAGCCAAAGACCCTGTCCGGAGCATAATTTTGTCCAGCATGGAAGGAATTTCAAATACCTTAACAAAAATGTTAAGCGTAATGAGTCGATGTGTCGCGCGCAAGAAACAGGTCTCTAAGTCCTAGGTCAAGGTCACACTTAAATATCAACGGTGAAATATAAGAATTAAAGCCATAGACGCTGTCCGGAGCATAATTTTGTTATTTTCTTAAATTTAAGAGTTTAAAGCCACTGTCTTTGACCGAATTATAATTTTGTCCGGCATTGAAGAATTTTCAAATTACTTAGCAGTAGTGATAAGCATTATGACGCGGAATGTGGCGTGCAAAAATGAGGTGTGTAGCTGAAAGGTCAAGGTCAATAATCAAGGTCAAATTCAAATAATTGTCAAGAGCATAATATTGTCATGCATGCAGGAGTTTTCTGATAAATTGGCAGAAATGATCACCATCACCAGATGGTGTGTCGCATGCAAGAATCTGACTTGTGAAGTTAGTAAATTACTTCCCTTTTTTGATGACTGTGCAAAGCATAATTCAAAAATGATAAAAGGCATTTTGTTGATTCTTCACAGAATTATTTAAGATTACAAGAGTAAGTGCAGCATACAAGAACCATACCTCATAATTGCCCAAACACTTTAATTACTACACTTTAATGATTTTGTGTCACGGCTAAAACTATTAATTGGAAATTTGTAATACCTCTACTTACTTCATTTAATAAGAAAATACATTAGCAGAAGCTACAATATAAAAGGACAATTCTCCTTTTGCAAAATAATTTGTATGCATATAGAAAGAGCGGCGGCTAGTAGAACAAGCTGCATAGGTGGGGGCATCCGTGTCTGTGGAAAAATTTCTAAGCTTATCGATCATTATTTTTTCTGACTTTCGTTAAATCGAGCAGTTTTCGCTAATATGCGGCTTTTCGGTAATTAGCAAACATTTCGAATTTGTCTGCGTGAGGCGCTCTTGGTAATGACATACCGTAAGGTGCAGTCCAATGAACCTATACTGTACGGTGAATATGCCGCGAAGAACAAAAACTGAGTCAAAAAAAGATATCCCCCCCCCATGATTTTTTTTTGACGTATGCGGAAAAAACAACATTTTTTTCGGCCGTATATGCTTGTTATACGTTTTATCATTTCATCTGAATGAAAGGATTTACTTAAGAACTGGAATAAGCTTTTTTAATAAATGTTTATGACTTTCGGTCAGAGAATTTTTTTAATAAACGACAGCTCAATTTACATTTACAATTCATGTACTCAAACTCATTGCGCCCATGTATGTACGAGTATTGTGGCAATATTCGTGGTTCATTTCCAACTTTATTCAGGCGTACACAAAGAAACGGAAGGGAGAGGCCAACGTCCCCGGACTTCCGCTCACGCACGAGCAGCTATTCTTCATTGCGTACGCCCAGGCAAGTATACGTATGCCATAGTACCCACACGAATGTAAGCAAAATGGCCTGTTTCATAAACATTTCGTAAGATTTTCGTAAGAATTCTGCGATTCGCACGTACGAAAACCGTTCGTACGAACTTTATGACACTGACGTTTTCATAGGTCTGCATTAGGATTCGGAGTACTGTGAAGTCAAAATCGGCCGCACATTTGTCGGACATACTCTGTGCATTTCGGGTAGTAGGGAATACAGTGAGAATATGGAGCGACCGTTGTTTTTTTTGCCAAAAGTATAAAGTAAAAGCACATACAAATGCAAAATGTACAGAAATAAAGTAAATTAACATGATAATCTTAAATCAAGATAAGTAAACGACTGCTGTTCACAATATGAAGTTTAATATAATTTAATGACAATACATGAAGTAAATGAATCTTTGTAAATACGCTTACTAGTTTGTCTTGTTTTCCAAGTATTCATTGATAAAAAAATTCTTTTTTTTATTTGTATACTAATGTATAACTTTATTTATTGATGTATCTATTATTGTTATATTCTGTACAGAGTTTCTGTGAAAAGACGAATGTTCGGGGGACGCAGATGTTCTACATAGACAACGACTCACCCCACCACGCCCCGGGGAAATACAGGTAGCTTAAAGTCCCTTTCCGTTAAACAATTGTGGAGTTGTTTTAAAGAAATTGCTTTTTACTTACGTATTTACTGTGTTTTAATAACAATCAAACGATTTAATAAGCTAATTTAAATTGATTTACTTCATTCGCAGACGAACATAAAACTTCGAAATAGGTGCAAAATGTTGAAACATTTTAAGAATCCAATACAATGCATTCGAACGTATGAGTAACAATACAAAAAGAAGTACCCGAATAAGTGTTATTTCAAAACTTTATGTAAACCTTCGATTTGAAGAATGTATTAATGAAAACTTTTAACCATTTCATAAAACGGAATACGTTTGATTTATACGTATAGATGATACAATATAGGTATACTATCATACTTTTATCTTATGTCACCATACCATTTGCAACAAAACAGTTTACCGCTTGCATTGAATTTATATCTGCTGTGTTCGCTCAATATGAAGTGTTTATTAGTTTTATTGTTTCCGTAAATTTATTGTATTATGCCTTAATAAAGAATTAAAGTTACACTCCTAACAAAAATATTGTATTTCGCCACTCTTACAAACAAGGGAGACAATTCACAATTGGAACTGAACCAACTACTCTCAGTGACCTCCCCTGCATTGATCTCTGTCGGTGAATGTCACAGGTTTCTAGTGAAAGGGACTATGTTTTAAGAAGTGACATTCTTAAGCAATTTAAATGTTATAATGTGATAGAAATGAGCAATAAAAAAGGCGTATACGATATATAAATATGAATAATGTACCACATTATGAGATTTTTTTAATGAAAACAAATAAACAAAAACGCTTGACAAAAGAAAACGCAGAGTGGGTATCGAACTCATGACGACGGAGTGGTGAGATTTAGAACAAATGATAATTGCCAGCGCTGTAACCAACTGCGCCCTTTTGACTTGTGAACATGCATGCGCATACTATGGTAATATAGTATTTATCCACACATCTGACGTCAAAGTGTAAATAAGAAAAGGGCCAATCAAACACGATAATTTTTTTCATAATGTGTACATTATTTTAACCATAGCAATATGCCAATACTATAATTTGAAAAAAAAACAACTTTATACCACCCCAGGGTCCTATAAATGTCGTCAGACTATAAAAAGACTTGTCGCAGGGGAGATAACTGTGAGGAATTTGGAGAACGACAAGTTGACCGGTTAAAGGAGCATATCGACTGTAGGCTTAAAAAAACATTTGTTCATTTACAGATAATTCTCATTAAAAGATTGTTAAGTAAGGTGGTCATATTCTTATATAAATGACCTTCCGAACAATAAAATACCAGCCCTGCTGCGCCCAATGAAATTGCATTTTGTACAGCAATGTTTGGCCACGGTTTTTTTTAAGTGATGCATTTCCAACTGTTCCTCGGGAATAAATCATTTACAGTTAATTTTCACGCGGATAACAATGCATAATTATAGTGGTACCTTAGGCGATTTAACATACAAAGTTCACGTTAATTTCGTGCATAGTCTGTGTGCTTTATATATGAAGTTATACCACAACATTTTGAAGGCAACAGTTTGATTGGCTCCTGAAAAGGTCATATGAACGTGACTCCTAATCCGAAGTCATCAGATCTAGTCAGCGGATAATATAGTAGGTAATAGATATAAGCCGAAAACTGTCCATTGGAGGCTTATGTGTTACTTAAAACATTGCCAAACCAATTTTAATTTTGTTAGCAATATTAATAAGTATGACTTGCTCAAACAAATATATTTTATAATAATACAAAACACTGTTATATTAATGATTCAAAATTTCCTTAAAAAAACTCTCTACTAAATCAGTACACACAATCCAAGTTCCACATGCTTTTGGTGCACAGTGTATATCCAGCCTTAGCAAACTGCGAAATGTTCTTTTAGGTTAAAAAAATGTGTATTGTGAGGATGTTGGATTTCGAAGACGGGCTATAAAGGATTTATTGCTAGTCGCAATGGAGGGAGTGACCTTCCAAATACCCTAACCAGAAATAATATGAAATGTAATATTGTTTCTGGTTAGTGCAGTATGCACGTGTACAATTTCAATGCTCCAGTTTGGATATATATATTGGATATAAATGGATTAGTGCATTGGTGCAAGCAGTAAGGTGTTATAATTCTGAACTGTGAACGCTGTACCAAGTTTTAATATTTTGTGAAAAGAGTACACGATACATTTTACTATTTGTACTATTAGTTTGTTAGTAACATATGATTTATTTATAATAACTATTCATGTATTTTCCGACTGCAAATAATTTCAACAGCAAATAATTAAAACATTGCTGAGACGTTATCCCATTGTTCTCAGTGTACCATAATTTTAATATTAGACGGGTAGCCGTCCAATATCTGGCGTGTTTTGGTAAGATATTGGGAGTGTATAGTCGGCTGATAATGGACAGCACGTGCTAGCTTAGGTTTTCTACAAGCCGCAAGGAGACGAATTTTGATTCTGACGCCCACTTCAGCACTGATATCATAGTGTTATTTAATGTAAAAATTCATACGTTTAAATTGATGTACAATTTTATATGACCGATGTACATAATGACAACGCACAAGATAAATGGCTTTTTTTACAGAACATGAAATATCACTATATTTGGCAAATGCAATGAACGATTCCGATTGGGAGCAATAGCAAAAATGTGTAACATACAATGTAGTACTATTTATAAAACGTAGTTTCTACAAACTAATACCGCCATGTGTTTTGGCTGTCGAATATATCTAATGCTAGTATGCGATCGCAATCATTTTAATATTTGGTGTGCTTTGGTTCATAATGGTCACTAATGGATATCTCGTACAGAATATATGTATGTATAATTTAACGTTAAACCTTCCACTATAATTTTGGTCGATATTAGTCATAAAATATTGTATTTTGAACATGGTAATGTCGCAAATTTTATGTTTTATGCCTAAACTATGTGCATGTTTTACATTAAATATTAATATTATATCAGTGCTGAAATAGGCGCCAGAACCAATATTGTCTGCTTGCGACACTGTGTTTTCAGGTTACCTAAGCTACCGTCTAATATTAAAATTGTGGTACTCTTAGAACAATCGGATGACGTCACATATATGTTTTAATCCCGAGGATCAGCTGGAAATGCATCACTTTTCAAAAACCATGGCCAAACATTGCTGTGCAAAAGGCAATTTCATTGGGCGCAGCAGGACTGATATTTTATTGTTCGGAAGGTCATTTGAACTTGACTTGTTATACGATGTCTTCAGATCCTAACAATGTTAGGATTTGATTTTAATGAGATTGTATATAGCGCCTGTAATAATTGTAAAAATATACAAACTACTAAATAAATCAAGTTTTAACATGTTAATACAGAACATGACTGTGTGTTCTTTTACTAGACATACATTATTTGATGTCACAAGAGGTACAAACACAAATTACAAATTAAATCCGACAATGTTCGGTCTCGGTACTTTGAGGACATGGGCGTTTTAATACATGATTGTCACTAGTAAAAACACATACATGAGTGTATCATACATGTAGTATTTTATGGTGACGCAGTCTTCTCATTAAATCATCTCAATTCTGACATATATGCTAAAAGCTATGCCAACAGCCACATTTTAGCATAATGTGTTAGAATTTGATTTTAATAAGATTGGGTGATGCAGCTAACTGTCGCTGGTTTGCAATGGGAATGCGTGATGCAGCTAACTGTCTCTGGTTTGATATTTCAGAGTTATGGGGACGCTGTCTCACTTCAAGAAGTTTTCGGAGGCATTCAAGTGTGACGCGTCGTCTACCATGAACCCGCCAAATAAATGCTCCCTGTTTTGAAACTGAATAGACTTCCACTTTTTAAAAATCGGAATGTATCAAGTCGTTATTATAATAATGATCGATTGCCGTAATCGGACTATGTAAACGAAAAATTGGTTTCCTATTGCACTGTAAGTGATATTAGATGATAAAACCCCGCTCTGCTAAGACATGTACATGTCTTTACAATAAATAAAAATAAATAATATAATGCGTACTGAGATATTGGATTAAAAGAAATCAGCTAAAATGTTTTTAAAATTTACAATCCCAAGCAGGTATCGAACTCACGACTAAGGAGCCATACGAAGGAATGTCAGTAGACAGCACTTTAACAAACTGCGCTGTTCTGCTTTGTAAGGAAATATGTGTAAACTGTAGTTATACAAAATACAATGTTGACGTCAAAATGTAAGCATTAAAAGGTCCAAACAAACACTACCCATATTATAAATGCATTTTCATGGAGCAATTTCTGCAGCATACGTTGTTGAAAGTAGTAAACGACAATTATATTATTATCTACTTAATTTGTGTTGTAAACTCGCAGGCTTGTCATTAACCAGTAGATGAACACAGATCGCTCCGCTTTTCTGTTTGTCTGAGGTTGTTTGTCCAAGGATTTGAAGTAAATCGATTGGATTATGCAACCATGGGCTATTTACCACTAAAATTTAAACCCATAATTGGTCAACTCAATCCTTGGTTGACAATTATCTACTGGTCAATTATCTACTGGTCAATTATAGTGAAAACATTATACACCTCGGAAGGGTATATTTACAAAGGTGACTTACGTGGATATAGTGGTTGATATTATTATTTGGCAAAAAGATACATGTTATGTTAACTTTAGTTGGTTGTACTAATCATTTCGTGTCTGCTGTAAATAAATTAATATACAGATAAGATAGTGTACATTTAACTAGTCGTTTTATGTGCGTCAGTATATATTGATTTGTAAAATATTAAAATATATACATAAGCTGTGGATTTATGAAATAAACTACGTCATGCAAATAATATATGTGCTTTCGTGTATATATTTAAATGGAAAATTATATCAGGCTCGAAACAAATGTGCCTCATAACTCATTCGTCACAACTTTAAAAGATCGAACTGAATATTCATAACTAAGACAAAAAGAAACCAAAAAAACAACAACTAGCAAGTAGTAAACATTTACAATTAAATAAACACGGAGAAAATGAACTATGTAATAATTCATGGGTACACAGACCCGATCTCGTTCATCATTGCCAAAAAACACAAACAGAAACAATGTTTTCACACAGTCGCCATTTTTCCCCTAGGACGACTATATAACTCTTTTTCAAGGCAACCCTGTAAGAATCAGACTCCGCGGTTACCCAGTATTCGGGAAAACCAGACCTGTGTCCGTATTCCAGAAATGTCTTAAGTGTTTCTTAAAATATTTTCAAGTTAAACACTTCAAAATGTAATATTTTAATAAGTACATATAAGTTTTGGAATCTTTTTATGTTTATATGAACGAACAATAATACTTTAGGTGATAATTAATAAGCATTAAGCACCATTCACTGTACAAAGGAAATACAACGTTAAATAAAAATTAATGTTGATTTTAAGGTCAAGAATAAGATATTACTTACGATGTTTCTGGAATACCACCACAGACCTTTTACTGAAGTCACTGCAACTAATTTGGATCTCATGAGATATTAGATGGATGCAGCAGCCTAGGGTATTTGCCTTTCTAGATATTCGATCGCGAACTATGACTGTGACATGTATGTAAAATGTATATGGTAATATCAATACATATACATACTTATTTGTAAACAAATCACCAATTCATCTACTGAATGGGTATACATGTTTCATCATTCGATCACATGTATTGAGTATTGAGAGAATAACTCCCATGAATCATTTTGTTCAATGCACAGTACAAAGCATGACTTGGAAACACATTCATAAACCAACGTGTTTGATGATGTCATTGACGTCAACGTTTTACGTAAAAGCAAACCAAACTATATTTTGTCCACCGTGTTGACATATATAATATCACAGTATACTGTCCTACTTGTTTGTGAAACAATTGTGTGTAATGGTAACACGTATTTATATAATATATTTCATGTGCTTTCCTCATAGTAATACTCGTACCTTAAAACACAAAATGTTAAAAATAACATTTGGACGCAATGGTTTATCTTATTGACCTTTTGGAACCATTGAGATAATGCATGTTGCATATTCTTTTATTGGGTTTACACTTGTAATTATTGTTCCTTGACCATTGAACTAAACTGAAACAGACGCAACCGTTTGTTTTGAATCTTTATTTCTTGTAAATTGTTTCAGGATTTTTCGTGCCATTTGAACATGATATTGAAATGTGATATTACCACGAAATAAGTGTCTACAAATGAAAGTTTTGTATACGCGAAAGAAATGTAAATTCATACAGGACTACTAATTGTATGTGCGAAAAGTAATGGTAATGAATTAAAAATTTTCTCTTACGCGAAATGTACAATCTGATTGCAGTTAACAGTTGTGAATGCGCACAAGTACTAAATAAAAGTTTTGGAAACGAGAAGGTAATATCATTGACGTGACGTTTTGGATAAACGAAAGTCAATGAATGCACCGTGTGGATACGCAAAAGTAATGACAATGGATAAAAGTAATGGATACACCTAAATAATTACAATAAATTAAAGTAATGGATACACGTACACAATGACAACGAATAAAAGTAATGGATACACCTAAATAATGACAACGAATACAAGAAATGGATACACCTACATAATGACAACGAATACAAGAAATGGATACACCTAAATAATGACAGCGAATAAAAATAATGGATACATCTAAATAATGACAACGAATAAAAGTATTGGATACACCTAAATAATGACAACGAATACAAGAAATGGATACACCTACATAATGACAACGAATACAAGAAATGGATACACCTAAATAATGACAGCGAATAAAAATAATGGATACATCTAAATAATGACAACGAATAAAATTATTGGATACATCTAAATAACGACAATGAATAAAAGTAATGAACAGCGAATAAAAGTAATGGATATACCTAAATAATGACCATGAATAAAAGTAATGGAAACACCTAAATAATGACAATGAATAAAAGTAATGGGTATCCCTAAATAATGACAATGAATAAAATTAATGGATATCCCTAAATAATGAAAATGAATAAAATTAATCGATACACCTAAATAACGACAATGAATAAAAGTAATGGATATTCCTAAATAATGACCATGAATAAAAGTAATGGATATACCTAAATAATGACCATGAAAATAAAAGTAATGGAAACACCTAAATAATGACAATGAATAAAAGTAATGGATATCCTTAAATAACGACAATGAATAAAAGTAATGGATATACCTAAATAATGACAATGAATAAAAGTAATGGATATCACTAAATAATGACAATGAATAAAAGTAATGGATATCCCTAAATAATGACAATGGATAAAATTAATGGATACACCTAAATAACGACAATGAATAAAAGTAATGGATATACCTAAATAATGACAATAAATAAAAGTAATGGATACACCTAAATAATGACAATGAATAAAAGTAATGGAAACACCTAAATAATGACAATAAATAAAAGTAATGTGTACACCTAAATAGTGCCAATGAATAAAAGTAATGGATACACCTAAATAATGACAATGAATAAAAGTAATGGATATACCTAAAAAATGACAATGAATGAATGTAATGGATACACCTAAATAATAATAATGAATAAAAGTAATGGATACATCTAAATAATGACAATGAATAAAAGTAATGGATACACCTAAATAATGACAATGAATGAATGTAATGGATACGCCAAAACAATGCTAATCAATGAAAGTCATGGATACGCCAAAACAATGTCAAGGAATAAAAGTAATGGATACGCCAACACAATGTCAATGAATAAATGTAATGGATACGCCAACACAATGTCAATGAATAAAAGTAATGGTTACGCCAACACAATGTCAATGAATAAAAGTAATGGATACGCCAACACAATGTCAAGGAATGAATGTAGTGGATACGCCAAAACAATACTAATCAATGAAAGTCATGGATACGCCAAAACAATGTCTAGGAATAAAAGTAATGGATACGCCAACACAATGTCAATGAATGAATGTAATGGATACGCCAAAACAATGTTAATCAATAAAAGTCATGGATGCGCCAAAACAATGTCAAGGGATAAAAGTAATGGATACGCCAACACAATGTCAAGGAATGAATGTAATGGATACGCCAAAACAATGCTAATCAATGAAAGTCATGGATGCGCCAAAACAATGTCAATGAAAAAATGTAATGGATCCGCCAAAAAAATGTAAATGAATAAAAGTAATGGATACGCCAAAACAATGTCAATGAATAAAAGTAATGGATACGCCAAAACAATGTCAATGAATAAAAGTAATGGATACTCCAACACAATGTCAATGAATACAAGTAATGGATGCTCAAAAGTAATGTAAATGAATGATCGTTTTGGATGCGTCACAACAATGTCAATAAATTATAATTATGGATACGCCACAGTAATGTCAGTTTATGATATTTGTAATACACAAAAATTAATGTCGGTGAAGTTTATTTTCCCGAATGCAATGTCAATAAATCGTTTTCAATGCGCACATTACATATTAAATAAGCGAAAAAACCGTTTGACGCCTCAATGTCACAATTCACAGTTATGTGTAATCGCAACATTTATGAATTCTGAAAGCACACTCATGTTTATCTTCCACCATGCTCAATATATTGACAAGCCCTCCTTTCCGTGAAACCATCACTGTCTGGGTAGATAATTACGCCAGTGGTAGATTCCCTTTCATTCCTCAGTCGCTTTGTGGATCATGTCGGTTGCAAGACATCGTCTATATTTTGGCAATCGATTATGATGTATGTGTTGTGAGATATCTAACGGTTTCTAGTTCGGAAGTCTGGATCTTTTCAACTTCCATGTAAGTAATGATTTAAAATAGTACAGTTCTTAATATATTAAAATTATTCGAAATATTCTAAATATATTCCGTGCATTTCGTTTTCGATCGGTGATTTCTTTCACTGAATGACTCAAAACAAATAAGATTCGAAGTCGGATGAATAATAATGTATTTTCACAAAGGCCGATATAATGTACGTCATGAGATCTGTGACACAAATTATTTGTAGAATTAGACTTTTAAATGGCTTCAATGTCCTGATTATGTCGAACAAATAATTAAAAATGTGTATGCATTGATTGGATTGGATTGGATTGGATCAAAGAACACTTTGAGATAAATAAACATATAGTTTAATTCTGAATGATACTAATACATTATTTTATATTAAAGAAAATATGTGTAAATATGCAAGAATGCAGCGCAAAATAGCAGGGTGCTGCACCCTGCTCGTTTTCGGTTCCACCATGAATCCCCTGAAGGCTAATAAACGCAGAAAAGTTGAATAACTTTTGATATTTAATATATGTATGCAAATATTAAATGACCAATGCATAAACAATGTTTCAAAACCGTAAGAAGTAACATTGAAATAAACTTTGATTTACCCAAGTATTACTATCTCATTAAAATGTATTCTTAACATTGCTAGGGTCTGAAGACATGTATAACAGGTCACGTTCAAATGACGTTCCGAACAACAAAATATCAATTCTGCTGCGCCCAATGCAATTGCCTGTTGCACAGAAAAGTTTGGCCGCGGTTTTTGAAAAGTGATGCATTTGAAGCTGATGATCATCGGTTATAAATCGTTACAATTAATTTTCACGTGGGTAACAATGGATATACTGGTACCTTAGGCTAGTAAACATCGAAAGTTCACGTTAATTTCGTGCATAGTATATGTGGTTTTTATATGAAGTTATACCACAAACAGTTTGATTGGCTCCTGAAAAGGTCATCTGGGCTGGCATTCACAAAGCATCTTAAGTAATCTCTTAAATATTTTCACTTAAGTGCACAATTTGAATGTATTATATTTCGTTACTTAATAAACAGATTCATATGTTGTTGATATTGCTCAAATAATACTTGCATAATGATGCTATTTTAAAGTTTACTTAATTATAAACTGTTTTTAATGGAATTATACAGTTGAGGAAATTTCCAAATTTAAGGATAAGGGTAAAATTTAACTAAAGATGCTTCGTGAATACCGCCCCTGGACGTGACCCCTAATGCGATGTCATCAGATCCAGTCAGCGGATAATATAGTAGCGTCAGACTGGAGATGATTTCAATTAGGTTGCCAATTATCAGAGAATGTCATAGAACCTGTCCGGCTTTCCCCCCGGCTCCTTTTAAGCAGCACCCTGTACTTTTTATGATCCTAGATCTATCCCTATTGCAAATAGTTTTAATAATAAATATGTAAAAATGAATTATTAAATAATATTTTAAATTAATAAATTCAACTAACATTATAATGAGTCGATGTACACCTCATGGTCATTAGAAATCGCTAATTGTCACCCAAAGTTCAAAGACATGTCTGCACTGGAAATCAGAGAAAATGTTTGAAGGCAAAATACAGTGAATTTGAAAATATAATAAAAAGGGGAAAATGAGGATATTCGACTTAACCAAAAGTCAAAGAAAAATGTGACGAACTGAAACATAGAGTTAAAAAAACTGTCATACGTTTATATTTACAAACATATATTAACAGACACTGGTGACATACAATCTAAAACATACAAAAATATATCATATATCTAAACTTGAAAGGCAAACATATGCCAATAAGAAAGTAGTTATAGTAAATAATATCGTTCACTAGCAGTTTAATATAAAATATGTAAGCAAATGTATCGGGACTGGAATGTAGCGTTACTGCACACATATTGATTAAATACAACATCTGAACTACTTCAAAAACAGTGTGGAAAATATTTTATTTTATTATGTATAGCTTTAAATGACTATGTCAACGAAAAATTGGCTTCCTATTGCACTATGAATTATATTATTTGGTGGAAATGAGCTTGGCTAAGACATGTGCATTACATAAATACAAAAATATATAGTACACAATAAGATATTTGATAAAAACTAATTTGCAAAAAAGTCTGAAAAAAATAAAACCCCAAGCGGGTATCGAACTCACGACTTAGGAGCCATACTAAGAAATGACAGTAGACAGCGCATTAACCAAATGCGTCATCATGCTTGGTAAGGAATCGTGTGTAAACTACGGTTATACAAAATGCTAACAATTCTGACATCAAAATGTTAACAGGAAAAGGGCCAAACAAACACAACCTGTATTATAAATTGATTTTTATCTCCGAATGCGTACACTCTTTTCTCATTCGGTATTCCCCGTTTTAACCGTTATTATATGCCAGTATTAATATCTAAATTTCAGATTTTTTAAGGGCCCTTTGCGATGACATAGCCCCTTTAAAGATGCAGTTTCAGAGTTTTGGGCTGTGAATAATAATTTTCAAACACTGACTATTTCCTCTTCTATTATACATTTATTGTTCATATTTCAAGGTTTGAAAAACACATTGCTTTTTCTGCAGGGTTAATTTTTTGACGAATAAATATAATATTTCGATAAACATTTGCTACCTGGTAGATAATAATTATACCCTAGTCATTTTTACATAACAAAGACATAATATATATCAAAATAATTATGTTTGGCAACAAAACATCATAGCAGACGAAAGGCTTAGATAGATTCTACAAATTCCTGTTTTAAATTCCATTTGTATCGAAATGTTTTATCAACCCAGGCTGTGAAACTGTACCTTTACTGCAACATAAAATAAAAAACAAAAAAACAAAAAAAAAAAGCACTGCAATGACAATTCTGCATATTTATTATAAGAGTTTATATTGTTTGCGACAACAGAATTTTTTTATATTTGTGTTAGTAATTAATTTGAATAGTTTTATTTGGTTGAATTGCGTTGGAAATTGTAATTCTGTTATTCTGTTTGTCTCTCAAAAACGTTTTCTTATACACGCAATGTGATTTTAAAAGAAGGTCCTACTAGAAAATATAAACAAAATAATATTAAGATATACAATTATATATTTTGCAAGTTCATTGTAATTAAATTTATGTTTGGAGTCTTGAAAACAGAAACAATGAATGTAACAGCTTCATTTTGTTTGAAGGAAAAACGTGTTTATTACACGGGCATAGTAAATATATATCTATGGAATTTGAATGTTTGCTATCAATATTTGTATGATACAATTTTATAATGTTTAATCAAGTGAAACTGTTTGCAATCTTTCCATAAAAGATAATATTTTCTGTAGTGACAAGCTCATAAAACATTTGTATCACTGTGCTTATAAGACAAAATGTTATTTATACAAAATGTAGTGTCATTCTAAATGTAAGGTGCAATAAACGGAACGACAGTTTTTAGTGCAATTTCTTTTCTTTTTTTTTATAAATAAATAAATAATTAAATCAACTTGTAAGTAAGTAAGGTAAGTAAGGCAAGTAAGTAAAAAAAATAATAAATACATAAATCAGTCAATCAATCAACGTTCGACTCGAATACAGAGCATATACCCAGTTCAGTTTATTGTTTTGCATACGTGCAGCACACATGCTATATACGAAAAAAATAACAACAGAAAACCTCAGTGTTTTTAATCATTTCGCGATAAATTCGCTGTATTACTTTATTATGTTAACGGGGGTTGTTTTGTTTCCAACGTATGTCGCAAAAAGCAATCTAACTAAAGTGCACAAACTTCTTACCTATGTGTATTTTGTGATATGATTTGAATCAGATTGTCAGAAAAAGCAGATTTGAGGCGTGTCGTGGGAAAACTGGGTTTTATGTATGTGCGCAAAGTGTCGTCCCGGATTAGCCTGTGATGTCCGCACAAGCTGATCCGGGTCGACCCTTTCCGCCTACAGTGGATTTATGTTTAGAAGAGACTTCCTTTGCAACAGAAAATACCATAAAAGCGGAAAGTGCCGTCCTGGATTAGCCTCTGCGGACTGCCCCATTTGTTGATCTGTATGTAGGATTTATAATGGACGGAAAATTGTGTCACACTGTTTATGACAAACATTGGACAGGAGCCAGTAAAGTGACCAGCAATGACACACCGTAATGTACACTCGTCACGGCCTTGCGTTTTGATATCTAAAGGGATTAAAAGACTACGTAACTCATAGTTAAGAAACACCCAGTACTTTTCACTCATGACTTAACTTAGTATTGTCACTTTGAATAAGAAGAATTTATTGCTGTTATAATTAATCAGAATTGCCAACTTTTCATTTTGGACGATTTGCCAATGTGATGGAATGGATTGATTATTGAAAGTCATCGATTTTCTGCATTTTTTACCCTAATCCTAAAAATAAACATTTTCGAGAGCATGGAACCGACAGGGAAAACACTTAACACGGTTTTACCAGAAGTAAATACTCATTTAAAATATCAAATATACGATTTACTCTATAAAACATAAAACCAGTCAGCGGTAAAAGATGTTTGAGAGAGGCTGTGATTGTTATTGAAAACACTTATTTAATTTTGAAATAAGTTTCTCAAGATACATTAATGGAAATATATACATGACTTGCATGTTATCTTTTATTTCAATATTTTTCTAGTTGTGCATATAATCATGTAAATACACATGTTCATATTTGCAATTAATGAGTAGCAGTCTCCTTTAACAAAACATTAATGAGTAGCAGTCTCCTTTAACAAACATTAATGAGTAGCAGTCTCCTTTAACAAACATTAATGAGTAGCAGTCTCCTTTAACAAACATTAATGAGTAGCAGTCTCCTTAACAAACATTAATGAGTAGCAGTCTCCTTGAACAAACATTAATGAGTAGCAGTCTCCTTTAACAAACATTAATGAGTAGCAGTCTCCTTTAACAAAACATTAATGAGTAGCAGTCTCCTTGAACAAACATTAATGAGTAGCAGTCTCCTTTAACAAAACATTAATGAGTAGCAGTCTCCTTGAACAAACATTAATGAGTAGCAGTCTCCTTTAACAAACATTAATGAGTAGCAGTCTCCTTGAAAAAACATTAATGAGTAGCAGTCTCCTTTAACAAACATTAATGAGTAGCAGTCTCCTTTAACAAACATTTTATTAAGAACGCTGATCTTGTGTTTGTATTTTAGTTTGACTTTTCTCAAATGTGAAACCTTGTATAATTAATTAATTAAGTACTGTTATCACGCTAATGGCTAGCTAAATGTGCTTAAAGCCCCATCTTTTCTTCAAAAGCAATATTGTCTATGTTGTAATACTAATGCCATTCAAGATGAATTTCACTTTTGTGTGTGTGTTTGTTCGTCTTTTCATCTATTATAAATAATTATATTAAGAAATAGTTATTTCATAAGGCCTTCTATGTTTAAGTACTTGCAATTGTTACAAACAAATAACAATAACGAACTCATAAAGCTGTGTTTGTTTATTAAAGAATCACTACAAGAAAGATCCAATATTCTTAACGTAAGGACATGAACGATTTGTTGTGTTCATCCTCCTTATGTGTTGACAGCGTTATATATGTCTTTATTGTTCATTGCGTTCATTGCATTATGCGTTTATATGTTCTCATTCATGTGATTATATATTTATACATACAACAACAACAACAACAAATATTTATTCACTTAAGCATATTACAGCTCATCGTGTTGACCAAATTCATAATAAGACAGACATGCGTGGAAATAATAAATAATAAATAATAATAAATAATAAAATATTAGTAATCACAGAGCCGGTAAATAACAGCATATTTATCTAATACACAATTCATGAACAATGGATCTAATAATCTGCTTGTATGGGTAAAAGGTGTGTGTGTGTGTGTGTGTGCGTGCGTGCGTGCATGCGTGCGTGCATGCGTGCGTGTGTGTGCGTGCGTGTGTGTGTGTGTGAGTATATGTATGCATGCATTTTTGACACGTCGTATATTTATACTTGAACTTCGCTACAACATAAACCCTTTAATTAGGGCAACCTAGTACATGGTAGATTGCCATAAAGGGTACGTATGTATTAACTTTAACGAGTCTTTAATATGGGATGCCATTTTTTTGGCAGTCTAAAACGAAAACAAAATTTAGACAGCCCTAATGGCATATATGCTGTCGAAATGTCTATGTATGTTGCACGAGTAGCAGTCATTGTGTGAGTTTATGTGTGTGTGTGTGTGTGTGTGTGTGTGTGTGTGAGTGTGTGTGCGTGTGTAAGGTAGGGGGAGATATAGTATGCGTGAGGGTGTTGTGTGGTAGTATATAATGAACTGATTTGGTATATAAACACATGTTTGAGGAAAAACAATGATAACAGGCAACAAATACATTCATTTCTTAATAAACTGTACATAAATGACATTAACAAACCTTGAGTTAGAGAAACATATAATTATCTCTTTTCTTAAAGCATGTTATACAGTAAATAGCTAACTTCCTAAGCGTTCCTTTATTATTGCTATTCACAAGTTTCAAAAATTTGTGCATACTTGGTCTTGTTGAGAAGTATGTTGGTATGTATTTGGTTCTTTCTTCTAAATAAAACGGACATTTAACTATAAAGTGATACTCGTCTTCTAAGTCGTTAAGATTACATAAAGTGCACTTTCTTTCGTTTCTGCTAATGTTATAATGTCTGCCAGTTTCAATCCACAATTTATGTGACGATAGGCGTATTTTAGCAATGATATTTCTATGTTTTTTATTGTCAATAACATCTAAATATAGAGACCTTTCAAATACAGGTTTAAGTTCTTTGTAAACTAGTAATGAGGTTGATGAATCAACATTAACTCTCCACTCAGATATATACTGATCTCTGAGTCTAATCTTTAACAGAGGAATAAAGCTATCAATACTAACAGACTCAGGAAATAACCATACATCTGTAAATCCTGCATGATTCAAAATTTGGTGAACTTTGGAGGACCAATTAACAGTGTTATTTTGTGCATCAATTTCTAATCTTTGCATATTAATGACAGTATTAAGGATACAATTTCCTTGTTTATTTTGATATAATTTTAAAAAATATTTACAATTCTTAGGTATCTACCAATATATAAAGGAAATCGACCAACTTCAGCATATAATGACAATGAATTTGTTGATAATTTCACATTTAGCAGTCTTTTACAGAACTTTCTGTGAAGACGTTCAATATTAATTGCCGCAATAAATCCCCATACTTCGCAACTATAATTAAGGATTGACAAGACATATGAATCAAACAACTTGAACATAACATTTATTGGGACTTCCATGTCTTTTGTTATACAAAACAGGGAGTTCATCGCCCTTGTAGCTTTGCCATATAGTGTATTCGTGGCAGGAATAAATGATCCCCCACTTGACATAACAATACCAAGGTAGTTAAAATTGCTTACTATTTCAATTTCATTTTCTTTGTATGTCCATTTGTAATTTTTGTTTAGCACGCCCCCTTTTCGGAAAACCATTATTTTTGTTTTTTCAATATTTACAGTTAAATTCCATTTATCACAATATGCTTCTAGATCATTTAACGATTCCTGTAGCCCTTCTTTAGTTTCTGAGAAAATAGCAGCAGCATCCGCAAATAGGAGGAGATAAATGGACAATTGATCTAACGTTATTCCGGCGTTTACTCCGTTTTGTAGATTAAATTCTAAATCATTTACGAATAACAAAAACATTATCGGCGATGTTATCTCTCCTTGCAATAAACCGACGTTGCTACTAAAAAGGTCGGAAAGTGAGCCCATGTGTTTTACTTGAAGTTTGACCTCGCTATACATAGAGCGGATAAGTGATATTAACTTTCCATCGATACCAGAAAGAATCATTTTATGCCATAGCTGGCCGCGATTTATAACGTCATAGGCCTTCCGGTAATCGACGTAACAGCAGAAGAGTTTGTTTTTACTATGTATCTGTTTTTCTATTAAATAGTTAAGAATGAAAATTGCATCGACGGTACTGCAGTTGGGTTTGAAACCGAATTGAGCATCTGTAAGAATATCATGGGTTTCTGTCCAAGATTTTAAGCGTTCGTTTATCACACCTGTCAATAATTTCGCAAAGCAGCTTAACAACGTGATGCCTCTATAATTATTTGGGTCGGAACTATCCCCCCGTTTATATAGTGGAACAATAACTCCTGATGACCAGCTCTTTGGAAACTTTTTAGTATCTAAAATGTAATTAAATAATATTTCTAATGGTTTAACTATAATATGCACTGTTTCTTTAAAGTATTCATAAATTATATTATCGAGTGAGGCAGCCTTATTATTATTCAGACGCCTTATGGCTTTAATTATTTCTTCTGCGGAAATGGGTTTGTCGAGATTCGGGTAAGACCTAACCGGATTTTCTATATTATCAAACTGCCGTAAAAAGCTATCGCTTTCGTCGTTGTTAACGTTAACGTCAGCCTCAGAAGCTAATGCATTGAGATAAACGTAAAATTCTTGCAAAGATATGTTGTCCGCTTTCGGTGAAACCGTTTTTTGTTTGAATAATTTCCAGAATTCGCGCGGCTTTTTGCGGCTCATGTTATTTAATTTCATGCCCTGTTCTCTGTTAAACTTAAATTTCGTTTTCCTGCAAAAATATTTATAATCTTTCCTTGCCGCTAGCATTGTTTCTCGCGTATGCCTATTCTTATTTAAATTATACTGGTAAACTGTTTGTATATATTCTGTCCGTTTTCGTTTACATTCTTCGTTAAACCATCGTCGCTTATCGGTGTCAGCAGAGGTGCAGTTATTATGATTGTTATTAACATTATTGCTTATTACATGTTTAAAATATTTTTCACCTCGTTTATTTAGGAAATAAGTAAATTCCGAGACTAGTAAATCCGGATCGCAGCGCGAGTTAACGCCTGATTGTAAATGGTGTTCTAGTTCTTGAACACCGCTGGTTATATCGTGCACGAAATTATCTCTGTACTCCGATTTCCACTTAAAATATATGCGCTGATTATTTTTACCGTTAGTAGTCGGTTTGTTCGTGCTCAGAGCAAATGTCACTGGGGCATGGTTGGAGAATTCCGTGAAATCGTGTACTTTAAAATCGGCTAAATCGTGGAAGTTTTTGACTGATGTTAACAAATAGTCGACTGTACTTTCCCCATTATGCGTAAAACAAGTTAATTTGCCAACTCCATTATCTTGAAAAAGTCTACCGTTTACAATTCTTATGTTCGTAGATTTACATACATCTAACAAAAAGTCGCCATATCTATTTGAACCTGGGTCACAGGCTGCCCTCTGGAGTGGGGTATCTATTTCAAATAAATCAAAATCACCCAGGCTTCTGTCATTGTCAATAAAATCAGCTTTATGGCCGGTTCTAGCATTTGCGTCCCCCGTGATAAATACTTTTCCTTTACTATTGAAAAAATTTATATCAGATTCTAGCAGTTGAAAAATGTCTACATCATACATATCATGTGTTGGTGAATTTTCGGGTGGAATATACATAACAGCTAAATATATATCATATTCAATATTGAAATATGTTTTATCTATTTTAAGCCATAATAGACAATCTATGTTATTTCTTACTAGGGAAACTCCTTTGCGTATAGTGTCTCTAATGTATACGATGACACCGCCGCTGGAACGCCTTGCTCTACGGTGTTGGAAGCGTCTATACGAGTGGATAGGATTGCTGTATCCTTTTAAGTCAATTGTAGAGTTCTTATTAGTCCATGTCTCAATTAAACAGATAATGTCATGTTCGACCAAAAAAGACGAAAGTTTGCTGTCACCACGCTTTGCAGAAAATAGCCCTTCAATATTCCATGAACCAACTTTAATTACACTCCCACTGTTGGCCTATTCAACGTATAGTTGTTTGTTTATGAACAGTCTGTCCACTTTGATGTACGCTTCCTTGCCCTCCGTGCGAGCTGCCTTCATGATCGGAACCAGCTTTCTTCTTTTTTCCATCACTTCCGGTGGGAACTGCTCGGCAATCCCAAACGGGGTCCCTTTCAGTTGGTTGGATGCTTTCCGGACCCTTTCCTTATCTGGAAAAAACGCAAATTTCGTCACAATGGGTCTCACCTTATCTTGCCTGTAGGTTCCCACTCTGTGTGCTCTGTGAATTTTTATCTCCTCTTTTGCATTCTGTATATGCAATTTTGTTTCAATGAAGTCCAAAATTTTCTTTTCACAGTTTTCACTATTTTCTTCAGGAATTCTAAAAAATAGTAGGTTGTCCCGCATACTTCTGCATTTAAGGTCCGTTATTTCCGCCTGAAGTTTCGATTCTTTATAAACATTCGCCTCTTCTGTCGTTTTCTTAGTGTTCATTTTTTTCAAAAGAGCGTCCAACTGCTGTTGTTTATTTGTAAGATCCTCTACAGCACTACTACTGAAATCACATGACTTTTCTAATTCTTTGATTTTGAATTCTATGTCATTAATCCGTTTGTCTACTTTGTCCATTCGTGAGCTCATGGCCGAAACGCTTGACTGAATTTTTTCGAGTTGTGACAATTTACTATCCATTGAATTTAATCGATCTAGTATTGTTGACAAAATGTCATGGTTTTGAGAAATTGGTGTAGCTAATTGTGACATGAAACTCTGACCTTGAAAGGCTGGTGTACTCATCATAAACTGTCCCATGGGTGCATTCGGTATTTGGGAACAATTGAACAATTGACTTGCCTGTAATTGTCCACTTTGACTATATCCAGGTGAACACTGAACACTTTGCGCCATTTTTGTTTCTTTGTTGGCCTTTTTGGAGCTCCGTTTTGTGATGGTTTGACCGTTATCCGGCGATTGTTTCGATGGTTTGCGTTTTCTGGTCATCCAGCGATGTTAACGCAATCACAATAATGAGCTAAAATCCATTTTCCATTCAAGATTGATTGAGAAAAATAAAAAATTATGCTGTTTTTTTATTCCACTCAAATTTTTGCCGCCATCTTCACGCATGCGCACTTTTCAAACCTCTGTAATTGATTACCTGTTGACCAATGAAAGCAATTGACATGTTGTATTCAAACTCTATATGTTGATGACGATGTATTCAACCACTCTTGATTTCTTAATAGATACAACAAGAACGAGGTGAGTATTCGGTGTTAAATAAACATATATTTTAGCTGCACAAACGCTTTATTGAAGTAAGAATGGGCATATCGAGTGAGCATTTTACATTCATAGAATAGCTGATGGACAAAGTGATGCACACGCATTGGACTGTTTTGTGTGCAAAAGTACCCTTTCTTCAAAATTAGTGCATTGTTAGACCGTATACAGCTCACGTCGTATATAGCTTACGTGTGAGCTGCATACGTTGGTTGACAACGTATACAACTTACAGTGAGCCATGTTCGTTTGTTTACAACGTATACAACGTACGGTAGCTGTGTACATGGGATATATACATATCCTTTTGAAATAGGTCTTTCGTCTTAACGTATATAGCTCACATGGTGATTGACTAGTATACAACATACATTATTGTGATTACTAGTATACTTGATCGTCATCACCATCTTCGTCGTAGTAGTAGAAGAAGTAGATCTAGTAGCGGTAACAGAAGCAGCATCAGTGGTAATAATAGCAGTAGCAGAAGCAGAAGCAGCAGCAATTGTGATTGTGGACGGACGGACTGACGCACGACGGATGTCGGACAAATAGGATACTAACAGCTCACCCTTATCCACGGTAGAATAATGACCCTGGTATGTTTTCTAATAAAAGTTACTGCGATTGAAGGACGAATGAACAGACGAACGGGCGGACGGACGGACGGGCGGAATGGCGGACGGAAGGGCGGACAGGTAGACAGACAGACTGCAGCAGCAGCAAAAACAACAGCAAATACAAACATGCATTCGCAAAAATGTGTTCATGACGACTTCTGCTGCTGCTGCTGATGATGCTGCTGATGAAGCTGTTGCTGACGATGACGACGACAAGGATGATAATGATTATGATGATCGTCATCTTCATCTTCTATACATGATCTGTATACGGCGATATGGATCATCTCGACGTATACAGCTTACGGTGAGCTGTATTCGGTGTAGGCTGTATGCGGTTTTATAGTCAACGTATACAGCTCACGAGTACATCGATATTGTACACAAACATGCGCAATGCTAGCTAATATTATAACATACAAATTTACCAAAACCGTGTGAATAAACTGACAAGATTGTTAGGCGTTGAGAAATGTGTTTCTTAACCTAGCCTCATTATAATAACATCGTAAACATTGGTGTATCGTTTAAGAGATACTTCATTCTGACTTGTATGGCAACCTCAAGCTGCAGAGAGTGTTAAATCCATTGCGTGCGAATCCTCGGTGGAATCATTAGTTACGCTTTATTAAATTGCACTGAGTGCCAATGGTCTTACATGCAATATCGAGAAAGTAGAAATACATTAGTTCATTATTAATGAGTATTATTAATCTAATTATAAACTATATTGGCTAGATGCGATTAAGCTTATAGCAAAGGCTTATCATTTATTTTTTGTACAGGAAACAAATTGTACTCACTAATATTGAAAAATGTAAGTGTAGCTCAACTGAATATGTTACCATGTTTATTATTCCGTGTGTACGAGATACATCTGTTTTTTTTTCCGTGCTGCATTTTACCGAAAACATTTGACATTTTGTAACAGCAAGTTTCTAATAAACAAATCATTAAATCATATAATGCATATTTTCTACAACAGTGTGATTTAATTTCATTTTTTGGAAGTCTAGTGCGAATATAGAACGATGTTATTGAGAGATCGACTTCACGTATAGCATGTCTGTCAAAGGGCAAAGAATTCCTTGTAGGCGTTCGTAAACTATTCGGAAATTACACGTTTGAAGTATAAATATAGATAATAGGCAACGGAGTGTATGTGAAACATGCTGTTTTTATTGTAATATTGCACAATAAACACGAACGCATTTTCAGACTCCTCCAAGCGTATCATTTTAGAATGCTTTGATTCTACAGGGTGTTTGGTTTGTAAACTATTATTTCATATTATTATCAGTATCTGGTTTAAAAGGGCGTATCGACAGCTAACACGGTATAATATTTTTTTTTAAGAAATATATTTTATAAAGTATTCATTATATATTACTTCACACATAGGTCTCGTTTGTTATAAACAAACAATACAATATTTGTTATAATATTGAAAAACGTTGTCACCCTGACAGGTTTCGCGGGCGCGGGAAAATGTGTAGTGTTAGTAAAATCGATATGAATGAATGTTCATGAAGTACCGTTTCGCGCATGCGCACTTTTGACAAAATGTTTCCATTGAAGTGCGAGATTTTGTAGGTGTAAGTTCGAATCCTGCTGCAACCGTCTATCGAAAAAAAAAAAAAGGGAATTGTATATATTTTTTCTTAAAAATTTCATCAATATAGTATTGATATTCGAAAAATATATTTATGAAAAATGGGAATTTGTGTTTTTAATACGTTTTTGTATTTAAGAAAAATACCGTCGATATGCTCCTTTAACAAGATTTTATAAAATTATGACAGGGTTTTTATTTAGAATATAAAACTAAACGCAAATGTTCGTTTAGTAATATCCAACGCTATATTTAAAGACTATCTTCTTGAACAGTATTGTTAGTTTCATACCTTTGTTGCGTTTCTAGAGACTTATGTTCGGCCTATATACTAAAAAAACATCTTCCAATAAGTAGGAATTTGGTAATATTTTCTGATTTTATATCAAACTTCGCACCTCATATCAAACAAAGTAATTATAGATTTTATTGAACTATACAGTGTTTTCAGCATTTGATTTTTAATATTACGTGTACAGACTAAATGCCAGTTCGATTTACTGTCAATTATGAATCGGAAATGTTGTCAAACATTATCTTGTTGTCAAACGAAAAAACAATTTACGTATGTGCTTGTGTCCTGCACAAATTCAGCACAGGTATTTGCAGCAGAAAACAAGAGGATTTGCAAAAGACTCCAGAACCAGTAAATAAATAATTTAAACTGACAAAGTGTTTGCATACGATAGAAAAACTCGTACTCGTATCTTTTCAAACACATTTAAGAGATGATAGATGGAATCATTGGTTCGCTTAATACGTGCCCAAACACTGTAAACATAGATTCTTCTGATGATATTTGATTCCTCGTTCCAGCGCTGCAGGTAGATCACTTGCCTCCGCGATGTTCAAGTCATCAGCGCCTTTCTCTGCAAGTTCTCGTTAGTCACGCTTTATAACTTCGTACTTAGAATTCATGGTAAAACTATATGGTGCATTGCAAGCCACATTTGCCACCCAGGAACAAGATCTATTATTAGAAATAATTATTCCATGATTTATAACTTACAAATAACTTTCAGGATATTAACGAAGTAAATTTACATGTATTCTTCATAGTTTGTTACTCATATAATACATTTTATTATGATATCATGTAAAATCTTTAGAATTGATTCACTGGTAATTAATTTCATTATGAATCATTATAAAATATCCTCGTCCAAATATTAAAGTATTAGTTTCGATCCCGTCTTTCTATGAGATTAAAATTAATTATTATGAACTAAATATCATACAATTTCAAAATAAATCCACTCTAATAAAAGCTTGACTCTAGGTTTACCATATTTTTGATTCACGCATTGAGTCCACCTTTTGTAGGATATAACGACCTATTTACGTACAGGTAGTATGTTCCATATCTAGAGAATCGGTATATCAAAGTAGTAGTATTTGGCGGTACCCATTTGGCTTTTAAATTTGCAATATGAATTTTCAAACTTTAACAGAAGCAACATACCTATCTGTCACATATAAATTGTAAACTCACGTTAGACATTGATCAAGCAGGTTACAACTGTAGTACTTATTTTAGATCATGCGTTCGTCAGTTGTTAGCTCACCTGAGCACATAGTGCTCGGTCAGCTATTGGTATGGGGGACCTCTCCGGCGTCGTCCGTCGTCCGTATGCCGTCAACAATTTGGACCGTTATCGCGATAAATACTACACTTCTTATTCAATCTTGACCTAACTTGCACAGTTTGTGTTTGACCATAAAATCTCGGATGGGACTGCTATTTGGTCAGATCACACCAATAACATTATTGACCCTTTTTCATGCAAAAAAAAGTGCATAAATGCCTTTTTCCAACTTATAGACTTTATTTCCAATCCAATCTTAACCAAACTTTCACAGTTTGTGTATGACTATCAGATCTCACAAGATGCCAAACATGGGCCAGATCGTGTTTCAAACACCAGAGTTATTGCCCTTTGTTTATTACAAAAATGGACATTATTCAGGATAGAGACTTCATTTTCATCCAATCTTCACTAATCTTGCACAGTTTGTATATTACCACGCGATTACAATTGAAGTCGAATATAAGCAAGATCGGACCAGAAACACCGGAGTTATTGCCCTCTGTGAACAAAATATTCACAAATGGACATTATTCAGGGTAGAGACTTCATTTTTTATCCAATCTTCACCAATCTTGCATAGTTTGTCTATGGCCATAAGATTGAAGGTGAAATTGAATATAAGCAAAATCGGAAAAGAAACACCAGATTTATTGCCCTTGGTTTGTGAGACTTTATTTTTCATCCAATCTTCACCTATTGTGCACAGTTTGTCTATGAACGTAAAACTACAGGTGGAGTCGAATATAATCATGATCGGACCTGAAACACCGGAGTTATTGCCCCTTGCGTCTTGAAAAAAACATCAACAAGTTATCAATGATTGGCACACACTATTTTTTATTCAATGTTGACCTAACGTACACAGTTTGCGTATGACCATAAAAATTGAGTGATAAAATTTGATTTCCAACAGTTGCAAATCTTTTATTTAGTTATTTGAACATGCAACATTGATAAGATGGCTTCAGAGCCTGTATTAACATCATTTATCATAATTGGACAGAAAATTATCAAAGAAAAAGCGTAACTTGACTTTATAGCACAGCCATCGAAATTATCGCATTGCAACTAGTTCTCCAAAACTTTCTGTGAAAAAGACATCAAAATTTACTGTTTCTCCATTTTCCAGAATTGTCACTGACTTAATGAAAAGGGTTCGGTAAGAATATCGAGAAAAATTATTTGAGAACCATTAGCAAAAAACCGCACATCCACTACCCAACTCGTAGTTGAGTTAGCCCATTGCACTAACCGATGTTTGAAATCAAAATTGATCATATCCCCCTTTGCGTACTGTTTAGATACCTTAATTTTCAAACCTGTCACAACGGTATGGTCTTCATCTGTACCAGTTCTCAGGTGAGCACTTTGAGCCATCATGGCCCTCTTGTTTTAGAGTTGCACTGCATGATTTCCTCGTTAACTTCAAAGGAGCGTGTGTTAGTCTTGAACAGCTTGCGGCGCGGCCTTATATCTTGTTGTGTTTTGTAATATTTGCCCAGAACATGTATGCAGTTATCTTCAAAAAAATGTTTACATTTGTCTTTCATCACCTCAGACTCTGTGCCATATGGAACAGTGTATAAGGTATATTCGATAATCGTCGTTATCATTATCGTTATTATCATATTTTCATTTAATTCTTATTTAGTTACAGAGCTGTCGTTGACGATTGTAAGATTTCTAAAATCAAGTTTTGCTCTATGTTTGAACTAGTTTATCACGTAAAAAGGACTGGTCTTTCAATGTGGGGACAAATTCAAGAAAGATGACTTCAGAAAGTTGCCAACCTGTTGCCCTTGGTAACAGCCAACCATTTACAAATTAAATTGAATTACATATTTTCTTTTTTTACTATTACTAAACCTTAACCTATACCTTTTCATGAAAGACAATGTCAGCATTGCAATGTTTTTGAAGATGAGTTTCATTTCTTGTTAGAATGTTCACTGTATAATGATATTAGAAAATTATATATTAAGAAGTATTACTGTAAGATACCAATTGTCCCAAAATTAATAGAATTTATGTAATCCGAAAATGTAATTATTAACAAAAACTTAGCTATGTATGTTCATAAAGCGTTTACTTAAATAAACCAATATACATATTAATACGATTGATATTAGCGTAAATGTATCCACACTTGACTTCTCGCTCCGCATGTTTCTTTGTATATTTACAAAATAATCATTTAAATTGATATTTTGCTGTTGTTAATTATAGCATTGTTAATATTTGTTTTTATATGCTAGACTTGTTGTAATTTATTTATGCTTAATTCAGTCGAGAATTAGTATTTTTACAGATGTATACTTATGGACTGTATGTCTGATCTATATTAAGTAAACCATAGATAATTCAAATTGCGATGCTATAAGGTCAATCTTTATTAACATTCAAATGTATATTGAATAATTATTGGCCAAGTGTGATGTTTGAGCGTGAGCCAAGTGTGATGTTTGAGTGTGAGCCAAGTGTGATGTTTGAGCGTGAGCCAAGTGTGATGTTTGAGCGTGAGCCAAGTGTGATGTTTGAGCGCCCGTTAACAGTTTAATCCCCCCATGTTTTGCATTTACCGTTCCAAGGCGGTTACCCCAAGTGTATTCATATTTGTGTTTTGTGGTATGATTGTTTGTGCAGTGCTGTGTTGTATCACTTACCTTAAATAAAGTACCTTGTGCTGTAGATAAGAGTTATTTCCTGTTGAAGTATCTGGAATTTCTCATTGCTTATATTGAAAAAAAATGGATTACATAAACATAATGATATGGCCTAATTTAACGTTTTAAACGATTACAATACAAGGATTGTTTAAAACGTCAAAAGTGCTAAAATATCCATTGCGTCAATGTGTTAGAGCCAAGCGCATAGTAGAAACATACATACGCCCACCATTGCAACTTTGAACAACTCAGAAGTATTTTGAGACCGATCAGTTTTATTTTTCTGGGCTTGACGCACATGCGTCAACAATGAACAGAACAAAAGTAGTTAGAGACTGTTCAATTTACAAAATGTTTGCTTTAGTTTTCGTTTTAATACATATTGAATATAAATGATTAATAAATAAGAAACAATACAGAAATGCTTCCCACTTTGAGTTTGCGACTTTAAGCAGGTTTTTGTAAAAGTAAAATATAACACCCGTACGGTGGTCGCCCTAGTTTTAAGAAACGCTGACATTTCAACTATTGGTAAATGTACAGCGCATTAAATCATACGACATTATAATATCTTGGGGTGTTTTTATGCCGAGATGTGTATAGCAGAGCAGAGAACAATTATTGGAAGTTAATACCGGTGGTGTTGTTAAAAAACGACATTAACATTCCTTGAGTACTTGATATGAAATCGTAAGCATCCATAGAATGATGCTTTGCAGCATTTAAGCTAAAGGGATATTGAAACTTCTCTGAAATAAAGGTTGAATATCGTGGACTTAGTGAACCGTTGCAATTTTTCACACTGTTTTGTGGATTATATTGATAAGAGTTTTACTGAACAATTGATGTGTTTTGTGATATACCCTTCTGTTTTCATAATGAAGTATTTGAGAGAAAGTTATAAAGAAAGTGACTTAAAAAGTGAATTTACTGTGGTAATTATATTACTTGAAGTAAGTATATTATTTTAACTAATAATTTGTTTTATTCAAACTCATTGATTTAATGTTTTAATTGCATTTAAACCTTGATTTGATTGTGTTTATACAATGTACGTGATTTGTGGAATTCATGTCCTCGAATGTGTAACGTGTTTATTATATGCTTTTCAGTGACATATAGAATTTTATTGGTGAAATAAAATTTGGGTTTTCCACTGTATTTCACGAGTGGTTATAGAAAACATATGTTCACGAGTGGCGTATATATGCCAAATACATAAAACCTACTCTTCCCCACTTGTCTCATATGGTCTCAATAATCTCGATCATACACGACGTATACGTGTTTTTATTTATTTTGAATAGCTTTGTACATATCTTGCAATATTATTATTACTTCGTTGTTATGTTATACCTGTGGGTCAGTGTACCGAATTAAAATAATTAAGTAACTATTTTACCATGTTTAACAGTTTTAAGCTGGAAATTATAATAATAGGGATATCATATCGAAAATTACTATTTAGTATTTCTTAGAATCGAAAAGTAATATCTTAAAATACACAAGTTGTCATATATGTTTGCATTGCACTATTATTATTTAAAATCTTTAACATGAAATACAGTTGACACGATTGTACAATCAACGATTACGTGCTTCTGAAGAACTTTAAACGATTTTTACACAAATGTATGCTTCAATGTCCTTGAAATAAATATGTTTCGAAAATGCATTTTTCCGATGCCAAAACCTTGCTGGTACCAAAAAAACACAACATAAAACATACATTATTTCTTCTATATGTTATTAACATATTCTGGTTTGACCTAAATTTCATCCACGCCAAACAGGCTTTCAAGCAGGAGAATCAAATATTCGCACGTTGCAGACAATAAAATAATAGAGTAATAACCCATTCACACATAGAGTGCGTCATTAACACCTCGATAAGAATCTTGTAGCATTAGAGTGTAATATTCCTCAGTGCTGTTTCTTGCTGGATTGGTGTACCACAGCTGCTGTGAGGTAGCACGAAAAAAGGGCAACGGTAAATAGTCAGTATTAAAACTATGTTCAGTTAATAGTCTATTGATGTCTTAGTATTTGCTCTTGGAACCTTTAGGAGCAGCCATTTAATATTTTAACTGAGTGTGATGATTGTCAATTAAAATATTTTGTATATTCCTCAACTTAAAATCTTGTCTGCACTGCCATACTTTAAATTTTCAGGAATGTTCAAGCTTGGTTATGGGTACTTATAAATTTCAAAGATGTGTCAGCAGTATCGAAACTTCTTTTAAGAAGGTCCTTTATTTAAATATAAACTATATGAAACCCCAGCGATATCAGCAATAGAATGAATTAAGTGATATCTTGAGGTCTTTTTCAGTTGTCCACACAACTCCATACATCATACGAAAAACACGAAATAAACAAAACCACAAATATGATTAAACTGTGGCCATTGCCTTGGAACGGTTAATGCATAGCTTTTGGAACTAACAACTTGTAAAGGCACACAGGACCTCAAAACTGTGTCAGCATCAGCATTACAGGAACTTCGTACAGGTCCTTATACAATAGAAATGCACTTAAATATAAAATATGTTAATAAAATATGTGAAACTACAGCTTCATCAGCAATGGAGAAATCCTTATTAGCAACCAAGCGTCCTGTACTTCAAACACGTGACCAAATGCCCATACAAAGTCTCACAATATAGGCCGCGCCCGGCTAGCTCAGTTGGTAGAGCGCTGGACTGTCAAGCCGGGGATTGTGAGTTCGAACTCCAGCCCGGCCCCCTAATTTGTGTGGGGTTTGGTCATGCAATTATTTATAGTATAAATGTTATACGGCCATTCACCCCTACCTCTGATTCAAGTAGGGCAGTTGTCAATTACTGGCATAGGTATGTGTACTTAGTACTGGTAAACCGCTTTGATCGGCTAAGCTTGCCCAGGAAAAGTGTGAGTAGGTTAACTGACCGCCTTGATATGACTGAATACTGTTAAAACTGCGAAAAATCCTAACAAACAAACAAACGCACACAATAGGACAAAACTTGACAAAATCACAACATAAAACATGATGAACACCGTGTTCACTACCTTCTATTGGGTCACAGGGCAAAGTCTTTATGGGTGGGAACCGGTTTAAAACTGCTCCGAATCTGACATTTGGCCCAGAGTTAATGACAGTATATCACCTCATCTACATATAGTACCAAATAGTTTAAATCTTAAATACGTATCATTGACTTCATCATGAAGTCAAAATTCTGGGTGCCAAAACACATTAAAAACATCAAGACATTGAGATGTCTTTATTTTGCCCTAAATATATTACAAGAGGACCAAGCTCTGACTTCACGGACCCCATATTTTTTTTTCCCTACAAAGGAGACTTCTCGGACACTAGATTTTTCGGACACTATAAGAAAACGTATCGGCCCCCAAAATTAATTTGAGATAAACTCAATAATTATTAATATCTGTACCGTGAATAAACCGATCATATACCGCCCCATGTTTTCACCAGTGATACATGAAAATAAGCTAAATACTAATAATTTTCGTAAACATAATTGATACATGAATTTGTCAGGCAAATTTAACAAATTCAAATTGTCAGAAAATAATAGCGGGAATAAATGAGCAGTAAGTTTATAAATTCCCCATTTATTGCAATTCTCAGGTTTAGGATTCTCCAAACGCTAATTGATGCGTGTGTATTAACACAGCTTTACCGCGCGCTATTTTTAAAATGATTCTCCTGCTGGAGTTGTACTCGCCTGAATTAATTCACGGGGACGACAGTCGGTTACAGCGTACAATAATATTTTACACAATGATAAAATAATAAGAAATATAAGCTCAATCAAATTTGCTAATATTTGTTTTGCTTATTTATCAGAAAAATACACTTTATATTTTGTATTTGCGAGCTCAACATGCAACATTGTACGTTGTAACCGACTGTCGTCCCCGTGAATTGTAGCATTGTAATTGCTATTTATAGAGTATTATCCGAGTATTCAGTGTGAAATGACACGATGGTCTGCAATGATAAACATTCGCACGAATAATAAATTTACTTCCCATCGCTGAATTATAAATATGCTGACACGGCACATATGTTTAAAGCAGAACTGTGGTGCGATATTATAGAATATAAATCTTCAATAAAGAAAGATGGAAATTTAAAGCACACCGGTAAGCAATAAATCGTCATCGATTTGTCACAAGACACTTTTTTTTCTTTAACAATTGCAAGTGAAATTCCATTGGTCAATGCAAACTGTACGATGATTGTCACATGGTTGTCACATGGTTGTGGATTTAAAGGCTGTAAAAGCAGCATTTACTTGGCATGTGACGCATCTGTATCATCTGGTGTTATTTTTAATTAACTACTGTCTCAGACCTATTCAATTATTTCGATGACATCGGAACTGCTCGTAAACAATCTGTGGTTGCAGGCGCGAGGTTGTGAATTGTCGTTGAAAAAGGGAGTGTCATAAGTTAAGATTTGAATGTGGAATACTGTAAGGTTCTTAGCTATTGCATGTTATGTGTAGGTTTACTTGATTTGTCGAATTAAGGCCCTTTATGATATATACAAGTACAATTTTCATTTAGTTTAGTAGTAAATCGTAAATATATTCTATATATTCTATATGCATCCTTATAGGTACGGGCCTTTCGAGATGTTGTTGGGATAGTGGTATATAATGTTTGCGCATTTGGGCCCGTATGTACAAAGCTCCTTAGGAAAAACTTAAGGAAATGTCTTAAATTCATAAAACTCCTTCATTCTGTGGGTCTTTCATGTATAGATCATTTTGCATAAAAATGGCCCAAACTAGTAAATATTGATTATTTCTTCCATATTTTACCAATTGGTAAACAAACATCATTGGATTTCACATAGAAATTTTGATGCGAAATTTTCACTTAAGTTCACCTTAAGTTAAGATTTTCCTTAAGAGCTTTGTGAATACCGACCCTGGTTTAACAAAGAGGTGAAGGCTATTGGCGTGTGAGATGTTGAAGTGTGGTTTCATATGGCGTACCGTTTGGGTCAAAGTAGATATACGCACAATATTTATAAATAGATATGCCTGTAGGCATAACTATTATTTTAAATTGGTATATAGGCATACATTTAGGCTTGTAGGCACACAATTGTGCCGGTCTGGTTATGTTTGTACCTGTCGGTATACATATTTACTTTTGAAACAAACGGTGCGTCATAGTTTCAGATTATGATGCGGTTGATACCCCGGTTTGTGTGCTGGTCAATACCAAATATATAATTTTCTGGATTATGGTTTGTGCGGTGCAGGTGCATGGTGTAGCTGTCACATCACGGAAAGAGAACACCAGCCATGCGTGGCGGTAACAACAGCTGTTGTACCGTGTCATCCAGACTGAAGAAGCCACACACTGTGAGAGCATGCAGACTTCTATTCAGCCATTAATTCACAGTTCGGTGGCTTTGAATCTGTTAATGTTCAATGGGCAATAACCAGGATATGCAATAATGATTATGAGCGTCAATGTTTGTAATCAATAAGGAATTGATATTTCAATTCGAGATACATTACTTGAAATTAGTCAAGAATTTTGAAATTTGATTCGGTTTCCGAGGTACTCGGAAATTGACTAATGTGATTTGATTTGTTCAAAAATGAATATATTTATAGTAAATAACGCTTTTAACGTCGCGTCTCTTAACATAAGATACGGATAATATGTATCGCTGATTTATGTTAACACCTTAGCTAACGAAATGATAAAATTTATTATTTTCTCATTGCCCATATGAATTCATTTGCGTGATCTAAGACTGTGCATCTCTACTGTCACTATCATAATTAAAAATATGTTTACATTTTTATTAATACTATGTGTAACAAGTATGTGAATAAATACGGTCCTGGATTTGTCGAAATTCCATCCAAATCATAACTCTGGTTTAAATTACATACCTGATATTATCAAACAACGAAGACATTTCCGCAAGCTATAATGCATGTACGGCAGTTGCACGGACTTGAAACACGTTTAAATAAAACAATTATGAAAATAATGTTCAAAGATGAAACAAATTTCAAGATCGTGTAATCATAGAGTGGCAACATAAATTCCCACGGCGGATATTAGGGACCAATTAGATACGCAATTATGTACTTGTGACCGGCGGACCGTGCATTTATGTTGCGTAGATAAGATGCGTGGAAAACATGCTTCCATCAAGTGGTTTAGTTTGTTATCAACAATATGATCTCTTTGAAACATATTGGAACATGATGGAGTAATTGATATGGGTACTGAAACGATATTCAAGCAAGTCTTATAGAAGAAGGACGTTAAAAATAAAAGCCTTGACTCGTAACGAAAGCAGACAAACAGACTCAATGTGTAGACGACTGATATACAATTCAACACGAACATGTTTTTTAAAGTGTATTGTCTGTAAAATGTGTTGATTTAGTAACTTTAGAGTGCAAAATGTTAAAAAGGAATGACAAGTATGTCTACGATAAGCACTTACTTCTCCATGCAGAAAATATAGAATCATGGTTAAGTTGCTTTTTTATTTACGAAAAATAATTGAAACCGTTATATTTAAGTATATGTAAATAAATAATTGCCTTACCGGCATATACAATTGAAGCATATATATATATATATATATATATATATATATATATATATATATATATATATTATATATATATATATATATATATATATATATATATATATATTATATATATATATATATATATATATATATATATATATATATATATATATATATATATATATATATATATATATATATATATATATATATATATATATATATATATATATATATATTATATATATATATATATATATATATATATTATATAATTTTGGAGAGGGCTGTTGTAGATTACGATACGTAAAAATCTGATAGATTTATGTGGGTATTTTAACAAACATATGTAAGCACAATACCTGTATTATTTAAAATATATAATACAATATAAAATGCACCTGGTTCGCAATTAAATTATGTCCAGAATTAAAGTACATGTATATTTACAGAAATATAGCATGCCATGTCATGTCAAATTGTAAAACAGTTTGTATCATAGCATTAAAAGTTCGTTTTCACAGTGTTGTATGGGTGTGTTAACGAACAAAAAGCGGTCGGTTATCGTCAAAATGGTGTATAATTCAGTAGTCACCTGCCAATAACGACCGGGTTGTACTAATGCGTTATCAGGTCCTCCTTGTTACTATTAATAGTCCATTATTAAACGCTTGCAAGTACTTTAGTCGATACCAATAGCACACGATATCGTGAGATGTATACTTTTTACTACATACTGAGATCAAAATCAAATCCAATTTTAAAATTCGATCCGAGGAAAACACTGAAACAAAATAGCGACTAACTAGTGCGATTCCAGCTCGGCTGAACAGACCCTGGTAATATAATTACTAAAATCTTAAAAACATGTGCGCGATTTGGGGTTACTTTGGACTATAAAAATTACGTGTTTATAGTAAATAACCCATTTTTCGGACCTCTGCGGACGTTAACGACCATAAAAAGGTATATTATACCTGTATTAGTTAACATTTTTAGAAAATGTGTTATGGCTTGCAAACTTCGAGTTATTTAATAATGTTCGAATATGTTGGTCTTGTAGCGGCAGTACGCATGACAAATGACTGATTTAACTGCATTGCTATGAACCCGAACACATGTTTTCCGAATTGGAAAATTCAACATGGTTAAATTCTAAGCTGATATGTAAAAGGACTTTATGTTCATAAACAGTTTACAAGGTTGAATATATTGGTTTTTCGGCTTTAGAATATGTAGTTAATTTTACAGTATTGTGGTCTTAATATCGTCATATCGTAATACTGAAAATCATTGTTTTATTCAATTGTTTACTATTTACATGTCAAAACAAACAATGGCCGCTAAAATTTCAATATTTTGGTTACTTATTGCTATATTTTGCCAATCGTACTACGGTATTCGAAGCAATGCATTGCAACCCAATTTCGTATTTTACATTTGAATTTAAATCGGCAAGTTAACTTTTTATTAGCAATTCTGGTCGAACCTTTTATACGAGGGTTAGATTATTTTACGCCCTTATGCGTATATTTCATGTAATGATACAGTGATTACACATATGTTGCATGCGACACACGGTAACATCTAAAGCTCTATTTCCAGCGTCATATAATTAGTGGGAGGATTTTAGCCACATAAAATATTGCATGCGGTTCGTAAGCAGATTGTATGATGTGTATATTGTAATGTGTGTATTTGAAGCACAATATGTGTGAGTAAGGATCGTTTTTGTGGTGTTGACATGAGGTGTTTGGTTGTGTATAAGCATTGTATGTAAATATCTTCAAGAAGTTATGTCATATAGAAATAATACCCTTTCTAAGTTATCTGTTCCTTGAATGTAATATGTATGCGTCTTATCTATCTTTCTTTTATTTGCTTTCCTATTACTATACAAGGCATGCATTGTAATAAATATGTAGTTGAACTTACCAAATCAACATTTGTGTGTGTGTATTGATTATTGTCTTTGTCATGTAAATGGTTAAAGGCATTTTTGTTTTGCCGATCGCCAATAAACTGTGAACGTGAACTTGCAATTGCGGTTTGTCTTTTGTACGGTGCCTATTGGTGTATTTTGTTCAGGGGCACAAGCGATGTTGTTTAAGAATATATTTGATACAAACGGCATTAACAGCACACGGTAATGTGTTCGATTCTGTTGTGTTTTGTCATATATATCCAAAACAAGTTTGCAGTTAACTTCAAACAATTTTGCGTAGACCCCTATATTTTATTGTTGGTTGTTGAAATTGAATAACATACTTAATATTTTATTGTTCCTTTATCATTCCAGACTCTGAAACAAATGTAACATACTTAATATATAATATTTTCTGGGCTTGACGCACATGCGTCAACAATGAACAGAACAAAAGTAGTTAGAGACTGTTCAATTTACAAAATGTTTGCTTTAGTTTTCGTTTTAATACATATTGAATATAAATGATTAATAAATAAGAAACAATACAGAAATGCTTCCCACTTTGAGTTTGCGACTTTAAGCAGGTTTTTGTAAAAAATAAAATATAACACCCGTACGGTGGTCGCCCTAGTTTTAAGAAACGCTGACATTTCAACTATTGGTAAATGTACAGCGCCTTAAATCATACGACATTATAATATCTTGGGGTGTTTTTATGCCGAGATGTGTATAGCAGAGCAGAGAACAATTATTGGAAGTTAATACCGGTGGTGTTGTTAAAAAACGACATTAACATTCCTTGAGTACTTGATATGAAATCGTAAGCATCCATAGAATGATGCTTTGCAGCATTTAAGCTAAAGGGATATTGAAACTTCTCTGAAATAAAGGTTGAATATCGTGGACTTAGTGAACCGTTGCAATTTTTCACACTGTTTTGTGGATTATATTGATAAGAGTTTTACTGAACAATTGATGTGTTTTGTGATATACCCTTCTGTTTTCATAATGAAGTATTTGAGAGAACGTTATAAAGAAAGTGACTTAAAAAGTGAATTTACTGTGGTAATTATATTACTTGAAGTAAGTATACTATTTTAAATAATAATTTGTTTTATTCAAACTCATTGATTTAATGTTTTAATTGCATTTAAACCTTGATTTGATTGTGTTTATACAATGTACGTGATTTGTGGAATTCATGTCCTCGAATGTGTAACGTGTTTATTATATGCTTTTCAGTGACATATAGAATTTTATTGGTGAAATAAAATTTGGGTTTTCCACTGTATTTCACGAGTGGTTATAGAAAACATATGTTCACGAGTGGCGTATATATGCCAAATACATAAAACCTACTCTTCCCCACTTGTCTCATATGGTCTCAATAATCTCGATCATACACGACGTATACGTGTTTTTATTTATTTTGAATAGCTTTGTACATATCTTGCAATATTATTATTACTTCGTTGTTATGTTATACCTGTGGGTCAGTGTACCGAATTAAAATAATTAAGTAACTATTTTACCGTGTTTAACAGTTTTAAGCTGGAAATTATAACAATAGGGATATCATATCGAAAATTACTATTTAGTATTTCTTAGAATCGAAAAGTAATATCTTAAAATACACAAGTTGACATATATGTTTGCATTGCACTATTATTATTTAAAACCTTTAACATGAAATACAGTTGACACGATGGTACAATCAACGATTACGTGCTTCTGAAGAACTTTAAACGATTTTTACACAAATGTATGCTTCAATGTCCTTGAAATAAATATGTTTCGAAAATGCATTTTTCTGATGCCAAAACCGTGCTGGTACCAAAAAAACACAACATAAAACATACATTATTTCTTCCATATGTTATTAACATATTCTGGTTTTACCTAAATTTCATCCACGCCAAACAGGCTTTCAAGCAGGAGAATCAAATATTCGCACGTTGCAGACAATAAAATAATTGAGTAATAACCCATTCACACATAGAGTGCGTCATTAACACCTTCGATAAGAATCTTGTAGCATTAGAGTGTAATATTCCTCAGTGCTGTTTCTTGCTGGATTGGTGTACCACAGCTGCTGTGAGGTAGCACGAAAAAAGGGCAACGGTAAATAGTCAGTATTAAAACTATGTTCAGTTAATAGTCTATTGATGTCTTAGTATTTGCTCTTGGAACCTTTAGGAGCAGCCATTTAATATTTTAACTGAGTGTGATGATTGTCAATTAAAATATTTTGCGTATTCCTCAACTTAAAATATTGTCTGCACTGCCATACTTTAAATTTTCAGGAATGTTCAAGCTTGGTTATGGGTACTTATAAATTTCAAAGATGTGTCAGCAGTATCGAAACTTCTTTTAAGAAGGTCCTTTATTTAAATATAAACTATATGAAACCCCAGCGATATCAGCAATAGAATGAATTAAGTGATATCTTGAGGTCTTTTTCAGTTGTCCACACAACTCCATACATCATACGAAAAACACGAAATAAACAAAACCACAAATATGATTAAACTGTGGCCATTGCCTTGGAACGGTTAATGCATAGCTTTTGGAACTAACAACTTGTAAAGGCACACAGGACCTCAAAACTGTGTCAGCATCAGCATTACAGGAACTTCGTACAGGTCCTTATACGATAGAAATGCACTTAAATATAAAATATGTTAATAAAATATGTGAAACTACAGCTTCATCAGCAATGGAGAAATCCTTATTAGCAACCAAGCGTCCTGTACTTCAAACACGTGACCAAATGCCCATACAAAGTCTCACAATATAGGCCGCGCCCGGCTAGCTCAGTTGGTAGAGCGCTGGACTGTCAAGCCGGGGATTGTGAGTTCGAACTCCAGCCCGGCCCCCTAATTTGTGTGGGGTTTGGTCATGCAATTATTTATAGTATAAATGTTATACAGCCATTCACACCATACCTCTGATTCAAGTAGGGCAGTTGTCAATTACTGGCATAGGTATGTGTACTTAGTACTGGTAAACCGCTTTGATCGGCTAAGCTTGCCCAGGAAAAGTGTGAGTAGGTTAACTGACCGCCTTGATATGACTGAATACTGTTAAAACTGCGAAAAATCCTAACAAACAAACAAACGCACACAATAGGACAAAACTTGACAAAATCACAACATAAAACATGATGAACACCGTGTTCACCACCTTCTATTGTGTCACAGGGCAAAGTCTTTATGGGTGGGAACCGGTTTAAAACTGCTCCGAATCTGACATTTGGCCCAGAGTTAATGACAGTATATCACCTCATCTACATCTAGTACCAAATAGTTTAAATCTTAAATACGTATCATTGACTTCATCATGAAGTCAAACTTCTGGGTGCCAAAACACATTAAAAACATCAAGACATTGAGATGTCTTTATTTTGCCCTAAATATATTACGAGAGGACCAAGCTCTGACTTCACGGACCCCATATTTTTTGTTCCCTACAAAGGAGACTTCTCGGACACTAGATTTTTCGGACACTATAAGAAAACGTATCGGCCCCCAAAATTAATTTGAGATAAACTCAATAATTATTAATATCTGTACCGTGAATAAACCGATCATATACCGCCCCATGTTTTCACCAGTGATACATGAAAATAAGCTAAATACTAATAATTTTCGTAAACATAATTGATACATGAATTTGTCAGGCAAATTTAACAAATTCAAATTGTCAGAAAATAATAGCGGGAATAAATGAGCAGTAAGTTTATGAATTCCCCATTTATTGCAATTCTCATGTTTAGGATTCTCCAAACGCTAATTGATGCGTGTGTATTAACACAGCTTTACCGCGCGCTATTTTTAAAATGATTCTCCTGCTGGAGTTGTACTCGCCTGAATTAATTCACGGGGACGACAGTCGGTTACAGCGTACAATAATATTTTACACAATGATAAAATAATAAGAAATATAAGCTCAATCAAATTTGTTAATATTTGTTTTGCTTATTTATCAGAAAAATACACTTTATATTTGTATTTGCGAGCTCAACATGCAACATTGTACGTTGTAACCGACTGTCGTCCCCGTGAATTGTAGCATTGTAATTGCTATTTATAGAGTATTATCCGAGTATTCAGTGTGAAATGACACGATGGTCTGCAATGATAAACATTCGCACGAATAATAAATTTACTTCCCATCGCTGAATTATAAATATGCTGACTCGGCACATATGTTTAAAGCAGAACTGTGGTGCGATATTATAGAATATAAATCTTCAATAAAGAAAGATGGACATTTAAAGCACACCGGTAAGCAATAAATCGTCATCGATTTGTCACAATACAATTTTTTTTTTTAACAATTGCAAGTGAAATTCCATTGGTCAATGCAAACTGTATGATGATTGTCACATGGTTGTCACAATTGTGGATTTAAAGGCTGTAAAAGCAGCATTTACTTGGCATGTGATGCATCTGTATCATCTGGTGTTATTTTTAATTAACTACTGTCTCAGACCTATTCAATTATTTCGATGACATCGGAACTGCTCGTAAACAATGTGTGGTTGCAGGCGCGAGGTTGTGAATTGTCGTTGAAAAAAGGGAGTGTCATAAGTTAAGATTTGAATGTGGAATATTGTGAGGATTATTAGCTATTGCATGTTATGTGTTGATTTACTTGATTTGTCGAATTAAGGCCCTTTATGATATATACAAGTACAATTTTCATTTATTTTAGTAGTAAATCGTAAATATACTATATATATTCTATATGCATCCTTATAGGTACGGGCCTTTCGAGATGTTGTTGGGATAGTGGTATATAATGTTTGCGCATTTGGGCCCATATGTACAAAGCTCCTTAGGAAAAACTGAAGAAAATGTCTTAAATTCATAAAACTCCTTCATTCTGTGGATCTTTCATGTATAGATCATTTTGCATAAAAATGGCCCAAACTAGTAAATATTGATTATTTCTTCCATATTTTACCAATTGGTAAACATACATCATTGGATTTCAGATAGAAATTTTGATGCGAAATTTTCACTTAAGTTCACCTTAAGTTAAATTTTCCTTAGGAGCTTTGTGAATACCGACCCTGGTTTAACAAAGTTGGTTGGTGAGGTGAAGGCTATTGGCGTGTGAGATGTTGAAGTGTGGTTTCATATGGCGTACCGTTTGGGTCAAAGTAGATATACGCACAATATTTATAAATAGATATGCCTGTAGGCATAACTATTATTTTAAATTGGTATATAGGCATACATTTGTAGGCACACAATTGTGCCGGTCTGGTTATGTTTGTACCTGTAGGTATTCATATTTACTTTTGACACAAACGGTACGTCATAGTTTCAGATTATGATGCGGTTGATACCCCGGTTTGTGTGCTGGTCAATACCAAATATATAATTTTCTGGATTATGGTTTGGGCAGTGCAGGTGCATGGTTTAGCTATAACATCACGGAAAGAGAACACCAGCCATGCGTGGCGGTAACAACAGCTGTTGTACCGTGTCATCCAGACTGAAAAAGCCGCACACTGTGACAGCATGCAGACTTCTATTCAGCCATTAATTCACAGTTCGGTGGCTTTGAATCTGTTGATGTTCAATGGGCAATAACCAGGACATACAATAATGATTATGAGCGTCAATGTTTGAAATCAATAAGGAATTGATATTGCAATTCGGGATACATTACTAGAAATTAGTCGAGAATTTTGAAATTTGATTCGGTGACCGAGGTACTCTGAAATTGACTAATGTAATTTGATTTGTTCAAAAATGAATATATTTATAGTAAATAACGCTGTTAACGTCGCGTCTCTTAACATAAGATACGGATAATATGTATCGCTGATTGATGTTACACCTTAGCTAACGAAATGATAAAATAAATTATTTTCTCGTTGCTCATATGAATTCATTTGCGTGATCTAAGATTGTGCATCTCTACTGTCACTATCATAATTAAAAATATGTTTACATTTTTATTAATACTATGTGTAACAAGTATGTGAATAAATACGGTCCTGGATTTGTCGAAATTCCATCCAAATCATAACTCTGGTTTAAATTACATACCTGATATTATCAAACAACGAAGACATTTCCGCAAGCTATAATGCATGTACGGCAGTTGCACGGACTTGAAACACGTTTAAATAAAACAATTATGAAAATAATGTTCAAAGATGAAACAAATTTCAAGATCGTGTAATCATAGAGTGGCAACATAAATTCCCACGGCGGATATTAGGGACCAATTAGATACGCAATTATGTACTTGTGACCGGCGGACCGTGCATTTATGTTGCGTAGATAAGATGCGTGGAAAACATGCTTCCATCAAGTGGTTTAGTTTGATATCAACAATATGATCTCTTTGAAACATATTGGAACATGATGGAGTAATTGATATGGGTACTGAAACGATATTCAAGCAAGTCTTATAGAAGAAGGACGTTAAAAATAAAAGCCTTGACTCGTAACGAAAGCAGACAAACAGACTCAATGTGTAGACGACTGATATACAATTCAACACGAACTTGTTTTTTAAAGTGTATTGTCGGTAAAATGTGTTGATTTAGTAACTTTAGAGTGCAAAATGTTAAAAAGGAATGTCAAGTATGTCTAAGATAAGCACTTACTTCTCCATGCAGAAAATATAGAATCATGGTTAAGTTGCTTTTTTATTTACGAAAAATAATTGAAACTGTTATATTTAAGTATATGTAAATAAATAATTGTCTTACCGGCATATACAATTGAAGCATATATATATATATATATATATATATATATATATATATATATATATATATATATATATATATATATATATATTATATATAATTTTGGAGAGGGCTGTTGTAGATTACGATACGTGAAAATCTGATAGATTTATGTGGGTATTTTAACAAACATATGTAAGCACAATACCTGTATTATTTAAAATATATATTACAATATAAATGCACCTGGTTCGCAATTAAATTATGTCCAGAATTAAAGTACATGTATATTTACAGAAATATAGCATGCCATGTCATGTCAAATTGTAAAACAGTTTGTATCATAGCATTAAAAGTTCGTTTTCACAGTGTTGTATGGGTGTGTTAACGAACAAAAAGCGGTCGGTTATCGTCAAAATGGTGTATAATTCAGTAGTCACCTGCCAATAACGACCGGGTTGTACTAATGCGTTATCAGGTCCTCCTTGTTACTATTAATAGTCCATTATTAAACGCTTGCAAGTACTTTAGTCGATACCAATAGCACACGATATCGTGAGATGTATACTTTTTACTACATACTGAGATCAAAATCAAATCCAATTTTAAAATTCGATCCGAGGAAAACACTGAAACAAAATAGCGACTAACTAGTGCGATTCCAGCTCGGCTGAACAGACCCTGGTAATATAATTACTAAAATCTTAAAAACATGTGCGCGATTTGGGGTTACTTTGGACTATAAAAATTACGTGTTTATAGTAAATAACCCATTTTTCGGACCTCTGCGGACGTTAACGACCATAAAAAGGTATATTATACCTGTATTAGTTCACATTTTTAGAAAATGTGTTATGGCTTGCAAACTTCGAGTTATTTAATAATGTTCGAATATGTTGGTCTTGTAGCGGCAGTACGCATGACAAATGACTGATTTAACTGCATTGCTATGAACCCGAACACATGTTTTCCGAATTGGAAAATTCAACATGGTTAATTTCTAAGCTGATATGTAAAAGGACTTTATGTTCATAAACAGTTTACATGGTTGAATATATTGGTTTTTCGGCTTTAGAATATGTAGTTAATTGTACAGTATTGTGGTCTTAATATCGTCATATCGTAACACTGAAAATCATTGTTTTATTCAATTGTTTACTATTTACATGTCAAAACAAACAATGGCCGCTAAAATTTCAATATTTTGGTTACTTATTGCTATATTTTGCCAATCGTACTACGGTATTCGAAGCAATGCATTGCAACCCAATTTCGTATTTTACATTTGAATTTAAATCGGCAAGTTAACTTTTTATTAGCAATTCTGGTCGAACCTTTTACACGAGGGTTAGATTATTTTACGCCCTTATGCGTATATTTCATGTAATGATACAGTGATTACACATATGTTGCATGCGACACACGGTAACATCTAAAGCTCTATTTCCAGCGTCATATAATTAGTGGGAGGATTTTAGCCATATAAAATATTGCATGCATGCGGTTCGTAAGCAGATTGTATGATGTGTATATTGTAATGTGTGTATTTGAAACACAATATGTGTGAGTAAGGATCGTTTTCGTGGTGTTGACATGAGGTGTTTGGTTGTGTATAAGCATTGTATGTAAATATCTTCAAGAAGTTATGTCATATAGAAATAATACCCTTTCTAAGTTATCTGTTCCTTGAATGTAATATGTATGCGTCTTATCTATCTTTTTTTTATTTGCGTTCCTATTACTATACAAGGTATGCATTGTAATAAATATGTAGTTGAACTTAACAAATCAACATTTGTGTGTGTGTATTGATTATTGTCTTTGTCATGTAAATGGTTAAAGGCATTTTTGTTTTGCCGATCGCCAATAAACTTCGAACGTGAACTTCTTTGTCTTTTGTACGGTGCCTATTTGTGTATTTTGTTCAGGGGCACAAGCGATGTTGTTTAAGAATATATTTGATACAAACGGCATTAACAGCACACGGTAATGTGTTCGATTCTGTTGTGTTTTGTCATATATATCCAGAATAAGTTTGCAGTTAACTTCAAACAATTTTGCGTAGACCCCTATATTTTATTGTTGGTTGTTGAAATTGAATAACATACTTAATATTTTATTGTTCCTTTATCATTCCAGGCTCTGAAACAAATGTAACATACTTAATATATAATATTTAAATGATGTTGCGTTGTGTTCATGACGGTTTTGTTAAAAAAATTAAACATCAAACTCTCCTTCCATACGCTTTCGTATATTTGTATGATATGTCCTGTACGCTTGCCGCTCTAGTTGTATGAAACGCTGACATATGACATATTTTGAGGTGTTTTTATGCAGATACGTGTATAGCGAAGCAGAGAACAATTATTGAGTGGTAAATACCAGTGGCTTTAAATACCAACATGCACATTCTCTGACTACTTGATATGAACACGTAAGCATCCAATGTTGCGCTGCATGTAGGCTAAAGGGATATTGATACATCTCTGCAGTGAATGTTGAATCTCGTGGACTTAGTGACCCGTTACTTTTGTTTGAAACACGATTTGTGGATTATATTGATACGCGAATTACTGAACAATTGATGTATTTTGTTATATACGTGATGTATGTTATTGGTAATCTGCTTTAAACCGGAACGTTACAGTAGGCATTACGAAGTCTTTGAGAGAAGTAAAGGAAGTATGCGCTTAAAATTGGAATTTACCTTGGTAATTATGTTCTTTCAGGTAAGTTCATGTATATAATTTTTAATTATTCTTGTGCTATTATTCATACTCAAACGCTTAATTTCTCAATGTCTTTAATTGCATTAATTCCTTAATTTGCATTCTTATTCAACTTGATTTGGTAGATGTATAGTCTGTCATACAGGCCTTTTATCAAATTTGAACCATGTATTTTACCTCAGATATATAAGATATACACTTCACCTACGTTTATATCAATCGATCATGCCAAAGAAAAACATTAAAATAACAATGTATTTATAGTATATTTTAGAAGGATACTGATATTTATAAACTGTATAAGGTTATATTTGATTTTGTGTAAAAAAAATATGACAGTTTTTATTATACCAAAAAAAATTTAAAATATGATTTATTAGATGTATCTCCACTTCCAGCATATATACCACATTTTGTGTTTCCGCAAAATTCATTACAGGATTCAGTTGTTTGTGCAGTGCAAAATTAAAGGGACTATGTCGTCGAAAAATTGGATTTTTATTACTCTATACATGATATTAATGATAGAAATGCGCTTTATAAAGATATGTGCATGAAATAAATAGAACATAATATAAAACGCAATAAGATATATGATATAAGCAAATTAGCAAAAAAGTCTGGAAAATTATAACCCCAAGTAGGGATCGAACTCACGACTTAGGAGTCATACGAAAAATGACAGTAGACAGCGATGTAACCGACTGCGCTATCAGGCTTGGTAAAAAAGAGAGCGTAAAATATGGTTATATAAAATACCCACAATTATGACGCCAAAATGTGCACATGAAAAGGGCCAAACAAACAAGACCCTTATTATAAATTGATTTTTATCTCAGAAAGCGTGCACTCTTTTTTCATTATATATAACCTGTTTTAACCTCTATTATATGTCAGTATTAATATCTGAATGTCAGAATGTTGTAAGAAATTGCCCCTTTGAGGCCCTTTTCGATGACATAGTCTCTTTAAAGATATTCAATACCAGATGGGAATAAAAATGTGAGTCTTTTTTGTAGTTATGGCTAAACGGTAAAACATGCGTAAAGCCATCAATATTTATATAAATCACGAATCACTACCGTCATAAACTGTATATTTCATTGAAAAATAGATGTTGAATAAACCCGCTCTTTCCTTGAGCCCGGTACTCCCGATTTTAAAATACCGCGGCTATCTCCAATACAAGCACCTGCTTGAAGTGTGCGCATGCGCGACTCGACAAAACTAAACTGTCACGTGATTGTCCTAAATATAAACGGCGCTATTTTTAGATTACTGGATGGGTTATAGCGTCTGCAGACGCTATAGATTTTAGCATGATAGAAAAGGACGAAAGCTATATAAAATAATTGTTGTTGTTTTTTTTCTGGAAAATCTACACGACTATGTAAGAAAACCTATTATTTTTGACAATGTTCTTTCGTTTTTATAATTAAACCATCTGGAGTTCAGTCATTTAAAGTACACCTCTATTCATCCATCTCCATCATACACCACACAGTGTATACTTATGTCATACCATAATATCAATACTTTGGAAACGTGTTGATCTCGTGAATCTGGACGTAATGAAATTATTGAATCAAATATCTAATTATATAAACATAACGCCATTAAGTACTTACATTGTTTTCTTTGTAAACATTACTGGTACCAACACAAAAACATGAACCATACATTATTTCTTGTATAACATGTTCTCGTTTGACCTACATTTCATACACACCAAGCAGGCTTTCAAGAACGAGAATTTCGCAATCAAATATTCGCACGTTACGGACAATAAAATAATTGAGTAATAACCCATTCACACATATAGAGCGTCATTAACACCTTCGAAAAGAATCTTGTAGCATTAGGCCAGAGTTTTTTTTATGTCTTGGTTCTCGGACATTTTTGGAAAAGTGTCGGTTGGAGGAGGGAAAAAAATAAAAATAAAAAACAACACAGAATGACGAGAATTTCACAAATGAAAAATGGGCATTGATTTTAAAATTTTAATGCATTGTTACTTACAAAAATCATATCAAACAACATTAACTTAATCACTACATGATAACCATGACATTAATATTTGTTTTTGCATTCCGTGTAACAGGTTGAAACCGTTTCACAAGGTCGTTTTATGATATCGGTTACATTTTACAATTTTATTTTTTGCTTTTTGGAACAAATCGGGTCCGCGGATCTTAGAACCAAGAAATAAAAAAACTCTCGCCTTAGAGTGTGCTATTCCTCGGTGCCGTTTATTGCTGGATAGGTAGATACAGCTGAAATCGCTGCCAGCAGCTGATGGGTTGCTAGGAGCAAATGGATTCGGTAAAGAGTCAGTATTAACACCATGTCCATTAAATCGTATAAGTATTGTTTTGGGGCTTCTGCTCTATGAATATTTAATGGCAATATTGAAATATTTAACTGAGCATTATGATGGTAGATCTAGACTTTCTTTTTTTTCCAATTTAAAAACCTGTCCGTACTGCCATAATTTAATTTGCAGTAATGTTCTTGTTTGCTTAAGTGTAATGAATATGAATGATATTAATACTCCAAAGGTCTTTAATCTTTTGGAAATTACCACAGTAAACAAACTGTTGATACTGCGTTACATAATTCGGTATATTTTCTTTACCTTTTACATTTACTTTAATTCTAATTGCAGTAAATGGAACCAATATATTAATACAACACAACAAGTTAAATCAAACACACTAAGTGTTGCGGCTTGAAAGACAGGATGTACTTTGCATACCTGACCCATTATTAATTTTATCACTGATTAAAACATTTGTCATCGCGACTCACAAAACATTTTTATCAAATCAAAGTGTTAGTCTTGCTAGTAAAAAGTCGAAGTAGATGACACTTACTTAAAATCAGAATTAATACTAAACGTTACCATAAATATTTCAAACTATCGGAGTTGATTTGATGGCGATGTAACGTTTCATAAAAAAAGAAAATGTGTCATTTTACTAGGGAAGTCCTAGAGACAATATGTAAGTTGTAATCCTTTTTTACTAGTGCTGTCTGATAAATTAGCATTAAATGTAAATATATCAGCAGACAAAGACCACGTTTTGTGACAAATACACTGCATGCTACGAAAATGTGTTCAACAGTTAGGTTTGTTATTCGTAAGTTCAACTAGCCCAACAGCTCGAAAAAAAATCTAACCATGATCTATGCAGTAATAATTATCTCAAAAGTTGGCTTAGGAAACTAAATTTGTGGCGCGTCGTGATAAAACCGGTCTTAATGCATGTGCTTAAAGTGCCGTCATGGATTAGCCTGTGCGGACGACACTTTACGCACATGCATTAAGACCGGTTTTATCACGACGCGCCACATTTATATTTTCATTCCCGACCTTATAGTGTCATGATCATTGGCAATCATGCAAGGTAATGCAGACTCTGTACTTTCATTATGGAACAATACACTTTTATTTCCTCTCTCTGCCAGACCTTAATTCTAAATGTATAATATGCTGATTAGGCAGATATGATAAAATCACACTTGTAATTATATTTCAGATTATAAACCTAAAATAAAGCAAGCTGGAGCATAATTGCACTTTGTAATGCAATAACCGGCATCGATTTTTCGATTTGTCTAAAGAATAGCAAGTTAAAATCTTTTTGTCAATGCAAAGTACGACAGTTGTCAAATGGTTGTCACAACTGTGGATTTAACAACTGTAAAAGCAGCATTTGCTTGGCATGTGATGTTTGTGTGCTCAATGACAATCATGATTACCAACAAGTGCATGTGATACATTGCTTTCATCTGGTGTTGTTTACTACTGTCTCAGACAGATTCAATTATTTCAATAACAGCAGAACTGCTCGTACAACTCGTCAACAACATGAGAATGTAGGCGCGATATTGTGAATGGGTGTAGAAGAAGGGAGCGTCACGATTTCTGTTAAGATTTTATTGTGTAAGAGTGTGAGGTTATTTACTATTACACGTTATGTGTAAGTTTACTTTGATTTGTTGATTAAATGACCTTTATTTAATATAGAAGTAAACATTGATAATTGTTTATAAATTGTAAATGAATTAGATTTCCATCGTTATATAACAACTTGTATTTAGTTTCGAGATTTTCTGTCATTCATACGTCAAAAGGAGTGAAACTTCACTAAAACGTCTAAAGGGGTGGGGTGAGTTCTGACGTTAGTTTTGTAGTGAATTATATATATTTCGTTCGCTTTTTAAACTGTTTTAGTGTTTCAAAAATTGCAAGTTTAAGCAATGTTTTTTCCAATAACACTTAATAATAACATACAGGGTCTCAATTCAAATCAAGTATTGTTTGTATTTTGCAAGAACGTGTATTTTGCAAGAACGTGTATTTTGCAAGAACGTGTATTTTGCAAGAACGTGTATTTTGCAAGAACGTGTATTTTGCAAGAACGTGTATTTTGCAAGAACGTGTATTTTGAGGCGCTGATGTATTGAACGATTTTATTGACCATTAATCTCTGGTAGCGCTCTGTTGTTTTATTTATATCGGTTAAACGTTTAACGTTTATCTGTCGTGTAAAGCACGGATTTCATAGTCATATAGCAAAAAAAAAACATCAACTAGTGTCAGGAAGAATAGCGCGGCGGATGGTGTTTTAGACTTTGAATCACAATGACTGTGGTTCGAATCCAGCCAAAATCTGACTTTTTTTATTTTCTTTTACTTCAACATCACTTATTCTAGTGACATTTTTTTCTTTATGTTTTATTTCCTTTTATTTTTTGTTAGTTTAATTATTTTATCTACATAAAAATGCATACACAAATACTCTGTTTCGCTCGCAGTAACGATGCAGCTGTCTTCTGTGTCAGAATCGAGGTTGATGATGAGATTCCGTGTCATAACGTCAGCAAAATGATCAATTACATAAATTTAAATTTAAATAAAATGAATATATTAAAAAGTACCTGTTCTGAGATTCGAACCCAGAAAATCATGCTTACAACCTTTTCGTACTTACCACTGCACTACAGTGTCAACTGTTATGTAGTAAGGATTTAATAAATACATATTGATGTCTGAGTCTCCTATCTGGGTTAGTAGCTTAAAATATATCTTGCACCTAAGGACTGGTGGAGGATTCTTAAGTCATTTATCAATAAGCCTAATAATAACATTATATCTGCACTCGTGAATCCTGCCGACAACTCCACTTCAACTGATTGTTGTGAGAAAGCGAACATTCTAAACAACTTTTTTGAAAGGCAGTCAAAAATTTACATTAATAACAACGACGCACCGGAGCCCATCTATGTACCAATTGCAAACTCGCTAGAGTCGATCATTATCACACCTACTGATGTTCACGTTATTCTTAAGTCACTTTCTGTTGACAAAGCGTCTGGGCCTGATGGAATAAGTAACCGTATTTTAAAAGAGTGTCGGGTTGAACTGTCCACTCCTCTATGTGACTTCTTTAATTTCTCGCTCAACAAATGTATATTGCCGAGCTGTTGGAAAGAAGCTAATGTCAGTGCAGTTTTTAAAAAGGGTGATCCAAAAGTAGTAAGTAACTATCGACCAATTTCGCTGCTTAATACAATGGAAAAAGTTTTTGAAAAAATAATATTTAAACATGTTTATAACCATCTCATTAATAATAGAATACTTACCTCATTTCAGTCCGGGTTCTTGCCGGGTGACTCTACCACAAATCAACTTACCTATATATACGATACGTTCTGCAAAGCCCTTGACAATGGGCTAGAGGTTAAAGCTGTGTTTTTTGACATCAGTAAGGCCTTTGACAAGGTCTGGCACCAAGGTCTGTTACTCAAACTCCAAGCTATTGGCATTCGCGGAAAGTTACATTCTTGGTTTGTAAACTACCTACATGGAAGACGCCAACGCGTAGTGCTCCCAGGCCCATGCTCTAACTGGGCCACACTTGAAGCTGGTGTCCCCCAGAGCTCTATATTAGGGCCCTTATTATTTTTAATCTTTATAAACGATATTGTTAATGATATCCAAAGTAATATTCGCCTTTTTGCTGACGACACATCCTTATACATAATTATAGATGACCCTAACACCTCAAATGCAATATTACAAAACGACATCGACAAAATATCTAACTGGGCTCTAAAATGGCATGTTGCATTTAACCCCTCCAAGTCAGAAACATTAACTTTCTCAAGAAAACAACAACCGAATCAATATCACTTTACAATGCTCTCCACAAATATACTAGATGTCAGTTCTCATAAACATCTCGGAGTTATTCTTTCGAACGATTGCAAATGGCACATGCATATTAAATATATAACAGACAAAGCCTGGAGTAGAATTAATATTATGCGCAAATTGAGATTCAAACTTGACCGAAAATCGCTCGAAATAATTTATATATACGCCCCTTATTAGAATACTCAGATCTAATATGGGATAATTGTACCCAGGCAGAAAAACACGAATTAGACAAAATTCAAAACGAAGCGGCACGAATTGCATGCGGATCATCAAAATTAGTTTCCCTATCAGAATTACATAACGAAATTAAATGGGAACCTTTGCAAGATCGACGCGATAAACATCAACTTATATTATTTTACAAAATGCAAAATTTACTTACACCTCAGTATTTGATGGATCTGGTACCTCAACATATTGGTTCTGTTTCTAGGTATAATCTTCGATACGCTAATGATCTTCGTACATCAGAAACTAGATCTACAATTTATTATAATTCGTTCTTACCCGCAGTTATTAGAAAATGGAATAGTTTACCAGAATTAGTAAAAAATAGCGACTCGTTGAATATCTTTAAATACAATCTTAACCGAAACGTGGTCAAGAACCCTTCGTTCTTTTATGTCGGTAAGCGCTATCTACAAATACTTCTTACGAGGCTAAGAACCAATTCAAGTTCGCTAAATGAACATCTCTATGTAAAACATGTCGTTGCTTCTCCACTGTGTTCCTGTGGTGATATTGAATCGAATCATCACTTCTTTTTTATGTGCCCATATTTTAACACACTACGAGCTAAATTAATTAACAATATTTATAGAATAAGTCGCAACGTAGACCTCAATGTAATACTATTCGGCAATATAAATCTAGACCACAATATTCCACCATATTTCTTCACGTCCAAGAGTATTTAAGCGAATCCCGACGATTTTCTTAACAATCCGATTCCGATTCCGTTGTCACTGTTTATTTATTCCGTGCATCACCAGTCCTCCACTCCTTGTTTTGTTTTTTATTCTTTTTTTTCTTTTCTTTTTGTTTGTTTGTTTGTTTTTTGTTTTTTGTATTTTTTGTCGCCTCACTCGTTTGTCTTTCTAAAACTTAGAATACCTATAACATACACATCTTTATCTGGCTTCAATGCTTGTTGTTTGTTCTATAAAACCTTGCCATCTATATGTGTAAAAACTATTTCAAGGAGAGAAACCATATAAGAATTTAATTCTTTCGTTTCAATCCTTTTCTTATTCTTATTGCATTGTGCATCTATTTGTATATTTGCTAGTTGTACAAGAGAAATAAATATGTTTAAACTAAATATATTTCCGAAAATACACGGAATATTTATGAGTGCCAGGTCAATAAAATCGCACAATAGTTGTGTATATAGTGCATCTGGTTCAAAAGCAGTCTTGATTTATAAGGTAAATGATATGGACATATGAGATGTAAATGTACGGTTTATGTGGTGTATGCAGGTGGTGCCCTGTATAGTCTATGTGCTGCTGAATACAACTGTATGTTGTGCTGGATCATGGTTTGTGCGGTGCAGGTGCATGGTTTAGCTATCACATGAGCGAACGAGAACACCAGCCATGCGTGGCGCTTGGAACAGCTGTTGTACCGTGTCACCCCAGACTGATAGAAACCACACACCCTGACAGCATGCAGAATTCTATTCAGATATTAATTCACAGTTCGATAGCTTTGAATCTGTTTCTTTTCATCGCGACAGAACATGGAGATAACTACATACGTGCGATAGCGTGTGCGAGTCGTAATCCAGTCATTATTATTGCAGTTGAGGGTTTATAAATTGAGGCTGTTCGACCGTATTGAAAATATATCCGGCGCCCGAGCTAATCTGAGCTTGACGAATGTTTTAAACGCTTCTACAATGCGTTGACAGTCTCGACTCAATGCAGTCAATGCGCGTGGTGTGGTCTAAGAAGCCGTTTCATGAGCGCGCGAATCCCGAATGAATGACAGTCTTGACTCAATGAAGTCAATGCGTGTGGTGTGGTCTAAGAAGCCTTTTCATGAGCGCGCGAATCCCGAATGAATGACAGTCTTGACTCAATGAAGTCAATGCGCGTGGTGTGGTCTAAGAAGCCTTTTCATGAGCGCGCGAATCCCGAATGAATGACAGTCTTGACTCAATGAAGTCAATGCGCGTGGTGTGGTCTAAGAAGCCTTTTCATGAGCGCGCGAATCCCGAACAATTGTATTGTGCATATCAATATGTCATTTGCAAATGGAAAAAAACCCGGATATTTACTGAATGGTTTCGTTAATTGTTACATATCTGTTAATGTTATTGGCATAGAGTCAAACGTTTTATTAACTTTGCTCAATTAAAATCAATAGTGTTGCGAAAGTACTTTTGTCTAAAATTTCATTTTATATTAAGATTATATCACGTAATTCAATATATATTAATATGATTGCGAGCAATTGATTCTTCATTCATATTCCTCTCATGCTGAGTGATATATTTTTGGTAGTAATAATCTATGTACATGATGATGTTTATCTTACTAAAATTTTTAACCAATTTGTATTTAGGTCGGTATGTTATTGCACCCAGATAAATTAATAAATCAGTCTAATCTCTTAAAACACATGTTGCACATTTATACCACTATCGAGAATGTTGTCTAAAAGGCAATATAATTTTATATCGATGCGTTATTAGTAATTTTGTTCGATTTATTGTTTTGTCTATTATAACATATGAGGTCCTTTGCTGGTTATAGTTTTATTGTTGTGTTCGCTGGTAATGTTACATTTAGTTTTTATTAATTTAATTTGTTTTTAATAAAAGGGTAATGCTATGTAGCAATATTACTTATCCGTTATGTTGGCCCTACTGTAATCAACAGTGTATTTAAAAAACAACTATTATCTTAAGGGTTTAAACAAATTATTGGTTACATTATGACGTCAGAATTGTTGGCCTTTTTGTTAACCATAGTTTACACAATATTCTTTACCAAGTAGAATAGCGCAGTTGGTTAAAGCGCTGCCTACTGTCATTTCCTTGTAGGCTCCTGAGTCCCGAGTTCGATACCCACTTGGGATTTTAATTTTTCAAACTTTTTTGTTTATGTGTTTTTATCAAATATCTCATTGTGTATTATATTATATATGATTTATTTTATGCACATGTCTTAGTATAGCTTATTTTCTATCATATAATATCATTTATAGGGCAATAGAAAGCCAATTTTTTCGTTGACATAGTCCCTTTGTCCCTTGAAAGGGACTATGTCATCGAAAAGGGCCTCAAGGGGGCAAGTTCTTTAAAAAAAAATCTGAAATTTATTTATAAATACTGGCATATAATAAAGGTTAAAACAGGGTATATATAATGGGAAAATAGTGTACGCATTATGAGATAAAAATCAATTTATAATATTGGTTGTGTTTGTTTACCCTTTTCCTGTTTACATTTTGACGCGAGAATTTTGAGAATATTGTATAACCATTGTTTACAAACGACTCCTAACCAAGCATGATAGCGCAGTTGGTTAAAGCGCTGTCTAGTTGTTTAAAGCGCTGTCTAGTTGTTTAAAGCGCTGTCTACTGTCATTTCTTCGTATGGTTCCTAAGTCGTGAGTTCGATACCCGCTTGGGGTTTTAAATTTTTAGGCTTTTTTGCTAATTTGTTTTTAACAAATATATTTTTGTATATTTAATTATTTGTATGTATTTAATGCACGTGTCTTAGTAAATCGCATTTCGATCAAATAATATAATTTATAGAGCAATAGGAAGCCATTTTTTTGGTTGACATAGTCCCTTAGTGCCATTAAGGCAAAGATCAAGAAAGATTCGTTGCATTCATATGTTTGTTTATTACATTATGTTTCCGCGTCTTTGTATTCATCGCACATCTAGCTCATAATATTGCAACAAAAGCTTTGTATTCCACACAAACACATGTTTCAAAGGATCCATTGAGTTGTTAATATCTGTGTGTATGGTCTAACTCTTGAAGTATGCGATACACCCAGTTCATGGGAATGAAAAGGTTAACTTCTTTTTTAAATCAATTTGTATGTCTTTATTCTCTTGTGAATTCTAGAATTACGTGATAAAATATAATGCAGTCAATCCCTGTAATTGTATTTATAAGTGTATCGTATTGCTCCAAGCTAATTAAATTAATCGACTTTTCTCGCACGAAACACATGTGACACATTTTAATAAAATATCAGGCACATCTAAAATATCTACAATTCAATTTATTTTTTTATTTACACTTTTTATATAAACACCTATTGGTGTTATTTCTCTGTTTCTTTCAACAACGTATACATACGTTTATGTTTCATTTATCGAGAAACATTTATTTAGATGAATATTCATGTTTGAAAATAAAACGATCAATGTATGCGTCAGTATATCAGGTCGCCCATGAAACAGATTTTTATTTCAGTTTGAAAGAGTGTTCGTTTAGTTATTTTATTTATCACTACATATCAACCGCTATTTGTTCCTTTGATGGGTTTAAAATATTAAAACGTCGACGATTACGACCGGACCAGTCGCTATCTGCAGAAATGACTTAATAATATACAAGATATAATTTAATTATCCTCGACGGCCACGATTGTCCTTATAATACATAATTTGCTTTTCCGGATGGTAATGCGACGACGTCCGTCAATTAATTTAATACTGCTACTGCTACTGCTCCTGCTACTGCTGCTGCTGCTGCTGCTGCTACTGCTCCTGCTCCTGCTACTGCTGCTGCTGCTGCTACTGCTACCGCTACCGCTACCACTACCTCTACCACTACCACTACCACTACCACTACCACCACCACCTCTACCACTACCACTACCACTACCACTACTACTACTACTACTCCTGCTACTGCTGCTACCGCTGCCGCTACCGCTGCCGCTGCCACTGCCACTACCTACCACTACCACTGCCACTGCCACTGCCGCTGCCGCTGCCGCCGCCGCCGCCGCCGCCACTGCCACTGCCACTGCCACTACCACTACCACTACTACTACTACTACTACTACTACCACTACCTCTACTACTACTACTACTACTACTACTGCTGCTGCTGCTGCTGCTGCTGCTGCTGCTACTGCTACTACTACTGCTACTACTACTATTACTACTACTACTACTACTACTTCTACTACTACTACTACTACGACTACTACTACTATAATAGAAAGGATGATAAAGCAAAAAATATCAATATAAGCTTTGTGAAATACTAGGAAAATGAATGTACATAATACATACATTTATGTATAAAAGCGTAGGCATAATTTTGTTAAAATAACTAGCATTACAAGTTTTATTGCATTTATCAACATACAATATTTGACAGCTGTCAGTATTTTCGATCAAACGATTGCAAATGCAACATGTGCTTGATATAATGATGTGCGTGTTCGTTATGACAATAACGGTTACCCCAGTTGTGCGTGCGAAACATTTGTTCCTTCTGGTCCTATTTTAATACTGCATCAGACTATTCATTTATTAACCTGAGCTGTTCATGGTTGTTGGAGACGGGATTGCCATGGTATCTGTTGTCGATTTGTCGACGTATATGCACGGTGCATATAAAATAAATGAAACCCCAGAACCATTAGTAGGAGACACATATAATTAGGCAAGTACCAATACATCACAGTACACTACGCACAAAACTACACAAAACATAAAATGATTGTACTATAACATTCCAGTCGCTTTTTATCTTTGATCTGTCGATTTATTAACATCCTTTGGATTTTTATTTTATATCAGTGACCGAGTGCCAATACATCACAGTACACTACGCACGACGCAACACAAAACATAAAATGATTAAAACCGTGGTGATCGCCTTGGGAACGGTCAATGCAATTCATTGTAATCATTAAAGATCGTAAGGTTATATACAATAACATTCCAATCGCTTATTGACTTTGATGTGTCAATTAAAGTCAACATTTAGATGTCAGATGTGGTGTCGGACCATGGTTGGTTTTGTGCCTAAACCTGATTGTGTGGTGCGGGATCAGCTCTTTTGAGGAGCTCTTGGAGCAGTGGTATATAATCCTGGCTCAACAGCTTTGTTTATGTGTGAGGTGAAGGAGACATGTATGTAAGTGTTCATGTGCATAGTGGTTTATGAACATGATACCGCGTATAAACTGATTGGTGTGCTGTTGAATGAAAAATATATGTTGTGCTGAAACATTATTTGTGCGGTGCGGGTGTATAGTTTAGCTATCGCATGACCTAAGGAGAACATCAGCCATGCGTGGAAAATAGTAACAGCTGATGTACCGTGTCACCCCAGACTTAATAACTAAATGTTATGAGAGCATGTAGACTTCTCTTCAGACGTCAATTAACACATAGACAGTTATAACAAAATATTTCCGTTGAGGAACAACATTCCGATAAACATATGTCTTTGTTTGTCAATATAGGATAATATTCCAATTAGGGTAATTATTATAGTAATAATAGAAGCTGGTAAAGCATTCCAAAATCTCATCCAGCGACCGAGCTTGACGAATATTGTTGAGGTGATTCGAAAATGAGCTGCAATACTTGACTGAATGAAGTCAAGGCGTGCGGTGCAGGAAGTCTTTTCATGAGCGACCGTGGCCCGAACAATATTATTTTGCTTATGAATATGTCATTTTATTTTATGTTTCTCTGTGATTTATAGGGAAATATTAATGAAATAAAATTGGTAATTCACTGTTTGAAACTGAGGAAGTTATCGCTCCCGTAATTTTCACTGTTTCACACTTATTCCCGATTTAATACAGTAAACAAAAAACGGACCGTCAACGATGTCGGGTTCAAAATTGTGACGTCCTGACGTTATAATTCTCGCGATTTTTCAAATTAAACGCGGTGTATAAAGAATAAAATAAAAAGAAAATTTGTAGGTTTTGGTCAAATATCGATTTTTGATTCCCTCGTGGCTGCACCGCTCGTGAAAATATAAATGTCTTTGATCACTCGTGAAGTAAAATCGATATTCTACCGAAACCAAAAAATATCATCTATTTCACATGGAAAAGTCGATATGGTTTCGTTTCAGATCTGGTAAATTTAGGGAAAGAGCGACTTGAATCAATTCGTTTACTTAACAATACCTAAAATCAGTAGTTTTTTTGCAAAACTAGTGTAAATACCATTTTAGATGAAATTACGTTATTCGCTATATATTGTTTTGGACTCATGTTGAGTGTTCTATTACATATAATTTTTATTAATTTATCAAACACCTTTATAAGGTGCTTTGAGTCCACATGTTGTTTTTACTATTCTGTTGAATGCGTTTTTGCTAAGTAACAATATTACTTAATGTCTTGATATTATATTTGGTAGTGGTTCGTTAAGTGATCTTATACAGTCAATGTCTATTGTCATTTGCAAAAGTTTAAAATTGCTGAGAAATTATTTTTAAAACGTATGTGTAACAAGTGTGTGAACGTATACATTAAATGGGTTATAGGATTTATCGAAACCCCATCCAGTTCATAACTATGATCAATATAACGTTTCCGATGATACTTGGAAAACCAAAACACGAAGAAATTCCCTCAAGGTATGAAGCCTGCTTTACAGGGCTTTAAACGTGTTTGAATAGAAAAAAAATGAAAAAAATATCCGAATATAAATCAAACTTTAAGATCGTTTTTCACTAAAGGGAAACAACAATTCCCACGGCGGATATCGTGGACCAATTAAATGTGCAAGTATGTGCTTGCGAACGATGGACCGCGAATGTATGTATGTGCAAGTATGTGCTTGCGAACGATGGACCGCGAATGTCTGTTGCGTACATAAATTGTGAGGAAAGCATGCTCGTGTTGACTAGCATTGTTCGTTATCAATATCGCCATCTGTGTGAAAATTTGTACAACATGGTGGTGTTATGTTGTGGAAACTGACGTCATATTAAACCAAGGAAAGTATTATCTGTGTTCATAGTGCAAGGACATAGTAACTTGATTGCAATACAATAGTTTTAGCGTTGAAATCACATAAATTGAAAAGGACTCAATATTTAGATATGTGATCATTGTGTTGGTTAAGTTTTTGTCAATATATGTGTGGTGCTTTCAAGTGATTGTCTATTTTATTATGTTATCATGCAGTTCAAACAAAGTCTATCGCTTTAATTAATGCCATATTCGATATGAAATCATATTACTGATCTAAGACCGTTAATGCCAGCTGTCACGTCCAAAAGTGTAGAGAATTATTTTTAAAAAATAGGTGTGGATACAGACATTAAACGCATTATCAAAGTGTCAAAACCCCATCCAATTCTTAACGGTGGTTTATATTACATTCCTGATCATGCTTTCAAAGCATAACTCGGAGATAATATGTGTTGATGCATGTGCAGCAGTTACGGGGCATTACAATTCGTTTAAATCAAACAATTATGAAAAAATGTTCAAAGACGAAACACATTGCAAGATCGTTTAGTCACAGAATGGCAACATAAATTCTCACGGCGGATATTAGGGATCAATTAGATACGCAATTATGTTCTGGTAATAGGCGGGCCGCGAATGTTGCGTATTTAAGTTGTGCTTCTGTCAAGCGGTGTTTATTATCAGCTTTGTGATATCTGGCATCTGAAACCAACGTAAAAATTCGTGAAGACCAATATCTTGTGTTTATATTTGTAATATAACAACAAGCGTTATGGAAATCGAAATCAAATTTGAAAGTGCGTGTAAAGAATAGTCTTGAATATCATTTTGCGGCACTCACCTTTAATAAGCAAAAACTAATGATACACTTAACCTCTTACTTTTGATGTATGCCTTAGAAACGTTAGTATTAAAACAAATATTGATCAGTATACATATTGGATACTTTAAACATAATTAAATATCAAAATATCTGATTTTATTATTAGCATTCGTAGATATTAAACTTATTTACTCTAGTTTCTTTTTTACCCTTAATACAAAACAGTTGTGTGGATATTCTAATGCACATACTGTATCTATTTTGTTTGTTTACCTATTTAATAGATGTTTATATGTGTACGGTGTATATGTATGTACGTTTAAAGAAGTCACTTACTTTCGATGCAAGGAGGACAGATTGTCCCTGGTCTTGTTTGAAACGTACTTGAAGACTGTAAGTCGTCAGGCAGAAATGTCAAAGTCAATTTTGTGTAACCTAGCTAATATTTACATTTTATTGTAAAACCTCAACCTTTTTGTGTCCTGTTTCCAGGGATTGAACGTTGATGACATGTATTAGCAGACCATATCTGACGATTGTCAGTGATTTCGATCAAACTATTGGAAATGCAGCATTTGCTTGTCACATAATGCGCATGTTCTTTATAATAATTATGATTTTATCAAACGTGCATTTGTTACATTGGTAACATCTGGTGCTATCTTTCTACCGTCTCTGACAGATACAATTATTTAAATGATACAAGGACTGCTGGTTATGGTAAACAACATGTAGTTTCGGTGCGATGTTGTGAATGATCGTGGAAGAAGTGATGATTGTAATGATTTTCCTGAGCAGTTTGTGTACGTGGAAGATGTTATAAACCAGTATATTTCAATCGCTTATTAACTTTGCTGTGTCAACTAATAACAACATAAGAGTGTGGTACCGTGGTACATTACCATGTTTTGTGTGCAGCCGAAACGTCAACCTCCGCGCAATGATTTGACTGGTTTCGAGCATAGCTCTAATCAAATCCCTGCCGTCATGACAAACCACGTGATGATGATCGATTTAATTCTTCTAGATACTATTTATGGTTTTAATTAGTTTTTGTCTTTTTCTGATTTCAGTATTGACTGCAAACCATATATTAAAACAAAGTCCAATCATGTAGAAAATTGGAATAAGTTGCATTAAATAAGTCAAAGTTACAAACACGTAATCCTTCCAGATCTGAAAGGATTTTACTTGTGATGGCAGTGGTAACCGTTAATCGATACGGGAGGTAACCGCTGCCAGGAGTTTGCCGAAACGTTGTTTGTAAGGTACAGGAACAGGTCTTTTGAGGATGATGTTGGAGTCAGTGTTCCAGATAAATATTTGTACTGGGCGTAAATGTGTGCTGACTTCTCAAAATTTGGGAGTAAATGTACACTCAGTTCAGAAGTTGAGGGGGTAAATGTACACCGTACGTCTGTATGATTAGTGGGGTAAATTTACATCCAACAATAGTTGTACATTAGACACGAGCACAAGACCAGAGTAGTATTATAATAATAATCCTTTATTATGCAGTCATTTGAATACACAGATGTTACAAGTAAGAATTCTGAACATTTTAAGACTATATTGCTAACTAGTGAACATATCAACTGCACATTAAGGTAGGAAGGCTTGACAAAACTTATATGAGGCGCGTCGTGAGAAAACCGGACTTAATGCACGAAGGTAAAGTGTCGTCCCGGATTAGCCTTGCAGTCCGCACAGGCTAATCCGGGACGGCACTTTCCGCTTATATGGTATTTTCTGTTTCAAGGAAGTCTCTTCTAACCATAAATCCACTTTAGGCGGAAAGTGCCGTCCTGGATTAGCCTGTGCGGACTGCACAGGCTAATCCGGGACGACACTTTACGCACATGCATTAAGACCGGTTTTCCCACGACGCGCCTCATATACTCACTTGTACGCGAAGACCTGAACAGTTGTGCGTAAATGTACACCCAAATTTTCTCTGCGTATCGTCTAATTATTGGTGCGTAATGTACGCGTGTACGCGCTTTATCTGGGCCTCTGAAGTTGGAGTTATGGTATATAAGCCTTGTGTTTATGATCCAACACCATTGTTGATCTTTGAAGTGAAGGCATACGAGAGGAGGATAAGTGGCTTTAGAGGTGATGAACATGAGGCGGTTGAAACACCGGTTTGTGTGATGATCAATACAAAATATATGTTGTGCTGGATCATGGTTTGTGCGGTGCAGATGCATGGTTTAGCTATCACATGACCGAAGGAGAACACCAGCAATGCGTGGCGCTAGCAACAGCTGTTGTATCGTTTCACCCCAGACTGATGGAAACCACACACCGTGACAGCATGCAGACTTCTATTCAGCCATTAATTCACCGTTCGATGATCTTGAATAAGGAAGTTTCGTTGCAGAAGATTCAAAATATGCGATTTAAATATGAGTTCATAATCGTCAATGTTAATATTGCTTTTAGGTTTGTATTAACACTAGCTGATAGAACACCCGAAATTTCATCCGTCGACCAAATCGTTTTGAGCATGGTGAATGTAATTATTTACATAATAAAATGTAGTAAAATTTATTTCAGTTATTACGGGCGGTGATCTAAATGGGTTGGGTAAATACGATTTGATGGATATGTTGCTGTTATTCCATTATATATATCTCGAACATTGCAATTTACTATGCGAAAGCACAAATTGACTGCATTCATAAACATTCAGATGAATAGTTTTCCTACAACAAAGTTACTTTCTAGATGGTTTACATCAGTGTAGATTTTGTTCTCGTATTCATCCTCGAATAAAGTTATAAAATTTCGGTTGCGTATGTTGAAAAATCTCCGTTATTTGTATTTATTAGTGTACCGTATTGCACCAATCTAATTAAATTAATCCTCTTTCTTCTCACGAAACACATGATGCACAGTCCACAGTAGAATATCAGGCATCCATTAAGGACATATATTTTATTTACAATCAATCTATTAACATTGTCTCTGTGATTTGTTTTCTTTCATGAACGTGTTCATTTTTTTTTTCGTCCTTAATAAAGGAAGATTTATTGAAATATATAATATTTATAATTCAAATGATAATTGTATGTTGAGTAATACGTCTTGCCTGAACGAGATTTACATTCTGTTTTGACAGTAGTTGTTTGTTTGACTAGTTATTTAAATTATTATATATAACACTAAATATACATTAAACATGCGCCATCTGATTTTGGTGTCCGGTGTTGTCAGTCAAAGACTGTATCATAATGCTTTTGTAAACAACATTATTTACTCTGTATCTCGAGTTTAACAACACCGGTGTTATCGCAAAACAATCGATCATGGTAAGAGAATTGATAAAACTACTCTGACTGTACTGACAGCTGCCGTCAGCGGAATGTTTGGTCATTTTTACCCTTATGCATAACAATTTTTTGAATACATACATTAAAAACATTTTGGATTTATCGACATCCCACACAATTCATAACAGATGTGTAAATTTAACATGCGTGTCATTTGTTCAAAGCAAACTATGAAGAAAATCCCTACAGCTATGATGCATGCGCAGCAGTTTCAAGCGTTGTCAATTCGTTTGACAATAATTATGAAAATAATATCTAAAGATGAAACACACTACAAGATCGCGTAGTTACAGAATTGCAAAATAAATCCGCACGGCAACTAGAAGGGACCAATTAGATGAGCAATTATAAGCTTGTGGCCGGCGGAGCGCGAATTTATGTTGAGTAGATAGTTTTCTTGATATGCTTCTGTCAAGTGGTGTTATTTGTTATCAGTTCCGTTATTTTTGGAAATTATTGAAACAGGGTTGCGTCGTTTTGTGGTTACTGAAACCAATATTTACAGAAATCTTGAAGAACATTATCTGTGCGTATAATGTAAAAACTTAGATAAATAATAAATAGTTAGTGTTCAATATATAAATGCAATATCAAAAGGAGAATTATGGAAATCCAAATCCATTAAAAAAATGAACTTTACTTTTTTGTACGCCTTTAAAACGACAGTAATCTATAAAGTAGATTTAGATTTAGAGATTGTACGCCTTTAAAACGACAGTAATCTATAAAGTAGATTTAGATTTAGAGATTGTACGCCTTTAAAACGACAGTAATCTATAAAGTAGATTTAGATTTAGAGATTGTACGCCTTTAAAACGACAGTAATCTATAAAGTAGATTTAGATTTAGAGATTGTACGCCTTTAAAACGACAGTAATCTATAAAGTAGATTTAGATTTAGAGATTGTACGCCTTTAAAACGACAGTAATCTATAAAGTAGATTTAGATTTAGAGATTGTACGCCTTTAAAACGACAGTAATCTATAAAGTAGATTTAGATTTAGAGATTGTACGCCTTTAAAACGACAGTAATCTATAAAGTAGATTTAGATTTAGAGAAATTTACTACTTCATTTCAGCGTGCCTCAGAAAGTTGCGATCTGTTGCTCTGGTTAACAATAAACCATTCAGTAATTCAGTTGTCATTCAATTGAATTAAAATTCTCTTTTATTGCTATTTAATTTGAATTGCGATGCTGTGAAGTTAAAGTTTATTTACACGTGCGTGTTTTGTTATTAATTCTGGGCTAGGCGTGTGGTTCGGCATGCCTCTAAACCGGGTTAAACCCCAAATGCTTTGCATTGACCGTTCCACGGCGGTGATCCCAGTTTTAATCATTTGTATGTTGTGTGTTGTGTTGTATGTATTGTCCTGTATTGTACAGGCAATTGGTCACTTGCCTCAAATAAAGGGCCTGCGGATGGTAATAAGAGTTTCTCTCCTGATGATGTCTCTGTAGTTTCATTATTCCTATATTTTTCACTCTAAACATAACCAGCGTACACAATTTTAATATGTACACGTACTTGCGGATAATATAATTGATTGCTTACAAATAAAGGCGCTCCAAATTATGAGAAGGTATAATGAAATTAAACCCACGTTTTAGAAATAGCGCGTTAAACTACAATTTGCAATAAACGATGGTTTTGTTAATTTTGTCACATGTTTAACTATTATAATATAACACAATGCTTTCTAAGTATCTATGAATATAAACGATAATCTTTAAGAAAATATTAATGCAAGACAAAGTAATTTGATTACGAAAAGTGTGTTTATGGTCCCTGCACATGTATCGAATTGCACCTACGTATAGGCAATTAATTAACAGACTAACATACACATGGGGCGCATTTGATCTTTGCCATAAAATACATATCTGATTTCCTAATTTAGCATTCGTAACTAGGCATATTGGAGATGCTTGCTGTTGATTATTTTTACCTAAAATAAAGTTGTGCGTATATTTTACCGCATATACTTTCAATATGTTTCAATTAGGTTATAATTCATTAAATTCAGCTTGTCTGTATATTTAACTTCAATTTAAACAAAATGTCAGTTATGTTCAAAGGAGACAGATGAAGTGAAGGAAAAAGCTGTGTTTATACTGTTTGAAACGTAAGATAAACAGTTTTTGCCTTAATAAAACAGTAAAACCAATGCAAAGATCAGGGCTTAGTAAGTAATGGATGCATTCATATCTTTGTTGAGACAATAAATTGTTCGCCATTTAGTACATTATGTTTCCTCTGCTTTGATTCATCACAAATCTAGCCTACAATCTAACAACCAAAGCTTTGTAATCCATACAAACACAGGTTTCAACGGTTCCACTGAGATGTTAGATGCGTTTTTTGGGGTCTACCTCTTTTGCTTCTTCAGTATTTGAAGTGTTCAATACAAACAGTTCACAGGAAAAAAAATATTTGTGAAAATGATTAGAAGATTAAACGTATTTTACCTCGCATGAGTTCCGACTGAGTGGAATAACTGTGTTTCATCACCAGTACTTCTTTCTTTCGATATTTTTAACGTTGCGGCTTTGAAGATGTGTAGGTACAGCTTTGTTTGTTGCGGCCGCATTAAGATATATGTGTTGTCTGTAATGCCACATCATTAAATAAAACGTGTAAACCGGATTTCGTAAAAGATGTTGCTTTAGCCATCAATTGACCAACTTTACTAGCGGTTTCAACTTAATTAATCCAATCATTTATGTGGTTCAAACTATCTTAACACTAACGAATTCGTAGCAACTTTACATAGAACAGATTTGCACTTACTTAAACTACTCGGTCCTAACAGGCCATGCATATTAAAATATATTTAGTGATGTTAAATTCTAATATCAGAACTTAAATATACGTTTTGATATGTATAACTGTTATCAACGCTAAAAATAGTCCTTGAGATGAAAAAATTAAACCACCCTCATGTCGAAATATTTTGGGGTATGTCTGGCAGGCACTTCGCGTGTAACAAACTGGTCAAAAACGTCTATAATTATTTGCTCATGGATATTTTTTTCTCCAGTTTTATGTAATATAAACTTAACGCAAACTATGCACTACAGTGTTCTATCACTAGATCTACATACAATTTCTATCATATGTAATTCAATAATCCTTAACGCCCACAAGTGTGGGTTAAAGTACTCAATTTGCTATTCGGTATTTTATTTTGGACGACGCGTGAAAGATGCTCGTTAATTAATTAAATCTGTGCCTGTCGGTTTCAAATTTTTTTGAATGCGACTTGCTAATGCGCTCTCGATTGATTGTCAGTTCCATTTTGGAACTTTAGTACCACCATGTCATTAGTTCCATATGTTAACTAGAACTCCGCGAGTTGGATGTGTCGCCTGACGCCGGATAGCTTACGTGAATTGAAATGAAGAAGCACTTAAGGTTAATGCACTAATTTTTTTTTACAGATTTATTGAAATCTTCAAAAGCACTGCACTCGCGCGAATTGCAAAGAAAACACTAATTAAAACCAAAACTGCGACACAAAAAGAAGTATGCAAGTTTACAAAGGGCAATAAATCCGAAAGCATGAGGTACAGAGTACCGGTTCTTGTACATTGCACTTTCCCTTAATGAGATCTATCTACCTATGAAGTTTCAAGTTGATAGCTTTCATAGTCTAAGAGTTATGCTCCGGACAAAAATTAAGTATGAAAATAAACAAAAGGCAATAACTCCAAAAGTATGTGATGCAGAGTAACGGATCTTGTGCATTTCACTTTCCCTTAATGAGATATATCTACCTATGAAGTTTCAAGTTGAAAGCTTTCATAGTCTTAGAGTTATGCTCCGGACAAAAATTAAGTATGAAAATAAACAAGGGGCAATAACTCCAAAAGTATGAGGTGCAGAGTAACGGTTTTCGTGCACTGCACTTTCCCTCAATGAGATCTATCTACCTATGAAGTTTCATGTCGATAGCTTTAATAGTCTAAGAGTTATGCTCCAGACAAGCGAAAGGGGACGCCGCCGCCGCCGACACCGCCGCCGATAAAAGTAACACCTATATGTCGCCTAGTTAGGCGACAATACAAATTCAGTCCACGAATAAATTAAAAGTTCCTTATATGTATAGTCATCATACATGTTTCCATTCTTCTTAGGTTTATATTTCAGTAGGCTTTGGGAAACATAGCAATTACAACCCGGGTAGTTTGAATTGGATTACGTACTCGAGGGCACTCCTAGTGTCCGTTGTGGTTATTTGCACTGAGAAATCACTTAAGGTTAAAACGTCTGCTTTATAAACTAGCGTATTTTACAGGCTTTTAAAACTGCTATAACTGTTTGTTTAGTTGACTATACAGAATGAAACATGTTATACGATGTTTCTTATTAGTTATTATGTTGTATACGTATAAAATGTGCTAAATACTATAAAACAGAAATGTAAGCAAGTCTTCAACCTATGCGAAAGCTATATTTAAATGCACATCTGATACCCGGGTAATAGTTACTACCTTTAGCCGATCCAATACCCGAGTACTCGAGTACTTATCTAAGTCCTATGTTTCAGAGTATGGATGTCTTCTCCATTAGAAAGAATGCAGCTTATGCTTCCTTTCGGTGTAAAGCAATAATGTTTTCGACGAATAATATACATTAGAAGTAAATTCTAGCTTATGACAAGGACTGGCAAATGTATTGGATTTTGTCCTCTTTTTATAACTCACATTTTCCTCTTTTTATAACTCACATTTTCCTCTTTTTATAACTCACATTTTCCTCTTTTTATAACTCACATTTTCCTCTTTTTATAACTCACATTTTCCTCTTTTTATAACTCACATTTTCCTCTTTTTATAACTCACATTTTCCTCTTTTTATAACTCACATTTTCCTCTTTTTATAACTAAAGTTTATTGGCATTTAATATCCCATCAAATTATGACGCAATTTTCATATCTATAATGTTGCATGGTTGATCATATCATTGAAAAACGTGCCTAAAACTAAATGAAAAAATAATAGACCCTCAGAGATCGAAATCATCGATATAATATAAATTAACAATGAACACAATGTTGTGTTTCGCATCTCTCTAAAACTCCAGTATGACATTGGAAGTCTATCCAGCAATGTGCCCACGGGCTTAAGGGCCAATCGACCCCATGTGAGCATATAACCGTAAATCACCTTGATACCTATCAGGGCTTATGATAAACACGCGGTATCGAATTATGATATCAAAGAAAGCAATATGTATATATGTGGATGCATTCAAGTTACTGTCTATTTTTATTTTGTTGTAGTCTTATTGTCCTGTTGTTGTTGCTTTTTTCAGATTTCATGTTATATTAGTTAATGTTTATGAAACATAATTATTATATACTTAACTTTCAGATGCTCTTTTAAAATAATTTTGAAGACTGTTGCTGGATGTTACTTTGTACTATGCATATTATTTTTATGAGGGCGCTCATCAATATATGATAAGGGGAATACTTCTATGAACGCATTAATGTTATATTCAAAAGGAAACTATATATAAGACCGTAGATGTCAGCTGTCACGTTCAAAAGTATTCAGAATTAGTTTTGAACTTTACTTGTGGATACATACATGAAATGCATTATTGAAGTATCGAAATCTCAACTAAATAATAACCCTAGTTTTAATTATCTCGTAATTTGGATATACTATATCCTATATAGGACTCAGAATCTCGTAGTTAGGCGATACTATCTCCTAATGAGGACTTAGTATCTCGTTATTAGGAGATAATGGAAAACAAAAATAATATAGACTGTGGCACTAGGACGCTTCCATGACAACACCCCATAATTATTTACAACTTGCATCCAGCAGTTCAATGCCACTTGTTTACAAATGGGTCGTAATGTAAATCCAAGCATATTTAGAAATCATTCGTATTACAACACGAATTACTTTTCACAATTTATAATGCATTTTATCAATATAATATCAGGGATATCATAATAGTATTATATTTTCCATTTTTCTGAGCCGTTACGAAAAATTGTCGTTACTAGCAAAGACAATTAAAATTGCAGAATATTACAAATTTTAGTGCTTTTAATACATTAGTTGATATAAGTATATTCAGTTTATATACTTTGCAGGAGAGTAAACATTTTACAATTAAGACCCAATGCAATGAGTGTTTTCCACAATATTTGACGAATAATTGTATCTACCGTTTTCATAATAGACGAAAGAACAACAATAATTATTTTTTTTTGCAACACTATACGTAAAAACGGTGCAAAAGAAATATACTCTAAGATAAACTATGGTTGTCTCTAAAATCAAATGAGCATGTACTTAAATCATTTTCTTTTTCGTTAAAAAAGTTAAAAAAGTGCAAATATTTGGAAATAACATAGACACGAGAAAAGTCGTTCCTTTGACAGTAATACAAGTGATGAAATGAAAACGAATATGGATGCTTTGTCAAGAAATATAACTTCTCTACGGAATGAAAACATCTACCTAAATGAAACCATAATCGATCTCCAGGCAAGATCAATGCGTGACAATTTACTTTTTTTTAATTTCGAGGAAGAAATTAGCTTTGAAGGCCGAAAGTCTGAAAATTGTGCTGAAAAAGTTCTGCATTTTTGTGAAAATAATTTAAGAATTGAAAGCGCAGCTTCACAGATGAAAATCGACAGGGCACATAGGCTAGGGCCTTATCAACATGGCAAGAAAAGACCAATAGTAGCCAAGTTTAATTACTATGGTGACAAAGAGACCGTGAAATCAGCGGCACGGGAAAAGCTTAAAGACAGTAATTTCCGCGTGAGCGACCAGTTTCCAAAGCAAATTCAAGAACGCCGAAAGAAACTTTTGCCATATTTAATTGAGGCTAAGCGGAATGGAAAACAGGCGAGTCTATCCTATGACTCGCTGTACATCGAACGTGTCAAATACACACATGACCGTCCACTTTCTGGTCCAGTACCGGAACTACCCCCCCGTGGCCGACGCGAATACGGAGGGCAGCGTCTTAATTGCACCGGAAGCCGCCAGAACCACGAACTCCCGACTGGCAATTAGGGAGACGATCGGAAGCTGCTTACTGTTTTATCCTGGAATGTGCAGGGTCTTGTTTCCAAACTTGAGGACAGCGATTTTTTAAACTTCATTAATAAACATGACATATTAATATTTACAGAAACTTGGAATGCAAAATCAACAAATATCCATATCGACAATTTCGAGTGTTTCTCATGCCCACGTCCGAAGTCCAACCGAAATGCGAAAAGACATAGCGGAGGTGTAATATTTTACTATAAAACAGTTTATCAGGGTAAGATTGAAGTTTTAGATATAAATGAAAAAGGGTTAATTTGGTGTAAACTACTTAAATCTTTCTTCGGTTTTGAAAATGATGTGTATATTTGTTGTTGCTATATACCTCCAGCTGAGTCCACTGTGTACAGTAACATAAATTCCATACTACAAGATTTTGATTTTTTTGATCAAATATCGATCGATTTAAAAATGTTTAGTCAACTTGGTAATGTCATTTTAACAGGAGATTTTAACTCGCGAATAGGTCAAAGGTCGGACGTGATAGATAATTTAAATCTCGACCGCTACATTAATATGCCTGTGCCCGATGTTCCTGTTGATATTATACCGCAACGATTATCGGCGGATCAGCAAACGAATACGTTCGGTAATAAACTTCTTACGCTTTGTAAAGAAAATAGTGTGTTTATTGCTAATGGGCGTCTTGAACCAGGACTCTACACATGTTATAATTTTTGTAGAAATACTTTAGGTGCAAGCACCGTTGACTATGTGATAGTAAATTACAATATGTACACGTGTATAAGTAATAAGAAGGTACTTGATTTGAACGAATGTTCTGATCATTGTCCGATTGAATTTACTTTGCTTTGTGATAAATGTTTAACGTACAAACAAGGCCACATCCTTGAAAAGATAGATTGGAAACAAAATAATATAGATTTGTTAAATAACACTTTAGAAGAAAAAAGGTACATTTTTGATGAAATTACAAATAATTTGTTATCGGAGCGTGACAATCTGGATAGCTGTATCGATGCTTTATCGACTACTATTTTTGATATCTCTTTTCAGCTTAACGGTAAAACTGTACATACAGGCAATACCAAACGTAAAAATAAATATGTGAAGAAATCCTTGTGGTTTAATGAGGCATGCAGACAAAACAAAAAAGAGTTCTATGAATGTAAGAGAATCTCTAAACGTTATCCCTGTGCCGCAAACAAGATTAGATTTTTAGATGCCAGAAACAAATATTGCTGCGTTAAAAGGGAAGCAAAACGCGAATATTACAATAAAGAAAAACATACATTAGCAAAGTTAAGCAAAAACAATCCAAAACATTTTTGGCGATATATAAACAAATATAAAAATAAAAATATTTCAAACAGTAATGATATCAACATGGATCAATTTTTAAACCATTTTAGACAATCATCGAATACTGCACATAGCAGTACATTTAATGCTAATGACACTAATGACTTGAATTCGTCGCCTTCCGTTGAAACGCTTGATTGTGCTTTTACTGAAGACGAAATAAGAAACACGATTTCTAACATGAAGCGTAATAAAAGCTGTGACTTGTTCAACAATGTAGCCGATTTCTTTATTGATTCGAAAGATTTTATCGTACCATATTTAACTATAATATTTAATTACATTTTTGATCGTGGTATTTATCCAGATTCTTGGTGTAAAGGTGCCATAATACCAATATTTAAAAAAGGCGATAAGAAGGATCCTTCCAATTATAGAGGAATCACTCTTGTTAACGTAATTTCAAAAATATATTCATTATGTTTACGAAACAGAATTAACAACTGGTGTGAGGAAGAAAATGTACTTAATCCACTTCAATTCGGTTTTAGAGACAAACGAAGTACAACAGATTGTATTTTTATCTTACACAGCATTATACAAAATGTACTATTGCAGAAACACAAGTTATATTGTGTTTTCATTGATTATGAAAAGGCCTTTGATACAGTTATCCACGAAGCTTTATGGATAAAATTGATTGAATCTGGTCTTAGTTGCAAAATGATAACAATGATAAAAAGTATATATGCAAATGTTAAATCATGTATAAAAAACACTCAGGATTCGTCATATTCCGACTTCTTTAATGTCTCTCTTGGTGTTAAACAAGGGGAACCCCTGTCACCTCTACTTTTTATATTGTTTATAAATGATATTAAAGATTGTATTAATGTTCAAAATTTTACAAATGATGATTTGCATTTGCTTTCTGTTTTTATGCTATTATTTGCGGATGATATTGTTTTATATACTACTAACCCAGTAAGTCTTCAGAACCAACTTAACGAAATATACCTTTACTCTTCTAAATGGGGTCTTAAAATAAACGTTAATAAAACGAAAATATGCATATTTGAAAAACGAAAAAGCAGGTGCAACTATTCATGGTCAGTAAATAATGAACGTATTGTAATTGTTGATAGTTTTGTGTATTTGGGTGTAAAATTTCACTACACTGGAAATATGTCCAACACTGTAAAAATATTAAATGAACAAGCACTAAGAGCATATCATCATCTTGTATCTATTTTTAGCCGTGTCAAATTAGATATCAAAACCAAACTAGCTCTATTTGATTCTTTAGTAACACCAATTATACTATATGGTTCTGAAGTATGGGGCATTTATGACAACCCTGATATTGATAAATTACATTACAAATTCTGCAAAAATATTCTTTGTGTAAAACAATCTACTTCTAACTATGCTGTACTCGGTGAATTGGGTAGATTCCCTTTAGCCGTTATATGCAAACTTAGGGCATTACGTTATTGGATGAAAATTGTAAATAACAATAACTCATTATTATACAAAGTGTTCATGGATCAGATCAATATATTAACTAATTTCAATTGTACGAACAACAAACTATGGTGCAAATCTTTGAAATCAACTTTAGACAACCTAGGCTTTGGCTTTATGCTTAATACACCAGATATCACAGGTGACATTGCATACATGGTAACTCAAAGACTAAAAGATCAATTTGTACAAGAGTGGAATGATAAATTAGCATCACAGCCCAAAATGGAATTCTACTTAAAATTTAAAAAAAGCTTCGAATATGAAAAATACCTTGATTGCATTCCCATTGAAAAGGCCAGAATTCATATGAGCAAATTTCGATTAAGTTCTCATTGTCTTGAAATAGAAGTTGGCAGATATAATAGTTTAACCCGACAAGAACGTAAGTGTAAACTTTGTAACCAAAATGTATGTGAATCAGAATATCACTTTTTACTGTGTTGTCCATTATATAACGAATTGCGTACAAAATATAATATCAGGCCATCCTGGCCTAACATAAATAAATTCATTTCAATGATGTCTAGCACAAATGTTATAAAACACATGTCAAAATTTTTGGTAGAAGCTTTCAAACTTAGATGTGAGAATATAATCGTTTAGCTGCTTCATAATTGCTTGTTTACTAACAAAAACGTACTATATTGTAATATGTACTGTTACTGTTTGTTTATATGCAAATGTTTCTTGAATCTCATATGTATTCATCTTTAAATACGTTATATTGTATGATTCCCTGTCTCGGCCATATTTTTTTGCATTTGTGTATATGTATTTGGCCAAAGGCAGTTTGCCGGATTGCCAATAAACTTTTGACTTTGACTTTATTGACCAACAATTGGAAGAATCAACAACATTTTAATGCGAAGTATCATATTACCGTTACAAAACATTTCAAATTGCTTCATACTTGACTTTAATAGGTTTGTACATTAAATACCCAGCAAACGTAATAAACAAATTAAAACTCTTCATACATAAATCTTGACTCTTTACTTAAAACAACTTGCAACCATCACAATCTTTCCTTGATTTCTTTGGTATCATTATTCGTTATGGCGTGTTTATCATAATCCCTGATCGGTATCAAAGTGATTTACTCTTGAATGCTCATATGGGGTCTATTGGCCCTTAATCCCTTAAGCAGACAGACAGACAGACAAGTGGAAAATTGCTGGAAAGACTACACAAAACGTCCAAGGTCATACTTGAGTATTAGACAGATACTGAAGTACAGCATTATGTTTTTGTTAATTAATATCATATCGATGCTTTACATCTCCTGGCGTCTATTTTTTCATCAAGTTATAGAAATGATTTTCAACGATACGACTTACCATTCAGCATGATAGATATTAAAAGTACGTCATAATTTAATGGGATATTAAACGCCAATAAACACGAATTACAAGAAGGGAAAATTCCGAATACATTTACAAAACCTGGTCATAATTTAGAATTTACATCTGATGTCTTTATTTCTTCGTTAACATTATTTCTTTACACCAAAAGAAAGGATAAGCCTATCCCTTTCTAGTGGAGAAGACTGTGGATAACGTACTTCGAAAATATGGCTGGGACGAGTACCAGAGTACTCGGGTATAGGGTCGGGTAAAGGTAGCAAATCATAACAGGTATCCGATTTGTATATTGTTTGACCTTCAAGACTATCTTACATTTCTGTATTCTGATATTAAGCACAATTAATATGAAATAACATAACTTTAAACCAAACAACGTTTTACATGTATATCTTCTATTGTTAACTCAAACAGTTATAAGAGTTTCAAAAGTCTGTAAAGCACGCTAGTTTATAAATCAGACGTTTTACCATTTAGTGTAAAAGTTTAATGCAAATGACCTTAACGTGCACCCTGTGTGACCTTGAGTAATCCGAAGCCGGATACCAAGTAGTACATTTCTACTCGTCCCAAACCCTTCTGAACAATACATATAATACAATATATGAGAAGGCCTATGGAATTGCTTTCTCAGCAAGAGTACAATATAGGAATAAATGAAACTCCAGGGACATCATCAGGAAAGAAACCCTTATTACCATCCGTTTATTCTTTATTTGAGGCAAGTGACCAATTGCCTATACAATACAGGACATTACATAGAACACAACACACAACATAAAAATGATTAAAACTGGGTCCACCGCCTTGGAACGGTCAATGCAAAGCATTGGGGGTTTAAACCAGTTTAAAGGCATGCCAAACCTCACACTTTGCCCAGAAATAATCACTTAAAAGGGAAAATACACAGTTGGCAACATAGAAATCACACAACAGACACAAATGCATCAAAAATTATTAAAGCTGGTATCACCGCCTTGGAACGGTCAATGCAAAAACACATTGGGGGCTTAAACCGGTTTAAAGGCAATCCGAACCTCACACATTGGCCCAGAATTAATCACTTAACACGCACTTAGTGGCTTAATCTCGTGTATTTGTTAAAGGTTGCCTCGTTCCAAATTGCTTGCCATTCTGATTTTATTAGTTTATTAATTTCTGGTTTAAAATCACTATTGGGTAATTGAACCTTGACAATCTGGAGACTTAGATATTGTTTTGCTAACGTATCAGCTTTCGCATTTCTACGTATCCCAATGTGGCTTGGTATCCAACAAAAGGTGACTGTTTTGGTTTGTAAAAATATCATGTAATTTGAAAATAGTTTTTTAATCAGAATATTATCTTATTTGCGATTTTTGATAAATAATAGCACAGAAAGTGAATCGGAGAATATAAAACTTATTAATAGCGTGATTTGAAATGTAAGAAAGTCAATGAATGTGGCTTCAGCAGAAAATACTGTCTGGAAGTCTCTATTACTTGAAAAATTGTTTGAAAAAAGTAGCACAACCAACACGGTCGCCGTCGTTCGACCCGTCGGAGTATAAATGGATAAAATCATTGTGTTCTTCTAAAAAAGTGGCTAATTTTTCTTTGAAAATTTCAGTACTGTCAGAGGATTTGTTTAATTTATATTAACTTTTGGAGAGTTGTAAGTCCATGGAGGGATATTATCCACGATATATTTTAAAACAGATTAAATAGTAATTAAATAGAATATTAATTCAATGAGTTACAATTTAATTACTCAATGGTTGAATGTTCACCAGAGCAATAGAATTGCAACTTTTTGAGGCACGATGAAATGAAGTAAATACACTTATCAACTAAATCCCTTCTTGTTTACAAGATTTCAAGAAATAGCATCAAATAGTACAAATCCCAGATCATCGTCGTGCATCTCAGGAAGAAGCCGTAATACGTGGTGTAAAAGGACAGATTACATAGCTTGGTTGTATATGTTTAATATTTATGATTAATATAATTGAACTAGCAATTTAATATTTAAGGTAGAAAGATCCTAATGACTTCGGAAATACTCGCGAAATATCGGTTAACTTCGGCCCATTCGCCACTTACCGTAAATCTAATCAATCTGATCCGAAACAGAAATTATTTTCGCGAAATAAACATTACGTTTCGAATGTTGAGTTATTTTCAATTAAATGTGTGAAATAAATGCTTATTTGTCTTTAAAGATGAAAGTAAAAATGTAGTTTGAAGAAAAACAAGGTACTCTGACTTGGGGAATACCTTCAAATGACGTCATTGTAGGGAATTTCTGTTTACATTTAATCATGACATTTTCGCGATATTTCTGGTGTATTTCATTACACTTAAGTTAAAATAGTTATAAATAAACGTCCAAGGATTATTAGTATTATTGAAAATAATTATTCGTATATAAAAACATATCTGCGTAAAGGAGATACGTGCTCCTTGCTGTGAAATAACATTAATTCACACCAAAAAAGATGGGTGGAGAGCGGGACGTCGAGTGATCGAGTTTGGTGTTCTGTTGGATAATTTAAAATACTGTTCATTGTGTAAACTTGGGCCTGTTCCACTGAGGAATTTTGACGAGATCTACCGCTGTAAAAAACATCTGAAAATTATGCATCGGCGAAATGATGAGAATGGTCTAAGAGACACCTTTTTATCCAAAAACAGTGACATTTTACCAATAGTCACAAGCGTCAAGAAGAGTCTTGATGAAGTTATCACACAGATTTGCCAGTTTTTTTAAACTTAACCCAATGTAATGAAAATGTCCATTGAATTTTTTCAAACACACACTTATAAAAAATGTTTATTATTTTTCTGAATTTGGTAATCAAGGATATGAGAACCTCAGTTAGTTACATTTGTATTTAAAATGTTTACACAAAACACTATTTCTTTAACATTAATGCAAAAATAATTCATTTAATATCGATACTGCTAAAAGATTATAATTATAAGAGAAAAAAAAAATTTAACATAGAAGAAAAATATTTGCTTTTTTACTTGTCTTATTTTTCATTTTTGTGTGTGTGTATAACATAGGGTTGCTTTAGTCCAAATGTTATACCTTGAGATTTTTGTGGTGAACCTATGTCAATTTATACCCTTTTCCTCTCGGATAAGGTTATATTATATTGTGGGACCTGCATTACTGATGTTGACATACTATGAAATAAAAGTTTAAAAAATTACAATAATTCGTGTTTGGCGTATTTTTACTGTAATGAAATCTGTTGTTTTTTACCATATGCTTAGCCAAATTTAATGTAATAAGTATTGTTGGTCAACTTTAGTACTTATGTTTGTTATACTTTTTCATAAGATACACTTTTAACGTATAAATTAAAGCTATTCGGGAATAAATAAAATACATTTTGACAATATGTCAGTCATTTTTGTAAGTGTACCCCATCAGAATTTTAGGTTGAAGTAGAAAAATGAGGGGTTATAAGAAAAATCGCATTTTTGTCAAAACGTGTGGTTAGATTTTGTTTATATTTCACAGCTTAGTCTCATAATAGATTTAATTATCAAAGATAAGAAGAAAATCAAGGTCTGAAAAAAGTCCCATTAGGGTCTTTCTACCCTAACTAAAACGATCATTACTGCATGTACTTATGCAAACAGAAAATGAAATTGTTTTAATTTGTGATCACGTGACACGGACTAACATGGACGCTTTCTTGCGAAAGAAAAAGTTGTTGAAGTAAATAAATTAAATAAATTATCTTACAGTAAATTTTTAAATCAGCATGTCATAAAATCAAGATAACTATCTTCTGATGGATGAGTTCGCTTTAGATCTGTGTGATTTAAACAAGAAAAGAAAGTGCAGCAGTGAAAACAAAAACAGTGGTATTTTGAAAAACGCGCGCATTGGGGGATCGCCTTTGTTTGATAGTGCAGAAGAAAATCGTGATTGCCTAGCGGTTAGTGAATCTTTACGTCAAGCAAATTCAGTGTTGTATAATGACTCGGTGTTTTTTTAACAAACCTTGTGCCAGAATTTGGATATAGCAAACATGCTTACAGATACACCGCCGGCAGCTAGCACCCCAGCACCCCAGGCTGTACCAGCCCCGGTCGTTACAGATGAGTTGACCACCAATGACAATCCCACCGATGCTATTATTTCCTTTCTAAGGCGAATTGAAACAAAGCTGAACCATGTTGATGAACGTTTGAACACTTTGGACATTCTTGAGAAAAAGGTTAGTAGTTTTGAGTTGGATCTAAAAAAGCTATGGGCGTTTGTGCACGATTCTAACCTTAAATTTGATGAAAAAACCTCGAGACTGGATATCAAAGTTGAAAATCTTGAATTCTCACTAGCGAAAGCCGAAAGTGACCTTGTTAACATGAAAAAACAAGAATCAAAGGTGAAAGATGAACTTTTATATGTACAGTCGCAAAGTATGCGGAACAATTTAATATTTGGCAATATACCGGAAGTGCCAAACGAGAGGCATGAACAAACTGAAACCGAAATAAGGAAATTTATGTCTGAAAAGTTAAAAATTGCACAGGATATTGCAAATGGCATCCAGTTCGAACGTGTGCATCGCATGGGGAACCCTACTTCCGGTTATAAAGGCAATAGTCAGCCGAGGAAAATAGTGGCCAAATTCACACTGTTCAAAGACCGGGAAATGGTTCGAAGCCGCTGCAGGGAACTCGACAAAACCGGGTTCTATATGCATGAACAATTTCCACCGGAAATCGCGGCCCGGCGTCGAGCCCTCATCCCGGAACTGAAGGAGGCTAAGAAAAAGGGGCACAACGCGTGGCTAGCCTACGACTCCCTAATGGTAGACGGTGTGCGGAAACAGAGCTCCAGGGTTCCGGAAGTGGCCAACAGAGACTAGGGGTGCGACGAGGTCGGACTATCTGTATTGGCATGGAACATTCATGGGCTAAGTAGAGCGAAACTAGAGGACAGTGCTTGTACTGACTAAATTTGTAAAATATGATATAATTTTCTTATTTGAATCTTGGGGTAATAAAAGATCAAATTTTGATTTAAACCAATATAAATGTTACAACCTCTTCAGAAAAATACAAAATAAAAAAGCTAAGCGTTGTAGTGGAGGTGTAGTTTTGTATGTTAGAAACGAATTTTGCAAAGGTATTACAATTGTTAAAAATCATTTTGATACGATAATCTGGTTGAAACTAGATAAACTTTTTTTTTAATCTGTCTGATGATATTTATTTTGCAGGAGTTTATATATGGCCTGAAGGGTCGACTATGTATAATTTTATTAACGACGATTTGTTTGACCGTCTACAAAGTGATATTTGTTTATTTGAAACTCGAGGAAATGTATTTTTAACGGGTGATTTTAATGCCAGGGTCGGAAGCGGGGATAAGACAGATTATATTATTTGTGACAAACCAATTACAGAATTTGATAACGATGAATATTCACCTGACAGGCCAATCAGTCGAGTTTCAATGGACAAAATCCATAATAATTTCGGAGTTAAATTGCTAGACTTATGTAAGTCAAACTGCGTTAGAATTGCTAATGGAAGGCTTGGAAACGATTATAATATTGGAAATTTTACTTACGTGTCTGCATCGGGATCGAGTGTTATTGATTATCTATTGTTGAGTGAACGTGACTTTGGTAAATTGAGCAATTTTTGTGTAAACTCTTTTAATGAATGGTCGGATCATGCATCGCTCTCTTTTCAAATTAATTGTGACAATGTGTATTATAGTAATGAAAATAATTATACACGAACTAGTATTAAATGGGATGAAAGTCTGAGAAATGAATTTAGGCGTGGTATAATCTCAAAATTGCCTTTATTTAATTCTTCAACACTAGGCACAGATTTTGTTGATAGAGATTCTGTTAACAGCTGTATAAACAATTTTACCAAAGAGATCCGCGATGTTGCTGATCCTCTTTTTTGTAAGATAAAGACAGTTCATTATAGTGTATATAATTGTAAAAGTGTTTCCAAAAAATCTGAATGGTTCGACGCAGAATGCGTTGAAGCTAAACAAACATATATCACAGCTTTAAATAGATATAATTTTAATAGAAAAGATATGATTGAATGTAAGGGGCGTTATAAAAAATTAGTGAAACGAAAAAAGCGGAAATGTGATGTTAATAAGATGAAAAACATTGAAAGCTTACGACATTCCAAACCTAAAGATTTTTGGAAACATTTTAGAAAGAATAAAAATAATTGTTATAATAATATAAGCAATGAAGACTTTTTTGAATATTTTTCAAATTTAAGCCAAATCTTTCCAAATGTTTTTAATGAAGACGCAGAACATTTCTGTAGCAATACTAATAATACCAATACTAATAATACTAATAATAAGGCAAATACTACTACTACTACTACTAATAATAATAATAATAATAATAATAATAATAATAACAATGACGATGATTGTATTTTTGATGAATTGGATGTACCAGTTACAATCCGAGAAGTAGAATCCGTTATACATAACCTGAAAAGGAATAAATCATTTGCAGCGGATCAACTCTTAAATGAATACTTTATTGAATCATGTGATATTTTAGCTTCGCATTTAGTCGATATTTTTAACGGTATCCTTAATTCGGGCATTTATCCAGACTCATGGATGAATGGACTTATTGTACCTATTTTTAAGAAAAATGACCACATGGATGTTAACAATTACAGAGGCATTACGTTGAATAGTTGCTTTTCCAAAATATTCACTGGTATCATTAATAAACGTGTCTCAAAATGGGCTGCAGATAATAATATAGTAAGTGATGCACAATTTGGTTTTAAAAAAGGGAATTCCACAGTAGATGCTATATTCGTGTTAAATGCAATAATTAGTAAAATATTAAATGAAAATGGGAGACTAGCATGTGCGTTTATTGATTTTAAAAAGGCATTCGATAGTATATATAGGAATGGTTTATGGTATAAATTATTTAAACTTGGAATGAGAGGTAAAACATTACGGGTAATACGGGATATGTACTCGAAAGTGCGCGCGTGCATAAAAGGATATAAATCGTATTCAGAATTCTTTGAATGCTCTATAGGTTTAAAACAAGGCGCAGTAATGTCCCCAATATTGTTTTATCTTTTTTTAGAAGACCTAGAATTATTCCTTTGCGACGATGTTAATAGTGGCATATCCATAGATGATCTTACATTTATTTTAATGCTGTTTGCAGATGATAGGGTTATCCTTGGGAAAACCCCAACAGATCTCCAACATAGTCTAAATCTTTTACAAAATTACTGTCATACGTGGGGACTTGAAGTAAACCCGGACAAAAGTAAAGTTGTAGTGTTCAGAAAACGGGGTCCTTTAAAGCTTGATGAAAAGTGGTTTTACAATAACATCCCATTAGAAACTGTAGACAATTTAAACTATTTAGGAACTGTTTTTAACTATACAGGTAGCTACATACTTAATTGTGAAACCATTTCTGGCAAAGGACTAAAGGCTCTAAATACCCTTACGAACAATATCAAAACAGCTCTTCTAAAACCTAGTACCATATGTCAATTATTTGACGCATTTGTAGGATCAGTATTGAGCTACGGTTGTGAAGTATGGGGTTTTGGCAAATCTGCAAAAGTAGAGAGAATTCATTTAAAATTTTGTAAAAACCTTCTTAAAGTAAAACAATCTACATGTTCAATTGCTGTTTACGGAGAACTTGGCCGATATCCACTGTATATCACTAGACACACACGCATTATTAAATATTGGTTAAAAATATTAAATAGCGACAATATTATTATTAAGAAGTTATACCAAGCATTGTTAGATGATTGCATTAAAGGTAAATCTAACTGGTTAACCAATGTTAAATCTCTTTTAGATAGTAGTGGTTTCTCATATGTTTGGGTTACCCCCAGTCTAGTTAATACGAATTGTTTCCATCTAGATTTTAAACAAAGACTGCTAGATCAATTTAAACAGTCGTGGTATACTGCTGTTATTAACAGTCGAAGTTTGTGCACTTATAAGCTGTTTAAAATTGATTTTGACTTTGAATATTATCTTGATAAAATACCTTTAAGATATCGTATTGCATTATCTAAACTGAGAGTGTCATCTCACCAATTAAAAATAGAAACAGGCCGACACGGCAATAACAGAATCGAACATTGTAACAGATATTGCACTTTTTGCAATAAAATTGATTTGGAAGACGAATATCATTTTATATGCATTTGTCCCCAGTATAGTGACATTCGGAAGACATATTTAAGTAAATATTACTATACTAAACCTAGTGTGGTCAAATTTATTAGCCTATTTAAATAAAAAAATTATAAAACAGTATTGAATTTGTGTAAATATACATACCATGCTTTTAACAGACGAAAAGGTATGATTAATACTGTACAATAGTTGCAATAATTTGTGTTCTCTACAGTAACATATATTAGTGTACATATTGTACATACATTGATTAAGCTGTCTCGTATTTTTGTCTTATGTTTTCGTATGAAATCTACAAGTCCCTCCTCTGGGCATGTACTTTATTAAAACACACTTGTCGTAACTTTCTCTGGATTTTTTTTTTTTTTGCTATGCGAACTAGAAATAATAAATGTTATTTGTTTTATATACATATTAGTATTATAAACTGTGTATATATGTACATATGTTATAAGGTGTCATGTGACTATTATTATTATTCATTGGATCATGTTACGAAAAACATGTATATGTTTAAGTAACGAAATATGTTGAATCTTGAATCTTGAATCTTGAATCTATAATTCTACAAAACGTGAATCAAATACCACAGATCATATTTAGGTGTCAATGTGCCGTAGACACTTACTTGTTAATCCGTTATAACGCGTTTGGGGATAGGTGTTACTGTTTAACTTAAATAGATATATATTCAAAGCTGTTTACCCAACGAGAATAGATAATTATTAACAGTTAAAAGAAATTCTCCATCAAAAACTAACAGGCAGGTGTTACTGAGTAGCGACATACCACTTTGATTGATAAGACTGTATCAGTTTATAAATAACGTTTTTAACATCCAATTTTGCATATTTACACTTACGTAACCGTTTTAACCATCACCATAAAAGGATGGGTTGGACATTCCATTAACGAATAAAGATTTTAAGGAAACATTATATCTAGAAACCAAACTAAAGTATTTTTTAAAGAAGACCACTCCAAAGAATAATGAGAAAAATGTATGAGGAGTGTTCATGTAAATCAGTTTGAGTCTTATTGATATATTCATGGTTTATAAGTATGGAATTATAATCCACTATGATGTAAATCATATATACTAATCGTTAGAAACACACATAATTAATAGTATAAACATCGACGAGAAAATGTACCAAAATCTTATAATATTTATAATATACATTATAAAGTTACATGCAATACAAAACGTTTCATCAATCATTGCAAATCGTTTAACAAAAATATTTTACTCAATCATTACACATCATATTAATTTTACAAACACATGTACGAGTATCTTCTTCATAAAGGTCGTATTGAACAAAACACACGTTGTCTTATTTTAATGTTTGAATATAAAATTATTAAATACAATAATAAAGTATTATACTCGTCACATCAGCTTCGTTGCAAAACAAACCACTCAACGAGTATTATGAAAAAGCATTTGATACTGTAATACATGAAGCACTGTGGATTAAAATTAGTACAAACAGGAATAAGTTGTAAAATGTTAAACATGATCAAGTCAATCTATCAGAATGTTAAATCATGTGTTAAAAATCATAAAGATATGTCTTATTCGGAGCTTTTTGATGTTACGTTAGGTGTAAAACAGGGTGAGCCATTATCACCTTTATTATTTATTTTATTCATAAATGACATTAATGATTGTATTGATGTTAATAATTTAACCGAAAAAGATATACGTTTATTATCTATATTTATGTTGTTATTTGCAGATGATATTGCATTATTTACTACAAATCCAGAAAGTTTGCAATTGCAATTAAATTCTATATCTTTCATCTTTCATCTTTATTAGGCATAAAACAGCACATTGCAAATTTATAGCCTATACAACAAATATAGTTGCGAGAAAAAAAAGAAGAAGACATGGTTAATGTTTTGGGAAGTACAAGAAGTGTAAATGGCAAATGCAGTATTAATAATAATACAAGAATTTCTATCGTTTAACATTTGACATTAAATATTGAACAATATTAATATCCATACAATAATTCAGGTCAGATAATATTTAACATTAAATATTGAAATGTATTAATGTCAGTAAACATTTATTGAAATGTATTAGACTAGCTAATGTATACAAAGCATACCCAAGTGTCAATAACATTAAATACTGAAATATATTAATATCAGTAAACATGTATTATACTAGCTAATGTATATAAAACATACACAAGTGGGTATATTTGTGTTACCATATATGAAAATGGAGATATATAACATTCAAAATTTGCTTAGTACATTGCAAAGTTAACATAAATTAACATAAAATATTAGAAAATTTATTAATTGGACTGAAAATTCAATTAATACTTGATGTTATCTATAGTATTAACATAACGTATAGATATGGTTTATATTTTAGTGTAACTAAATATTTTACGAAATTTACAGAAAGTGAGTGTATTAGTGTACTGTCGATCTTATTTTAAGCGCGGTGTATATATATTTTGATAAATTATTTAACACTTTCGGGGATTTTGCTGTCATTAGGCTTTCAAATTTGTTCAATGTTGGCCAGTGGCAATAATACGGTTTCAGGTATTGTTTTCTTATGTCTTTATATTTGGGGCATACTAATAAGAAGTGGTATTCGTTTTCTAAAACATTCATGTTACAGTAAATACATTTTCTTTTGGAATATTTTCATGACGACCTTTTTCTATAGCTAAACTATGTGCTGAAATTCTAAATTGTGTAAGTAATGCTCTTGATTTATTATTGTTAATGCATTTCAAATATTTTTCTGATTCAAAGTCGTGTTTAAAAAGTCGATACGATTCTAACCTATTTGAGTTGTTTATATTCGAGTACCAGGTCTGTCTGTATATATCTAGGATGCGGTCCGATATGATTTTCAAGTCGTATTCGTTCGGTGTATGTAAATGATGTTCTATCCATATTCTAGATAATCCGATGCGGTCTAACAGTACTTTGATTTGGTAAGCCCAGTTCTTACCATCATATGTGTTATTATTATCTATATCGTTTTTAAGCATATTATATATATTTTTAGTAAGTAGGGTATTACTTGGATTCAATATTTTTATCCAGTATTTAATAACTATAATCTGACGTCTTATAAACATTGGGTATCGACCTAGTTCACCGTAAAGGCCATCTAGGTTTGTGGATTTTCTGACTGAAAGGACCTTTCTTAGAAATTTACAATGGATGCGTTCTATATCTGTACCCTGATGGAAGCCCCATACTTCGGCAGAGTAGTTTAATTTCGACCCGACTAGGCAGTCAAAGAGGTTACATTTTTCATTTATATTTAACTCAAGTTGATTAAAAACTGTGAACAAGTTATGTAGTGCAAATTGTGAATGTTGTGCAATGTATTTTTGTGTACGATTCCAGTCACCGTTTTTGTATAGGCTAACACCTAGGTATTTAAATGAATCTACAATATCTAAAACTGCACCGTTAAATGAAAAATTACATTTCGTGTGTCTACCCTTTTCAAAAATCATTATCTTGGTCTTTTTAGTATTGACATTAAGTTTCCATACGTTGCAGTAAGTTGCTAGGTCATTTAATAATGATTGGAGCGCAGTTTGCGAATGCGCGAATAAAGCGGCGTCGTCTGCAAAAAGGAGTATGAATAATTTGGTATTTTCAATAATAAATAGATCATCGATATTATCATTAAAACTGGATAATATGTCATTCACGAAAAACAAAAATAATAGAGTTGAACTTTGGTCGCCCTGTTTGGCCCCTATATTTGACTCGAATGGCTGCGAATAGCTGCATTTATATCGAACATATGCTTTGACTGAGTTGTACATTCCGCGTACGGCGTTCACGTATCGCGAGCTTACATTTTCGTTAATAAGTTTTTGGAATATATATGCCCTGTCCAATTTATCAAAACATTTTTCGAAATCTACGAAGGCGCAGTAAAGTTTCTTTCTTTGGCTTAGTGTTTTTAATATAATGGATTGTAATACAAATATACAATCAACAGTAGATTTTCCTTTCTGGAAGCCAAATTGGTTTTGGATGAGAATTTTATGTTTAATAGACCATTTAGTCAATCTATTTAATAGTACTGTTGAATAGATCTTTGCTAAAATATTCATTAACGTGATTCCTCTATAATTTTTTGCGTCTTCGGCATCCCCTCCTTTAAATATGGGTACTATTATTCCTTCTCCCCAGGATTTTGGATATTCGCCGTTTTTATATAACCGGTTAAAGAACGTTAATATAAATGATGATAATTCGGGAATCGCATTTTTATATATTTCTGCGCAAATCTTATCGATGCCACTACTTTTATTGCTATTTTGTGATCGAATAGCAGTTTTAATTTCTTCTAAAGTAAAGTCTTCGTCTAAATCCGGGTCATTTATTATGTGAGTATTTTCGCGCGCATTTCTTCCGGTCGTGTCGTCTGTAGAGTACAAATTCTTAAAATGTTCATAAAGTGTCGATATGTCCAAATCGTTAGGGTTATTGTCTTTACAAGAGAATTGTTTTTTATTTTTTTTCCAAAATTCACGAGGTTTAGATTTACTCAATTGGGTGAGATTGTTTTTCTCTTTTAACCTAAACGTATTCTTAGCGCGTCGTTTCGTACGTGTATATATGTTTTTTAAATTAATAAAACGTTGCCTGTTGAGATTATTAGTTTTATCCCTTAGGAATGTATTCCTTTGTATATTAAATTCCGATCTAGCACTATCACATTCATCCTTAAACCACTCTTTTTTATTAAAATGTGGCGCGTTTTTCTGTTTGTTAATAATTTCTTTTTTACCAAGTACCTCAAATGCACTTTCTTGTAGAATTTGTACGAATTCATTTGATATTTCGTCTACGTCGCACTCTTGTATAGAATGTTCGAGCGAATTTAACTGTGCTTGTTGTTGTGATAAGTGTCTTTTAAATTCGTCCAGTTTAGTATCATCCCAAATAACTTTAAAATCATAGGTGTTATTGCTGGTATCACATTTAACATGTTGTTTTGATTCTAAACATAAAGCAATACCCGAATGATCGGAGAATTCATTGGGCTGAAGTACTTCAAAGTTATTAATTAATTTTAAATCTCGGGGTTCTAAGAGTACGTAGTCCACTAAGCTACTACCATTGTGTGAGTGGAAAGTACACTCTCCTATATCTAGGTCGCTGTGTAGTCGACCGTTGCCAATAATAAAAGCTGTCGATTGACAGAGTTCAATCAAGCGTTTACCGTATGTATCGATCACGTGATCTTTACTAGCACGTGGAGGGATGTAAACATCATTTGACATTTGTTCATCATCAATGTAAATATTAAAATCCAGAATATCATCAGCATTAGAACATCTACTATTTAAATCACCTGTAATGAAAACTTTACCTAGATTTCGGTATCGTTCAATATCACATTCTAGAATTTCGAAAAAATCCACATTATTTGTATTTAAACTAGAATTGTTTGGTGGGATATATATATGACACATATACACATCAACGTTAAAGTTAAAAAGAGATTTACTGCATCTAATCCAAAATAAACCTGATTGGTTTTTGTCAATATTCATGTAAATGGGGATTAAAAATAAATGTAAACAAAACTAAAATGTGCATAGTTGAAAAAAGGAAAAGTAATTGTTCGTCTAGGTGGAGTATTAACCAACAGGCTATTGAAATTGTTGATGAATTTTGTTACCTTGGCCTAAAACTACACTTTACTGGTAATATATCAAGAGCAATAAAGGCACTTAATGAACAAGCCTTAAAAGCTTATAATCATTTATTGTCTATTTTTAGTAAAGTGCAGCTAAGTACTAAAACAAAACTTTCTCTTTTTGACTCCCTAGTTGTTCCAATTATTCTATATGCATCTGAAATATGGGGAATTTACAACATTAAAGAAGTAGATAAACTTCATTTTAAATTTTGTAAAACTATTCTAGGTGTACGCTCACAGACTTCTAATGCCGCTGTTTTAGGTGAATTAGGCAGATTTCCTCTCTCTATTATATGCAAGCAACGTGCCCTTAGGTATTGGGTTAAAATTAAGCAAAACCCCGAAACTTTGATGCACATTGTTTACAACGAACAATGTAATCTCTACAATGATTCTATTAGGGATAATAACAATAACAATACTCTGTGGTGTGTATTTGTTAAACAAGCATTAGAACAACTAGGATACGGAATGTATTTCAATAACTTAAACGGCAATTTTAATTATTCTAATGAAATTAACCAGAGAATAAAAGATCAGTTTATCCAAAATTGGCACGTTACAATTAATAACCAACCGAAACTAGAGCACTATAGAATGTTTAAGACGGAATTCGTGTATGAAAAATATCTAGATTGCATTAATAATAAAAATCAAAAACATCAGCTATCAAGATTTAGACTTAGCGCCCATACATTGGAAATTGAGACTGGTAGATATAAGAACATACCTAGAGATGAACGCAAATGTAAACTATGTAATGCAAACACTGTTGAATCCGAATATCATTTCTTTCTAACTTGTTCAATCTACAAAGATCTTCGAACAAAATATTGTATTCGATCCAACTGGCCAAATTTAGTAAAATTTAAAAACATTCTCTCTTGTCAAAATACTACAGTCATTAACAATGTTGCCAGATTCATTACCGATGCTATGAAACTCCGTGAGGAAAAATTACAACTATTTGCTGCTTCTTAATAAATATTGTATGAAACACTAAATATATTGTCTATTTATTACTTGTTTGTTCTCACTGCGTTGTTTTAATACATACACTTTTGTACACGATGTTTGAACACTCTTCACTGTAGTTTATGTCTATGTCTATTAACATGATTGTATTTGTATTGTACTGATGCACTTTGACTATATGTTGTTTACTTGTATGTTAATGGTCAAAGGCGTTTTGCCGATGTTCCAATAAAAAACTTGAAACTTGATGTTAAATGAAATAAAATGAAACTTGAATTATTCCTGGACGGCATTTTCTATCAGCATTCAACTAAACTGATGTCATTGTGGTGTTAAAATTCCAAATGGACTTGACAATCTAGTGAGAGCTCAATAGCAAGTCGACAATCTAGTGAGAGGTCATTAGCAAGGCGACAATCTAGTGAGAGCTCATTAGCAAGGCGACAATGGAAATGGGTTCATGTGCAATTGAAACAGACAGGCACAGATTCAATTAATAAACGAACAAATTGCATGCGTCCTCGTGTAAAATACCATCCCAAATAACAAATTGAGACCTGTAACGGACATTTATGGGCAATACGAATTATTGAATTACATCTAATTGACATTTTATGCAATTCTAGTGGTATCGACCAAGATGTCGTACATAGGATGCGTTTTAGTTCACATTACATAAAACGTGAAATGAACAAATGTAGGTGCAAATTATAACCGTCTATTAACCTTCTGAAGTCAATATTGTAAATAAAAGAAACAGATGAATGTATTGAATGCAATGTGAATGTTTATGAATTTGATACACGTTTCAGTAAATCTGTCTATCAATCTCCGTAATTTCTATTTATTAGTGTATCGTATTGCGCCAATCTAATTAAATTAATCAACTTCCCTCTAACGAAACACATGATGCATATTTCAATATACGGGAATATCTGGCATCCTACAAGGCAATATATTTTATTTACAATTAATCTATTTCCATTTTTATTCTGTTATTTGTTTTCTTCCAACAACGTGTTCATTCGTTTTTCTTCAATCAATCAAGAGATAGTTATTGAAGTACATTATATTTAAAAATGACATGATAATTGTTTTTCTCAGCTAAAAGTAAGTCATCATTAAAAAGATTGACATTCGTAATGAACAGCATGTTGTTCGTTTAATTTCTTGTTTACAGTATTTTAAATAACACTAAATATGAAAATGCGCAGTCTGATTTTGGTCTCCAGTGTTGTCAGTTTAAAGCGTAAAAATGATTGTATCATTATGCAGTTATAAACAACATTATGTGCTCGTCGTCTCGAGTTCAACAAAACCGGCGTTCTTGCAAAACGATCAATCATGGTAAGCACATTTATAAAACTACTCCGACACTGTGCACACTGTGCACACAGCCACCCTTATCAGAATGTTTAGGCATTTGTTTTACCATAATATATAACAAGTGTGTGAATACATACATTAAAGGCATTTTGGATGTATCGACATTCCACACAATTCATACAAGTGGGGTTAATTATACATTTTTGTCCTACGTTCAAAGCAAACTATGAAGACATTCGTGCGAGCTATCATATACTAGTATGTACGGCAGTTATCGAGGCTTGCAATTCTTCTGAAAATAAACACAATGTTAGAAATTATCTGTTTAGAAATTATTGAAACAGGAATGTGTAAGTTTGTGGTTAATGAAACATATATTGAAATCAGTAACCTTGAACAAAATTATCTGTTTTATTAATGTAAGCCATCAATAGATATTGAAAATATAATATATAAATGCAATACTACAACAAATATGAAAATCACATCCGTTCACAAACGGACTAATGCATAATAGTGTAAATGGCATTTTGATTCCATACACTCTTTTTATACAAGGATAATAAATAAGATGTTCAAACTTTACTTTTGTTGTACTCCTTTAAGCGACATAGATTTAGATTTTTATTTAATACTTCAAAAGTTTGATACTGTATGCTTACTAGCGGATAATAAAATTAATTTCATACTTAGAAGCTGACACTAATGTTTATTAAAGATATAATGAAATTAAGCATACGTATTAGCAATAGCGCTTTGAATTGCAATTTGCAAGAAACGATAAATTACGATAAATAGACGTAAAGGGAAAGAGCTTATTTGATATTGTTTGAAACAGTTTTTGAATTGTGTTTGCCTTAATAACGATCAATGATCAGAAGGAAGTGGTTGTATTCATATCTTTGTTTAGGCAATAAATTGTCCGCCATTTATTTTATAACGTTTCCGCGTCTTTGCATTCGCCAAAAATCTAGCTAACAATCTTACATCCACAGCTTTGAATGCCCTACAAACACTAAGGTTCCACTGGGATGTTAGATGCGTTTGTGTGAGTCTAACTCTTGTGAATTCTTGAGTATTTGAAGTGCTCCATACAAGGAGTTCACAGGGATGAAGTGGTGGATGAAATGACTGGAGGATTAAACGTATTTCCTCTCGTATGAATTGCGAATGAGTGGAATAGGTGGGTTTCATCATCGAGTAAATTTACTTTGAACGATATCTTGAAAGTGGCGGCAGCTTCCAATGCCAAGTTTACTACTGCTGTCTTTGTTACGAACACATTAAGATAGATGTATTGTCTGAAACGTGTATCAGATTCATAAACATTCACACTACATTCAATACATTAATCAGTTTCTTTTATTTACAATATTGACATCAGAAGGTAAATAAACGATATTAATGCACACGCATGTGTTCATTTCAAGTTTTATTTAATGTGAATTAAACGCATCCTATGTACGACATCTTGGTCGATGCAACTAAAATTGCATAAAATTTCTGTTAGATGTAATTCAATAATCCGTAATGCCCACAAAAGTCCGTTACAGTTCTCAATTTACTCTTCGGCATGGTATTTTATACGAGGACGCGTTCAATTTTTTCGTTAATTAATTTAATATGTGCCTGTCTGTTTCAATTACGCGTAAACACAGCTCCATTATAGCCTTGTTAATACGTTCTCAATTAAATGTCAAGTCCATTTTGGAACTTCAACGCCATAATGTCACCAGTTTAGTTCCATTGTGATTGAAACTCCGTCCACGAATAATTAACTGCTCATTTTATATTATTTCATATAACTTGTTCATCACCAGTACTTGTTGAGTGTTTTCTTTTGCAACGAGTCTGATGCGTCGTGTATTATACTTTATTATTGTATTTAATCATTGTATATAGAATAATTAAAATAAGACAACACGACCTTTATGAAGATAATAAATGTGTTTGTAAAACTAATTGTAAGGCCAGAACTAATTGATCACATTTTCTACGGATTTTGGCCGAAAAATTGGAGCGAGCGAACGACATTTTTTTTTATCATTTTTTAGAAAATCAGAGAGAAGCGAAAAGCGCAAAACAAAAAAAAATCATACCTTTTTCATGTTAATTGAAAATTTCTGCAAAAATTAATACCATCATAACGTGATATATTGCCAATAACTTCCGCTTCCACTTCCAACTCTTTTACCATTGTTTTGTCAAAATAAACATATATGCGGACTGCACAGGCTAATCCGGGACGACACTTTACGCACATGCATTAAGTCCGGTTTTCCCACGACGCGCATTATATGTAATAAATAAACAAACAAACCTCCAATTCTTCTTCAACCATGTCCTGCTAAGGTTTTGCGCAGCAAGTCTTCACATGTGCTTCTGCTAATTAACACGTCAGTAAGTACTAAATATTCATATCTTAACTTTAAGAAAGTAAACTTTATACAAGGTAATTGTCGTTATTAACATATATATTAGATACACAAACTGTCAAAGTATTTTACTACCAACAGTAAAATAACATGCAATGTCATACGATAAACACAAAACAATAAGGAACGAATAGCATCAGTTCTGTATCTTTAGACTACATGACAAAACAATCGGACGCCGGTTTTTTAAATGGTAAACCAGGGCTAACACTGGCTCTTATTTTTCTGAAGCCTATTTTTTATTACCTCGCGAAAGTGTTGCGTGTTTCTATGTCAGAGAATGTATATCTACAAATATCTTATTGCTTTAATTGTTAAAATTATGTTTCACTGTTTATTTTTAGTTTCCTTATGCAATGCATTGCATTTCACTGTTTATTTTTAGTTTCCTTATGCAATGCATTGCATTATCAAGAGCACTACTAAGTATATTTAGATTATTAATCTGTTATTTTGGTTGATTGTTCATTGCAGTAACTTGGATGATAACTTTGATGTTAACAAAATCTATCCATAAATAAATTAAAATTGATAACCGGCATAATGATTTGGCTTGCCCTCTGGTAAATACATGTACCATAATATATAAATGCTGAACAAAATCTACGCCAAAAAAATATGTTGAATTAATAAAATGGACATGTCAAAAAAAGCTGTGTGGATATAATCAGTAAGAAGTCATGGACAAGCAGCCGCTTAAAGCTGTCCGAAATATAAGCATACCCGATAATCAGTCCATTGGTCATATTCCAGACACCCATCTTTTCTTAGCAAGATAATCCTTTAATTAACTGTTGTGTCCGCTGATATTACATGAATTTAGGTATGAGTTCTGGTTCCTGTTGCTGTGTGTGAATTTTTATCAGCAAGTCAGGTATACATTGTGGGAAATCTACAAATCTGTTTTAGCCCATAAGACATGAGTTAAGGCCATGCGACATGACTTTTATATTCACCGATGGCTGTTCGGACCAAGGGGATAGCGTCTATTCATAGATTATATAACAAAATTTAGTCTTCAACTTATGCAATGGCTTGATTTAATAATATTCACATCGGATATCCTGGTATCGATTCGCACCTGGATAGCCGCGTTACCCGTCCCAGACATATTTTCTAAGTACGTTATAAAATGTCTTCTCCATTATAAAGTCTCTTTTATTCTTCCTTTCAGTGTGAATCAATACTTTTATCAACAACAATATACATCAGAGGTAAATTCTAGCTAATGACAAGATTCTAGCTAATGACAAGATTCTAGCTAATGACAAGATTCTAGCTAATGACAAGATTCTAGCTAATGACAAGGCCAAGTTAATGCATTTGACCTTTTCTCTTTTTATAATTCATGTTTATTGGCGCTTTAAATGTCATTAAATAATGACGCAATTTTCTTCTCTATAATGCTGCGGGGTTTATCATATAATTGAAAAGCATGTCTATAACTGAATGAAAAAAATAGATGCAAGGAGATCGTAAGAATCGACATCAGATAAATTAACAATAAGCATAATGTTGTGTTCACTCTCCGTCTAATACTCCAGTATGACCTTGGAAGTTTGGTATCGTCTATCCAGCAATGTTCCCACGGGGTTAAGGGATTAAGGGCCAATCGTCCCCAAGTAAGAAGTCAACCGTAAATCACTTTGATACTGATCAGGGCTTATAATAAACACGCCGTGTCGAATAATGATATCAAAGAACGCAAGGAAAGATGTTGAGGTTTTCAAAGTGAAGAATCATGAAGGGGTCAAATTTCTTTATTACTTTTGCAGGGTATTTAATGTACAGACGTATTAATGTCAAGTATGAACCAATTTGAAACGTTTTAAAACGGTAACATGATTCAGTTCGCATTCAGATGTTGATCCTTCCAGTTGTAAGGAAATCACTCTTGTCAATGCAATTTCAAAATGTTTGCATTATGTTGACGTTACAAAATTAATATCTGGTACAAAAAAGATAATATGTTTAGTCTTCCATTAAATTCTGATTTTATAGACAAATGTAGTACGCTTGATTGTATATTTTAGAGTTTATCTATAAGTATATATGTGGGTGCATTCAAGTTATTGCCTATGTTTAGCTCACCTGAGCACAAAGTGGTCAAGGGTGAGCTGTTGTGGTCAGTCTGTGTCCGGCGTCCGTCGTACGTCGTCCGTCGTCGACATTTTACTTTAAACAACTTTTTCTCTGAAATCACTGGGCGGATTTTAACCAAACTCCGCAGGAATATTCCTGGGATGGTCCTTTACCTAATTCTTGCAATTTATTAACATATATTGCAAACTCTGGTTGCCATGGCAACCAGACGCTAAAAAAAACTGGAACACTTAAAAAAATATTCTGGTCAAAAACTGCTGGCTGGATTTGAAAAAAGTTTTAACAGAAATGCTCTTTGTGTCACCCTCTACTAAATTCCGTAAAATAATTTTTATTTTTTAAAAAACATGGCCACCAAGGGGCGGGGCGGTTTTCCTTATATGGGCATATTGAAAATTTGAAAAATCTTCTTGTTTGAAACCACTGGGTGGATTTCCAAATAATTTCACAGAAATGTTCCTTGGGTGACCCTTTACCAAATTCCTTAAAATAATTTTTTTTTTTTTTTTTTTTTTTTTTTCATAGTGCAATTATAATATATTGCGAAATGTTATTAGAGTTCTATTGTAATTGTCTACCAACATATAACACATCTAATAGAAGAAGAGGTATATAGTACATAAAAAATGTTACTTTGAATGTTATAAAGAGTATATATACAAACATGTTTATACATTAAATAAGAATAGATAGAAAAAAAAAGAAAAAAAAAAAACTACAAAAACAAATGCGACTGCATATGGTAATTTCTCTTAAAGAGTTAGCATTACATCAACATGAAGTGGAATATCTAGGTCTTATGATCGGTGTTGCATTAAAAGAAAATGCTATGCTTTCTTGTCTATATATGTATATTTGGTTCACAAAAATCTCTTATCAGTGACCACGATGTTGCTTCTATTTCCGATACTTTAAATGAATTATATACTTTGTAGTAGAAAACTAAACTATTTAAAAGACCGTTGTAGTTTGGAATAAAATTATCTTTTCTACATTTAAATATGTATCTTTTCACTTCAAGACATAATATGTTAAGATTTTGTTTTTCTGCTTTGGTACTACCTAACATAAATATTCTGCAGTCTATTTCCGACATACAATTTGATAACTTTTTAGTGAATAGTGTATCGTTAATTCTTTGAATTAAGCATTTTACTTTTTGACAGTTCCAAAAAAGATGAATAAGAGTTTCTTCATATTGTTTACAAAAAGTGCACATGCTATTTTTTAACAATTTCATTTTGTACATTAAAGAGTTTGTACCTAGAATATTGTAAATAATTCTAACTTGAAACCATTGTATGTAGCTGTCCCTGGTTATGTTGAAAACTGTTCTAAAGATGTTTTTCCATTCTTCATCAGCAATGACAAAGTCGGTCCATTTGCTTTTACATATCGGCTCCACATTACATTTAATAAGGGTATTATAAATTGACTTGTCTTTGCTATCATTGCACACAATAAACTTTGCATAACATGACAGAGATGGACCTGATATTTGAACATCGTTTTTATGAAAATGTAAATTTAATTTATTGAACAGCGTTTTTACGGATTTTACTAGTCCTTCATAGAGGATAAAATTTATGGCTTTTCCAGTAATCGTTTCTATTTGTGTTTTATTCAAAAAGGTTTTTGAATCAATGACTATATCCTTTACAAATCGTATACCTCTGTCATACAATGTTTTCAAAAAGAATGGTTCATTGCCTATTTTTAAATTTTCATTGTAAAACAAAGGCATATTAAGAATATTTTCTACATCGTGAACTTGTACAACTTCTAGAAACTGTTCATAACAAGATAATACTTCAATCCAAAATTCGTTTCTAATAGTCTTCTTAATAGTTTCAATATACTGTAATCCGGTATTAAAAAGTTTACCAACATTTAACATGGATCGTATAAGAATAATACATTTACTTTCGCTACATGAATATAATTTTCTTAACCAAGAAATCTTAATCTTTTTACAGTATGCATAAATATCTACCATCAGTAGTCCGCCCTTGTCATAGCTTTGAGTAAGTGTTGAACTTTTAATTTTATAAGGTTTGTTATCCCAAACAAAATCAAACAACAATTTCTTCAATTTATCTAGGATGTCTTTTTTTGGAGTGGGGATTGAAAAACAGCAGTGCGTAAACAATGGTAAAATAAGTGATTTTATTACGGTAATTCTACCAATGGGAGTAAGTTTTCTTTTTTTCCATTGATTAATAAGAGCGATTGCTTTAGCGAATTTTTCCGAAAAATTTAATTCAGATAATTGTTTAAGGTCAACATCGAAAATAATTCCTAACAACTGAAATCTGGTCGTACCCCATGTGAGTTTATATTTTGTCTTGATGGATCGAGTACTATACTTTAGCGCTCCGATCCAAATTACATGTGTCTTGTCAAAATTTACCTTTAAACCAGAAAATAATGCAAAATCATGGAGCATATTTAGAGCAGAATTTAGAGAATGTTCAGAACCGTCTAGCAACAAAGAAGTGTCATCAGCAAATTGAGATATTTTATATTCTATGCCGTTAACAATAATGCCTTTTATATGTTTGCTATGTTTGATCTTAATTGCAAGAAGTTCCGCACATAAAATGAAGATATATGGCGAAATAGGGTCTCCCTGTCTACAGCCGCGGCCTATTGAAAAACTTTCCGACAAAAATCCGTTTAATTGAACCGAACTTTGTGTATTTTTCAAAAAAATCGAAATCCAACGTTTAAAGCTTGGTCCGAAATTAAACAAGTTTAAAGTTTGTTCAATACAATCAAAAGACAAAGAATCAAAGGCTTTTTCGAAGTCTATCATCATAAGTAATCCAGGTATTTTATTATTTTCGGTGTAATTCATTATATCATATACGAGACGTGTGTTTTCTCCTATGTATCGGCCTGAAACAAAACCAGTTTGGTCTTTCGATATAAGTGTTTGTAAGCATGGCTTTAATCGATTTGCAATTGACCCAGATGCTATTTTATAAACGGTATTAAGTAGAGTAATAGGCCTCCAATTTTTCAGAAAGTGTCTTGGTTTGTTTTCTTTAGGAATACATGTAATAATGCCCTGCTTTTGCGTAACTGAAAAGGTGTTATTAGTGTATGCAAAATTAAGGCTTCGTAATACAAACATTCCTATTTTATTCCAAAAGACTTTAAAAAAATTTGTTGTAAATCCATCTGATCCAGGGCTTTTATCGTTTTTCATATTTTTCAGAGTTATGGTTATTTCCTCAAATGTCAATAAACCTTCGAGTGTTATTGATTGCGTGGCATTTAGTTTACTAAATGGTATACCTTGTAAATCGTTTAGGGTATGATTTGGTTGTATTTCTACTTCTTCATATAATGTTTTATAGAAATCTGAAGTTTCTTTAAGAATATCTGATTGATTATATAATGTTACCCCATCATCTTTTTGAATAAATGGTATATTTTTGTTAGTATAGTGATGTTTTTCTAATGAGCAAAAGAAGTTAGTTGTTTTCTCACCCTGTTCAATCCATTTACTTTTTGACCTTATTATATGTCCTTTCAGTTTTAAATCTCTTACAGAATTTAGTTCTATATTTAAATGTCTAAGTTGTTCTTTGTTTGACTCGTCCAGGTTTTGTTCAAGATTTTCAATTTCCATTAACAGATTTTGTTCATATGTAGAGTTTAATTTATTTTTATGACTAGAATAAGAAATAGTTTTCCCTCTAATTTCCATTAATAACGTTTCTAAAAACAGTTGGTCATTTATGGTAAAACATATATCACTGTTATTAATAGACTGAAAATTTTCCAAATTATAGACTGGTAAACAATATTGTTTTTTTATTTCATCTATTACATTATTTACACAAGTTAGATATTCGATGTCGTTGAAGAGAGTTTTTGAATTTCCACAGCCCTTTACCATGTTCGATTTTATTAAATTCAAGAGATATATCAATAATTGAGTGATCAGATTTGATACTGGCTTTTATATTTGATGCTTTTAAAAAATTGAGCAAACCTGGGGTTATTAGAAAAAAGTCTAGTCTTGCTTGTTGTAAAGGCTTTGTGCGTCTCCATGTAAAACGTATCATATTTTCGTGCATTTCTCTGAAAGTATCTATAAGGTTCCTGTTTGCAATTTCTTGTAGAATAACATTTCTAGAATTTATATTATTGCTCAGAGATTTGTAGTTACTATAATCCCGGCTGCTATCGAGTACCAAATTAAAATCGCCACATAAAATATATTCATCATTTCCAAATTCATCAATTATATTATAGATATCTTTATAGAATTGAGGACAATCTATATTTGGACCATAAACCGTAATTAATGTAATTTTTATTTCACCAATGGAAATATTTAGAGCTAGTAGATTTCCAATTTCGTCAATTTTAACATTATGAACTTTAAAATCAATATTTTTCTTTATTAAAATTGCACAGCCTCTGGCATTTGATTTTCCATAGCTTAAAACACATTGCCCATCCCATGCAGAGTAAACAGCTTTTTCCAATTCTTTTGGCCAGTGAGTGTCTTGTAAGCAGTAAATATGATAGTCCTTTTCTTTAAGGAAATTTAAAACGTCTATTCCTTTCTTATTACAGTTGAGGCCGCGGCAGTTTAGGGAGGCAATTTTAACAGAGTTCATTTAGTGTTAAGAAAAAATATGGCAAAGTACAAACATATTGTGCTGAAATATCACAATTTACAATAATTATAAATATATATACATGTAGTTCAGAGAGCAATTGCATAATAGATAGTTTACATATTGACCGTAGATGCAACAAATAAATCAAGATAGGTGTTACCATATGCAACAACAAAAAGGAAACAAATTTAACTAAATAAATACAATTGTACTGCATGAACTCAGTACAATAGTTGGCTGGCCCCATGGCAAGAAGAGAATGATCTGAAAAATATAAGGTCAGTAATTTATTATGGATCTTTAAAAGCTATAGCAACAAACATTGTTTTCATGTGCTATCAACAATGCGCCCACATTACCGCTTCCAAATATACGTATGAGCATAAAATCACCATACTCTAAAAAGTGTTCAACAGGAAGATGATAATGGGCGATTGATGTACCTAGATAGTGATATTTGGCATTTTATTAACATCTATGTAATCTGGTGTATCAGCTTGATTGTTAATAATTTAAGCATTATTTATATAATAAAGATATTTCTATTCTATACAGTATTAATAATCGAAGAAAGTAGAGATCATGTTTAAAAAATATGTACAGTGATGTAAAGACATAAATAAATGGATTTAATACAGTATAGATTAGCAACATGCTAATGTATGAATGTAATATTGTTTTTTGCAAAAATATAACAAACAGTTATTATTTATTTGGTGTTAGCACCTATGTATATGTAATATGTGTAAGTAGAAATTTTTTATGAGAAAAAAAGAAGTAACCAAGTAATATAAATTAATATCTTAGCGTAGCACATTTCTAGAGAAAAGTAATCCAAGTAAACCTTACAATTAAATTTCTTATGGGAAAAAAGAACTAACCAAGTAGTATAACTTAATATCCCTTAGCGTTTTAATTCGTTAAAAACATGGCCGCCCGGGGGGCTGGGCAGTTGTTCTTATATAACGATATTGAGCATTTTAAAAATCTTCTAGTCTGAAACCACTGGCTGGATTTCCAAATAATTTCACAAAAATGTTCCTTGGGTGACCCTCTACCGAATTCCTTGAAATCATTTTGATTCGTTAAAAACATGACCGCCAGGGGACGGGGCAGTGTTTTTTATATGGCTATTGACCTTTTCGACATTGTTTACCGAGTTGTTCCGATTACGCCGGAAATCTAGGTCAGGGGGTTGCGCAGTGAGCGTATAATTGCTTCCGCTGTGTAGATAATCGTTGTTCAGAAAAATTATTCTGCATTTTGCAAATTTAACATTATTTCGAAGAAAAGAAAACTGGATAAGGTTGTGGAGGAAGAATCTGTAAGTCAGGTGAATCAAAAACGTGCTTTAATTCACCCATTTTATGTGTGTGCACATTGAAATCTAACTTTTAAATGTGGGTGGGGAACGGAAATTAATCGCAAATTGTAAACACATTGTTAACCAATAGATATTATTTTGGTATTGGTTTTTATACTTTTTCCGTCAAATATGATATAACAAATTTAAAAATGGTATTGTTTTCGTGTATTGCGTATCGTTATTAGATAAAGGAAGGTCTAAAACCCTAGTTCTGTGTTTGTTTATTTTCTACTTTCATTTTGCTTTGCAACGAATCTATGCATCTTTTAGAAGTTTTAATGTATATATACGGAATTGCATAGAGTAGCCAGTTCATGTTTATACATGTGTGTTTGTATTACAGTATATCTTTGCAATAATAATAATAATACTTTAATTGAACTTTATTTGTTTCAGGTAACTATCACAAACAGAATCTGGAATGTCTCACCGTGATTTTCCAAGGGATTATTCACCTGATTGCAGTATTTCATCTTGAATTAGCATATTGTGACACACAACACTACTGATATAATTACATTTATAAAATATATATATATATATATATTATGTAATGTGTGTTCAAGTTAAGTAATATTATTGATTGTCCAAATTCAAGTGAATATATTTAAAATAATAATGTTAATGAACTGTTGTTATCATAATAGATGGTTGTTGATGGATTGTCATAAGTAGTTAGTAATCACACATCTGTGCGCATACAAAGTTCCAAGTAGAAACATGCTCGGGAAAAACATCATTGGTGCGAAACATTCCGGAATCCGCAGACAGTGGAAAAGTGATCCATTGGTGACCTAAATAATCTTCTTCGTCGATTCAGTCTGCCGGGCTATGACCCTTGACCGCTTTGTGATTTTGTATAAAACCACTGCGGGAAGTAGCTAAATATATTCTATAGAAACATTGTTCATTGTGACATTGGAACCAGCATTAACTGTGACTGTCCAAGTTCCTGTTCAAAATGGGTAAACTGGAAATGTCTGGGGTATCAGCCCAACTCAATAGCTGGTGATGAACATGCTTGGTTTTTTACTGTACTGTACTAAAACTTGTGAAAAAGTGACTTAAGTACTGGTTCTACACAGGAATATACTAATTAAAACATTTCCATGCTTTGAGCATTACTGATGTTTTTTTGTGATACTTGTTTCAGTAAAATTGAATACTTTATGTAATTTTGTTTATTTGTGTGCTGTGGATGTGATTTTGAAATGCTTTATATTTATAGCTTATGATTAAAAGAGAATACCCCGGTGACATGGACTTTTTTCTTCTTGTGTTATTAAGTGAAGATAATTAAGCTGCATATATTTCTTATGATGGTACTAGTAGGACACATGTCTATTATGTGGAACTGCAGGACTCATCCTGTATATACTGCAACAAAATCTACTACAATTACAGACTTTACAACGGACACTTAACCTACTCATTTTCCTTAGCCGATCTAAGCGGTTGATCAGTACCAAATGTACATACTTTAATAAAAGTAACAACTGCCCTTCTTGAAGCAGATGTAGGGAGAGAACGGCCGTAGAAATTATTTTATGACCAATCTCACACAAGTTATGTGGCCGGGCTTGGGCTCGAACTCGCGAACACCGGATTGACAGTCCAGCTCTCTACCAACTAAGCTAGCTGGGCCCGGTTTATATTCCGGTTGCAATTGTCGAAAGAAAAAATATCATTTAAAAATGATATATACATTAAATCAATATATCTGTGAGAAACCCCACTCATCAAATCAAATAAAACTAATTTTCTGGGTCCATGAAAATGTACTCGATGTTGGGCTATTTTTTACACATTTTAGTAGAAAGTAAATGTTTGAAAAGTTGACCTGTTAAATGTTTTAAAAATAGGTGGGTGGAGTTTTTCAAAGTAGCATGTCAAACGAGTTTTATTGTTTACTTCTAACCGTAGGTTTGGTGTGGTGTTTCTTGTTCATGTTTGCCTATTTTGACACACTGCTCGTGTGATCATTAATACTGTTATTTAGCCGGTTCTAAATTATGTGTGTAAACATTAAAATCGCAAATTAAAGCAATCCGTCTTCATATAACGTTAATTAATTGTTTATTTCGAGTTTTAAATGGCAGTTTATGTGGAACTGCATCAGCAGCTGATCGATGTTTACTTTAGAGCGAGAACACGGAACCCCTCTGACCTCAAAATCTCGCGTTATCTCGCCAGTCTCGTTACGCGTGATTTGACAATGTCGAAATCGTGAATATTGAAAACTTTAAAGATCTTTTAGTCTAAAACCACTGGCTGGATTTCAAACTTATTTCACATAAATGTTCCTTGGGTGACCCTCTACATTTACATTTTATTGTAAACCATCGGCATATCCGTGTGATTTTCCAGGGGTTGCAAGTTAAATGGCATTTGTCAGCACAGAATATGTGACGATTTTAGTATTTTTAATCCAACGACTGGAAATTTAGCATTTGCTTGTCACATGATGTGCGTGTTCTTAATGACGATAATGGTTACATCAAACGTGCATGTGAAACATGGGTAACATCTGGTGCTATCTTACTACCGTCTCAGACAGATACAATTATTGAAGTGATACAGAGACTGTTGGTCATGGTAAACGTCTTGTGGTTTTAGGTGCGATGTTGTGAATGATCGCGAAAGAAGGGATTGTTTGTGATTTTCCCTACAAATATGAATAAAATAAGATTGTAAGGTTATACAGTGTTATATTCAATCGCCTAGTAGATTTGGTGTGGCAATTAAAGTCAATAGATGAGTCCGGTGCCGTCGTGCTTTACCATGTGTTGTAAGGTGAATGGCCGTGTTTTTGGGGGGTAATGTTGGAGTTTTGGTATATAAGCCTTGTTTATTTGGTGCAACAGCATTGTTGATTTGAAAAGTAAAGGATATCGTCGTGTGAGATGTTGATGTGTGGTTTTAGTTGTGGATATACATGATACACTGGTTAGTGAGATGTATAATACAAAATATATGTTGTGCTGGATCATGGTTTGTGCGGTGCATGTGCATGGTTAAGCTATCAAGTGACCGAAACAGTACATCAGCCATGCGTGGCGGAAGACCCTGACACCCCAGACTGATAGAAACGACACACTATGAGAGCATGCAGACTTCTATTCAGCCATTAATTCACAGTTTGGCGGCTTTGAATAAGAATACTTTCGTAAGTGAAATAACTAAAATATGCGATTTACACATGCGTTCATTATTGTCCATAAATTAATATTGCATTTACATGCGTTCATTATTGTCCATAAATTAATATTGCATTTAGGTTAGTATTAATACTATTTGATAGAAATTAAATCCGGCGACTGAAGCGTTTTAAGCATGGTGAATGTAATAATTTTTCAAAAAATTGTATAATAATACTTGCTGCAGTTATTACGGGGCGGTGATCTCCATTGGTTGGGTAAATACTATTTAATGTTGCACCCATTAAATTTAATGCATGTTGCAAAAACAACTGACTGCACGCATCTAGGTTAAGATGAGTATCTCTAGGTGGTTTAAATCAATGAAGATCAATTTGGTTCTCGGTTTAATCCTCGTATAAAGTGATAAAATGTCGATGCCGCACGTTTACAAATCCCCGCAATTTGTATTAATTAGTGTATCGTATTGCAACAATCTAATTAAATTAATCAACTACCCTTTCACGAAAAACATGATGCGTATTTCAAAATACGAGAAGATATGGCATCCTACAAGGCAATGTATTTTTTTTAAATGAATCTATAAACATTGTTTACATTTAAATATAAAATGATAATTGTTTGTCTCAGTTTAAAGGTATCATTAATAGAGATTTACATTCAAGTTTAACAGCATGCTGTGTGTTCGACTTGTGATTTAAATTATTATACATAACACTAAATATCAATTTACAAATGCGCCATTTGATTTTGGTCCCCGGGGTTGTCAGTTTAAAGCGTAAAAAATGATTGCATCATTATGCAGTTATGAACAATATTATTTACTCTTCATCTCGAGCTCAACAAAACCGGTGTTTTTGCAAACCAATCGCTCATTGTAAGCAAATTGATAAACTACTCTGACACTTTTCAGCCAACTTGCATCTTCAGAATGATTTGGCAATTGTTTACCCTAATGTATAACAAATGTCTGAATACATTCATTAAAGGCATTTTGGATTTATCGACATTCCACACAATTCATAACACAACTTTTACAGTTTTGTCATATGTTCAAAGCAAACTATGAAGTAATTCCTGCAGGCTATCATATACTAGTATATACGGCAGTTACCGAAGCTTGCAATTCTTTTGAAAGTAACAATTATAAAAATAATACCTAAAGATGAAACACATTTCAAGAATATGTTCAAAAAATAATGTTGTGCGTACACACATACTCGTTCTTTCAACATATTTACTTAGGTTATAAATCATTAAATTGCTTGTCTGTATATTTAAATTGATGTATAACAAAATATCAGTTTATAAACACAAGTTTAGTTCGAAAAGGGGAGTGGTCGTAGAGAGAAAACGCATGTTTGATATTGTTTGAAACGGCTTTTGAATTGTGTTCGCCTAAATAAAAAAAGTAAAATTTCGCGAAAACGCACGAACGGCCATGTTTATGTCTTTAAAAGTATCAGATAACATAATAACACAACAATTTTGCAAATACGGTTGAAAAGCTAGCAAATCAGACTTGGCATTTATGTAAATTTTATTAATTTAAATTATCAGCATCTTGGTCTTTTTTTTTAAGGTTAAAAATGAGGTTTGTCAAAAGTTCGAACAATGTCTAAGTCGGGTGTCGGACCTTCCGCAGAGTTCGCCTGGCCATAAAACTGATAACCATCTTGTCACCGTATACTAGACGCTTTGGAGCAGGGACCTTTAGGCCCTGTTTGGAGTTATGGGTTAATTTGAACGATCTGTGTTAAATAAGTAAATGAACTGAACTGGTGATATTTACTTAAATAAAAAATGGTGACAATAAATATATATGTGTAGAATGTAGAAATAATTCAAAAACTGAAATGGGTAATGATAATTCGTGGTTATTAGTTTTAACATGATCGTATGTATATACACCTTAATTTGAATTTTGCCAAAAGCTATAATATTTAACATATTTTCACACTTTTTTTCACTTTGTTTTCTTTGCAGACCAACATTAACTCTATTTTAAACTGAGAACCAAAACTGTCGCATGGGTCTTTGTTTTGTTTTCACACCTAGGACGCTCCCTAAATATAGTTGTTTATTAGGGTGACATCCGGAGGCCCGTGTCATTTCCAAATAAAGCACACTTTTGACATTAGGTATACTATGCAAATGTAGGTGAATATTTGCCGTCGGATAGCAAGCTGATTTAAGGCAGCTGATTAAGCTGTATCTATTTCTTTAATTATGAGTAAAAGGTAATGTACCTTTAATAAACATAATTAATTGATATAGAAATAACAATAATAATAAAACTCCATTTGATAATCAATTTCAAACCTATTTCCATTCGATTCCTTGCAGAGTGGTATACTTTGCCTTTAATAACTTCAAGAAACAAATTATGTTTTAGCACTTTTTTGCAAGCCCTAATTTACACTCTGTCTTGTATGTATTTTTTCAAACCTACATACCATAATATTTTTGTTTTTCCGTAGTGTATATTTCTATTTTCTGCAATGATCCCGTATCAATTCTGAATTTGCTACTTTTATATAAAGAGATAATTTAGTTCGTTCCCTCTTATCGTGGAAGCATAAATATTTTAACATACATACTGATTTCAGTGAAATATAATATACTCGTCTAAACTAACTGTAATTATAGCTAGCAAACAAATGAACATTTTCTGGATTTAAATTAGATGTGGCATTGCTTTTTTTTATGAAAATGATCATAATGCGATTATGTGATGTAATCCCTCTACGACTGCCCGGATAGTTTCTGATAACAGATGGGGTAAATCAGATAACCATCTTTATGACACGGTCATAAAACTTATCGGATTATGTTGGCCACAGGCGGGTCCACAGCTTTTGGAGTCAAGTAAAAGGTAATTTTGGCAGCTGATGAAGTTTCTTCCATATTCATCCAAACACAATTATTTCAATAAATTCCAAATAAATGCACTTCAATTCACTACACAGTTTATGTTGAGTCACAAACATTTTACCAAACATTGAACACGCTGTTTTCAACTTTGACACGATCTTGCAAATGTCAATTTCACTACACAACTCCAAAATGGCGCACCCAAACAATTCGATGACGTGTGTTCTCCAATAATACTGATCGTTGCAATCCATTTCAGCGTACATATTCAGTATGTATTCGTAGTGAAAACAGCTCATTTATCATTACGAAATGTTAATAATAAGGTATTATCCAGTCAACTTATAGAAATCCATAATTACATGTTCGTGAACGTGTAAAAGCCGGCGCAGCAAAATCAGCGCTGCTCTTAGTTTTTAAATATTTAAAAAAGATCAGCTCGTTTCATATAAATTTTAGAAAACCGTGGTATGATAATTAGCAAGCCTCGCCGTTATGTTATTCTAAGCCTCACATGATATATAACTCAAGACTAGGCAGTAACCTGTTATTTTTACATATCAACTAATGTATTAAAAGCACTAAAATTTGTAATATTTTGAAATTTTTATATTTATCTTGGTGTTCAACAAGCGGAGACCCTGTCTCCATTTGTATTTGAATTGTTAATACAAGATAGCAACGATTGTATTTATAATTCTTTGAAAATTTCGAGGTCCATAATTATCAAATACATATTTTGCTTTTCAAAGGATTTTGCCAGTAGAGGTTCTAGGTTGTATTTCGATGTATCATTTCATTGCACAGAAAATATGGCAAACATTGTTCAAATATTTCCATGTGTTTCAGTATAAGTATATTTGAACGTTCCTTTGTATGATTTCCTGTCATACTGTTTTATGTAATATATGCACTTGACAAGAGGCGCTTCGCCGAATTGTCAATAGTCGTCGGATTGTTGATTTCGTATTATTTTTTATTATTTTATTCTTCTACAGTGGTTATTATAAAACAATATTTTAGGCCGTTGTAAACTTTTTTCGTAAATAAAAATGTTCGCAGATGGTGATTTCGAGTTTGAGGGTTTTCTGTTGCCAATAAGTTACCTGTAAATGAAAATATAATATTAAATACTAGTAATATCAGTTATGCTAAACAAACAGCTTTCGTTATTTATCGCTTTTAGATTGTATTCACAAAACAAGTGGAACATTTATCATTCTTTGGAAAATTCGAGGTCCATAATTATCAAATACGTATTTTGCTTTTTCAAAGGATTTTGCCAGTTATTCATTTCGTTAGAATTTAATGCGACTTTATACAATCAAATTATTGGAAAGACCAATTATAAAGTTCACGGTACTTGTTTTCTAGATAACGAATATCCAGAAAAAAAATAGTGCATGTAATTATTTCAGTTTGGCTTGTAGTCCCTCATGTGCATAATGTCACGATATCATTACGTACTAAACTGTAAACCTATGTGCATGTATTAATGCAGATGCGTTAATTACATTCATCAAAATGATATTGCACAATATGCAGTTAAATTACATGTACACAGGCGCATACATTTGAATGAATTCATACTTTCCCCGTTAAGTGGAAAACGTGCAAACAACAAAGAGGGTTCATAAAAAAGTGTACTACCCTTAACAACAACAACAACAACAACATTTATTCAGCAAAAAAGCTTATACAAGCTCATAGACTACATAATATGAATAAATATAAATATTTACAAGTAATGGCAGAAGTGGAACGTATAATTGTCTAATAAAATGGTTAAACACAATTATATTTTTATTGACAAGAAGTAAAGAGAATAAATCTATAATTGGAGAGAAACAAACATTAGTGCTCATATATTATTTAAATACTAATAGGAGGTAGTATTTAATGATAAAAAATTCAAACATGTTTGCGTGAATAAAAATCAGTAGTTCCGTAGTTTATGACTAGGATACTTAAAATTTTAGTGGTAAACGATGTTTTAATTACGTTCTAATTGGCGTCTTAAATTAGTTGCTTCATAAATGAACTTCGCTACACTTATTATTTCATTTTTATTTTCGCTGGACATTAATCTTTTAAACTTTGAAATTGTTGGCCACCTGCAAAAATGTTGTTTTAGGAGTTTTTTTCTAATGTGTGTATATATTGGACAGACTAACAAGAAATGATACTCATTTTCTATTGCGTTCATGTTGCAAAATTTACACTTACGATTTTCTCTGTCAATATTATGATATCGTCCTCTTTCTATTTCTAGATTATGTGATGACAACCGGAGCCTACTTAAGGCGATTTTATATTTTGTTTCATTTACATTGTCTAAATACGTTTCTAGTGTAAAGTTTTGTTTAAATAAGCAATAAGAAGATAGGCGTGGAGAATTGTTTACCTCGCTATGCCAGGTTTGTGTATAACTGTCTAGTATTCTTTGTTTGCATTGTATTAACTGCGCTTCGGTTATGTTTTAGTTAATCCATAGGTCAGACATGCCAATGTTTTCGAGAATGGTTTTCACGTGACAAGCCCAGTTTTGATTGTTATATGTATGACCGTTATTCGCGTCGTTTTTTAGCATGTTATATATTATTTTCATTACGCTGTTTTCATTTGACGAAATCAGTTTAAACCAATATTTAATAATATTTATTTTCTGTGTTTCTTTGAATGGCATTCGTCCTAATTCTCCATATAACGCGCTAAGATTTGTTGACTGTTTGACGCATAGTATTTTTCTTAAAAATTTTGTATGCACGGCTTCTATATCGTTTGCCCGCGCAGTTCCCCATATTTCGGATGAGTAATTTAATACGGACGCAACAAGGATACCAAAAAGTTTTAGTTTGCTTTTTGTGCTAAACTCGTAATTATTGAACACTGAGAATAGTCGGTGCATTGATTTCGAGGCGTGGTCTGCTATACATTTTTGTGTTCTATTGAAATTACCATTTTTAAAGAAGTATACTCCCAGATATTTGAAAGAAGTGACTACTTCCAGTTTTTCACCGTATAGGAAGATATCAACATTTGTGTAGCGTGTTCTTTTTTCAAAAATTAAAACTTTTGTTTTGGCTGTATTCATTTTCAATTTCCACGTGTTACAGTATGTCTCTATGTCCGTAAGCATGGTTTGTAGTGCTGTTGGGGAGGTTGCAAAAAGAATCTGGTCGTCAGCATATAGTATTAGAAATAACTTTAGTTCGTTAATAGTGAATAAGTCATCTATGTCTGTGTTTATGTGGTTCAATATGTCATTTACGAACATCATGAACAGCAATGATGAGCTAGAGTCACCCTGTTTCACACCTTGGTGTATAAGGATAGGGTCAGACAAGTTGTGATTAAATTTAATTGCGGATTTAACGACACTGTACATAGCCTTTAGGGCATTTATCATTTTTGAACTTACATTTTCTGACATTAATTTTTGCCAAAGCAGTGTGTGATTGATTTTCAATAAAAACAGTGCATAATTTTTGTCCTGAATTAATTATTTTTGATAGTATTGCGTGGAGTATAAATATGCAGTCTGTCGTACTTTTTCCTTTTTGATAACCAAACTGACAGTTAATGATTTTTTCGTGTTTATTTGTCCAATTTGTTAGACGATTAAGTAGTAGTTGTGAGTATATCTTTGCTAACATGTTATTTAAGGTTATACCTCTGTAGTTGTTGGCTTCGTTTGATTTCCCGCCTTTAAATATAGGAACTATATACCCCAGACCCCAGCTTTCCGGATATTCGGCATTTTTAAATAGTTTATTGTATATTAAAAGTAAATGTGGTGCTAATATGTTAAATGATGACTTAATTATTTCTGCAGTTATATTATCTGGACCACATGACTTATTATTGTTTTGACGGAAAACGGCAGCTTTTATTTCGTTCATGGTGAATTCTTTGTCTAAATCATTATCTGTTGTTTCAGTGAAAGTTATATTGTCGTTTATTTGTGTGGGCTGTTCGCCTAATAAATTATTAAAATGCGTATACATGTCGTCTAATTTTGGACTGTCATCAGTGTTTGACGTCTGTTTATAGCATTTTTTTTTTAGAGATTTCCAGAATTGTTTTGGATTTGATTTAGCGGTATTTTCAAGCTTTTTTCCTTCTGATAGTTTGTATTTAGCTTTAGCTTTTTTTCTTGTTTTGTTGTACAGAGTTCTCATTTTTACAAAATGATTTCTATTTTCATCAGTTTTAGATTTGTTGAACACGTTTCGCGCGCGTTTGAAATTTTTCTTCGTCGTGTAACAATTATTATCAAACCATTTTGGAGAACGTGATTTGTTGTGGTTATTTTGATTGTGATTCGAACTGATTGTTTTTCCGAATATTTTGACCGCATTATCATATATACAGTCTGTGATACATTTTATTTCACGGTTTATATTTTCATTAAGTAAGTCATTTATTGAACTGATATTTTCTTTTAAAGATTCTTGAAATTATTCAACCAAACTCGCGTTGAAAACACTACCCTTAACACTATTAAACATTTCACGTATTTTATCACATTTCTTAAAATGCCTTTTATTGCGTCATTAAACTATTTCTTTCGCGTATATATGTTAACCCATTACAGACATGTGTTTCGTTAATGTGAGTTACTTGTGCTGTTGACGATAACGGAGCATGTTAGCATGTTACTTTCGCAAGAACATGACAGTAGGTGTCTGAGATGTAAGCGAGGTCTTGTGGGCCGGTCCGTCAAACCTTGCGAGTGAAAGCTACTATGCGTATCTTATTGGTATCAAGCCGAACATATTAGGGTTATTCGCTCACTCGCTGTCGTTAGGAAATTGTTATATTCGGAGGATTAGTATCGCCGGTATGTAATGTTACTTATATTATTTATAGTATGCACGGCAACACATTGATTTAATATAGGTCGTATGTTATGAATAAGATATATTATTATTTTTCTATACATATTTAACACTTTTGTTTCAATGGTATTACAGCTGGTTTGACATATAATTCATAAAATAAAAATGTATTTCAGTATTATTATTATTAATTAAACATATCATATTGTACACAATAGTTATAATTAAGCAATTTTATGAACGTAGCAGCGTAATCAGTATTTGAGGCGTGTCGTGGGAAAAACCGGGCTTAATGCAGTCCGCACAGGCTAATCCGGGACGGCACTTTCCGCCTACAGTGGATTTATGTTAAGAAGAGACTTCCTTGAAATAGAAAATACCATAAAAGTGGAAAGTGTCGTTCTGGATTAGCCTGTGCGAACTGCACAGGCTGATCCGGTACGACATTTGAGGCACATGCATTAAGCCCGGGTTTCCCACGACACGCCTCTATTATTATTAATTAAACATATCATATTGTACACTATAGTTATAATTAAGCAATTATGAACGTAGTAGCGTAATCAGTGTTTATTTTAGCTGTCATTTTGTCTTGTTAACATCCGCACAGGACACGACAGTTACATGATCATTGTTAAGTAGACGCTCTTGTTTCTGCGCTACTCAGTGAGTAAAAATGATCGTTGTTGTTGTTGACGCTTGTCAGCCGTTGACTTAACGTCGGGACTGACGCGACGTAATGACCTTTACGGCACGCGACGTTGTTTTTTGAACCATGACGTTTTTTATTATTTTAAATCGATAATTATTAATTGTGTTATTATTACTATTATTATTTATTTTATTAGTAATATATTTCAATTGTGAAAAATTGACCTAACATTATCATATAATGGACTCGTCTCTTTTGCCAATGCCGTTTATTTGACAATGTAATGAAATAACCAAACATACAAGGCATTATTATACGAATACAGTATATTATTTAAGCGTTAATCGTTGAGTAAACACTAGATTGTTGATTTTGCATACTTCTGAATCAAACTAGAATTTTATATTCGAGATAAAAATGGATATGAATATAATCTGTCGAAATGATAAACGCAATGTATCAGATTCTATATCTCTATTTAAATACTAATATGACAAAATGATCTAACATTTGACCAACATGTACTTTTTATAGTACGTACACAAGTTCAAAAATGTCGTCAAAAACATTAGATACGCTTTATACTTTTTATTTCGATAATAAATGTTCTGTTCTGTACAGTTAATAGTCAATACAAAAGTTTCATTGGAAACTTTTATGTCGTTATTATTTTGTGATGCAAATGTATTTACTGTAAACGTAATTGTTCACACACCAAATGTTAGTTTCCAACATAACATAGTCCGAATTCTAGCGACTGTTACCTAAGTTGACGCCGTTTTTTTTTAGAAACTGGACCCTGACTTGCATAGCTTTTTATGTACGCTATGATATAATAATCTAGTTCTTAACAATAAAGTTTAATCTAAAAGTATATTTTGCACACACAATGCATGCAAATGAATTACATTCGAGATGGCATGGAGTCGCAACTGGTTACGCCCATTTGTTTCTGCCAACGAGTATATCTCTGTATCTTTATAAATCACATCTCGTGTTTGGCGAGATTAGCACGGTACATCGGACCATGCCTAGGGACGCAGGTATTTAAGGGGGCATTACTGGACTGACCTGTTGGTGGCGGTTCCGTTGTCTAATGGTAACGCACTGGCATCGCAACCCAGGGGTCGCAGGTTCGAGTCCCCGCCACACAATAACCTACTAACTCGTCTTTCGCATGAGACGTAAAACCGAGGTGCAGTGTTCTAGGTGCTTCACACCGGGCACTACAAGACCCAGGGTCGGCTCTGGAACGGGGCGTCTCCTGCATCATGCACTATCCCCCGTAACCAACTAACCAGTCTTCTGGGGGGGCGATGGCCATATGGGAGAGAATCCCGGTGCACTCGATAAAAAATGTGCTATACACACTGACTTGTTGCTTAAGTACTTAATCTAATGGTAACTTCAGACCCCAGGTGTCGCCAGTTTGAGCCCCGCTACTCCCATCCAGCTAACTTGTCTTTTGCATTAGTCATTAAATCGATGCTGAGTGTTCTACATGCTTCACAACGGCACCACGGGTCGCCGTATTCTGCACTATCCTTCGAAACCAAATAACGTAAGGCCTACACTAAGGACAAAGGAATATAATTTTGTTCGACGCGGACCTCAAAACAATCATATTTTCAAATTGGTTCATATTCATTTTATGTAAGATCTAAATAATTTACAGTGACGTTTACTTGATTTAAAAGAGTATCCCTTTAAAAATTGTCAACTCACTGCCCCCGCACGCAAATGATTTAGTAACCAAACAATGACATGTTATCATTAAGAAGGTAAATCTATCTTTATTCATACTATACGATTCATACAATAGGGATATTTAAATCAAAATTTCACTTAACACTTATCAGTTCAGATTCTAAATAAATTCAACAATTCAATATCTGCATACGGCGTAAAAAAATTTATCAAACGTACCGGTATTATATTAATATTTTAAACCTTTCAAGCAACAAGTTTTAAGAATATTGAGCATGTATGCAATTCAGCTAAAATCGTTTAGGAAATGTATAAATTTCGAAACAGGTTTTCGTAATGTTTTTGTGTTCAAAATATCTTGTCTGCAAAACAACTAAGGCATCAGTACTAACAAATCTAAATATTATATCAAAAAAGGCATAAAAAAGAAAAGAATATGTTTCCGGGGTTCAAAACTACCATTTACCCATTAAAAATGGACTTTGTCTAAGTATACAACGTTTCGAGAAAATCTCATCTTTGTTATCTAAATGAAATTGATGATTAATTTCATTACATACTTACCTGTACCGTTTTACTCATGATAGGAAACGTATGTTGTCGTTTGTTAATCTCAACAAAATATAATGAGGCGTGTCGTGGGAAAACCCGGCTTAATGCATGTGCGTAATGAGTCGTGCCGGATTAGCCTGTGCTAATCCGGGACGGCACTTTCCGCCTACAGTGGATTAATGTTTAGAAGAGACTTCCTTGAAACTTAAAATACCATAACAGCGGAAAGTGCCGTCCAGGATTAGCCTTTTCGGACTGCACAGACTAATCAGGGACGGCACTTTCTGCCTACAGTGGATTTATGTTTAGAAGAGACTTCCTTGAAATAGAAAATACCATAAAAGCGGAATGTGCCGTCCTGGATTAGCCTGTGCGCACTGCACAGGCTAATCCGTGACGACACATTACGCACATGCATTAAGCCCGGTATTCTCACGACACGCCTCTAAATATACTCACATTTCATCGGTTCGTGAATGAAAGTAGACACACTAATTAAGTTTTGTAAATTTATACACCTAATATATAAAACCTTACGCAAACCACCTTGCAATAACACACACTAATATTTTACATTATTGTATAGGGACGTTTTCATCCTTTGTATCTGTGACAAAAATTCACAAAATGAAGAAAAGAAAATCGTATTGAACACATTTAGAACACTGGAGTGTTCATGTTTGGTATATATGTTTTAATACTAAAATGCACAGTTATACATTAACATGTAGCGTTTCACTGTTAACAAGTTGTGTTAACGAATATTTTGTGTGGAACTTAAATGAAGTTATGAAATTAATATTATTTCGGAGGAGATACATTTATGGAAGAGTTTACGAATGCGAAATAATGAATGGGTGAGTGAGTGAATGAATGAATGAATGAAAAACTAACTAACGAATGAATGATTTTACACAGATGTAAATGGCTTCTAATATAAGCATTTAAGTAAACCTTAAAACTAATTTGTAACTGTTATTTGTATACGTATTTTATTACTTTTGGTGAAACTATATCTATTTGATTTTAGGCGATAACGGAAGTGAGACGTGCAGCCATGCATACATTATAAGAATAAATAATGTATACCAACGATAGTTTATTTTGTTCGCTTTAATTTGCATAGTCTATATTTGCCTTTCGTTCCGGTGGGTTGGGTTCAATGGTTTCATTGGGTATTTATCCATTGTCTGCTTCCCAGCTGTCGTCTGGCCAATCAAATCGCACCGTCTAGAGTCTGATTGGTGTTCGTCTGCTCTCACATACCTGACGCATGCGCATTCAGAGGCTATATTGAGATCACTTCGTTTCAATGCAGTGAGAGTGATATATGGGTATTTGCCAGCGCTATTCATAACAAAGTGAACGTTTTATGATCGTTTAACAGGCTGCTATGTTGTATCGTTTCAGATCTTAGCAGAGCAGTGAGTGAACCGTGATTAATGTGAATACAATGTTCAAAGGATTATATCAAACAGTGAAAGTGTAAATATATTAAATTAGGTTCCCAACTATTTATGATTGTGTGGAAATACGATGGCGTAAGAAGTTGTTATGTTTTCTCGTGATGTCATCAGTGTGGCAACTAGTGACGTCATGACAACCCGATGCGTGCGCAGGACAAAACAATGAAACTAAGGCTGCGCGCGGCTCTTTTCGTCTGCGGGTCTTTGTCCTTCTGCGCAATTTGTCTCACGCTAAGTCGTCTACCTACGGTCCATGACCGGAAGCTCACTTTCTTGCCAAATCGTGACACCCGTCAAATCGGTGTCTACGATGACAATGGAGAATTCCCGCATATTTTCACCTTCCGAAAGCGACTTAATAAAAGTAACTATAGCAGTGACAATATCAGCCCGGAAATGGCGAAACGCGCCATGGAAATCAAAAGCTTGGCCAACGATACAAACGAGGACATGAAATACCAAAGCGATAGTGTTAACCACGAGATAGCCCACGAAACACACCAAGTTCACCAAAAGCAGACATCACAGGAAAGCCATGAAAATAACCTGGATTTTAATTTGACTAGTTCGAACGTAGACGTTTTGTTAAACACGCTGCAAACTTCAAACGGTTTAAAGTTTAATTTTGAGAAAACAAGATTTGTGCCATATAACAATTTTCTTAAGCTGCAGACTAACCGATTTCGACGGAAAGGAATGGGGCTTCCAATATATGAAAACTACAATGGCGGGTAAGTAAAATAGTTTTAAGGGAATTTTTTAAGAGATCTGAATAGCGGGTGTGAAACAGCGGATTTGTTTTGTTTTGTTTTAAATGATAACTGACATCTGCTTTTGGTAGACATCTAACACGTATTATTTCATATATCATTTTGCTTATTGTAATCTTGTTATGCTTGTTGGTATTATGACGTTTTATTCTTAACTATATTGGCAGAGATGGATTATGAATCGTTGCCCTTATTGATAAAGTTTCTTTATGTCAAACGTTATGTAGATTTTTAAAAATTACTTACAACAGTATGTGTTGTTTTCTCTTTACGTTCGATATTCATGAAAATATATTTCTAAATGCTGAACATTCGATTCCTTGAACGCACATTTTTAAATGTCATTTTTTTCAGAAACGTTCACTTAAATACAACCGTAGTAAAGAAACAGATATTATATTAGTTTTACTTTGATATTGCATTACTGTTAAGTACGTGTATCTAACAAACATTGTGTATAAATATCATTATTCCGGCATTCAATTGTGCATTTTCATTAACTTAAAAGGCTCAGGTGGCTCAAAAACATGATGGCACGTTAGTAATACATTATTGGCAAGTACATGGACCTAAGGCCAGAGTTTTTGTATTTATTGGTTCTCGGACATTTTTGGAGAAGTGTCCGGTTGGAGGAGGGAACAAAATAAAAATAAAAAGAACAACACAGACTTGAGTAAATTAATGACGAGAATTTCACCTATGGAAATGGGCAGTGATATTAAAATCTTTATGAATTATTACAGACAGAAATCATATAACACAGCATTAACTTTGTCACTGCATAATAACCATGACATTAATGCCACTAATAGTAACATTAAAAGGCAGTGTTTATCATATAAAAACTACTGTTAAATATGCCCACACTTAAACTACACTTAAATATGCCCACTTAAATATGCCCACACAGCTGTATGATAGCATGTTTAATGAAGTGAAAACTAACTAAATACCTATTATTAATAAATCAATATACACCAGTGAAATTTGTTAATTATAATATTGATATAAAATTATAAATGTGTATTTAATACAATGATTTTAAGATCTTAATTTGTTTTACTGAGTATTTTCTTCTGACTTTAAGTGTTGCATGATATATAAAATAACAGCGAGCAGATCATATAAATCGTGCAGCGATATGTATACAGTCACGATGCATGTTACATAAAAATTTTGTGATTTCTTCAGCGTTTCTTTTTTACATTCCGTGTAACAGGTTGAAACCCTTCCACAAGGTCATTTTTACGATATGGGTTACATTCTTTTTGGAAAAAAATCGGGTCGGCGGATCCGAGAAGCAACAAATCAAAAACATTTCGCCTCACAAACACCTCGTATATGTATCATCTTAATTTCGATATTTAATTGTGTATTTTCATTAACTTAAAAGGGTGACTCAAAAACATGACGTCGTCAAACAATTTACTTAATCTGCAATCACCATAACCAGTTCATGATATTTTTAATTTGTTAAACGGACTATTTTCCATTTAATATTTAATAGTCTTGTCCTTAGAGACCTCGTAGGTCCTTTGTAGTCATAATATCGGTCGTGCAGCAGCGCTTTATTTAGAAAAACAAGAAAATGATGTTATCCCAAGGAAATTATGATTAATATTTTATATTCGACACTTGAATATTATTTACTTTAAATGTTTAAGACGGCGTGAGTCATATTTTCTGTCCAGCTAGTATCCGACTTATAATGACTACATTCGTATTAATAATTTATAACGAGTCCGTATTCATCAGCTCATTCTTAGACTCAAGAATAAAGAATGGACTTTGACTCAAGAATAAAGAATAGACTTAGACTTAAGAATAAAGAATAGACTTAGACTCAGTAATAAAGAATAGACTTAGACTCAAGAATAAAGAATAGACTTAGACTCAATAATAAAGAATAGACTTAGACTCAATAATAAAGAATAGACTCAGACTCAATAATAAAGAATAGATTCAGACTCAAAAATAAAGAATAGACTTAGACTCAAGAATAAAGAATAGACTTAGACTTAAGAATAAAGAATAGACTTAGACTCAATAATAAAGAATAGACTTAGACTCAAGAATAAAGAATAGACTCAGACTCAATAATAAAGAATAGACTTAGACTCAAGAATAAAGAATAGACTTAGACTTAAGAATAAAGAATAGACTTAGACTCAATAATAAAGAATAGACTCAGGCTCAAGAATCAAGAATAGACTTAGACTCAAGAATAAAGAATAGACTCAGACTCAATAATAAAGAATAGACTCAGGCTCAATAATAAAGAATAGACTTAGGCTCAATAATAAAGAATAGACTTAGACTCAATAATAAAGAATAGACTTAGACTTAAGAATAAAGAATAGACTTAGACTCAATAATAAAGAATAGACTTAGACTTAAGAATAAAGAATAGACTCAGGCTCAATAATAAAGAATAGACTTAGACTCAATAATAAAGAATAGACTCAGACTCAATAATAAAGAATAGACTCAGACTCAATAATAAAGAATAGACTTAGACTCAATAATAAAGAATAGACTTAGACTCAATAATGAAGAATAGACTTAGACTCAATAATAAAGAATAGACTTAGACTCAATAATAAAGAATAGACTCAGACTCAGTAATAAAGAATAGACTTAGACTCAATAATAAAGAATAGACTCAGACTCAATAATAAAGAATAGACTTAGACTCAATAATAAAGAATAGACTTAGACTCAATAATAAAGAATAGACTTAGACTCAATAATAAAGAATATACTCTGACTCAATAATAAAGAATAGACTTAGACTCAAGAATAAAGAATAGACTTAGACTTAAGAATAAAGAATAGACTTAGACTCAAGAATAAAGAATAGACTCAGGCTCAAGAATCAATAATAGACTCAGACTCAAAAATAAAGAATAGACTTAGACTCAAGAATAAAGAATAGACTTAGACTCAATAATAAAGAATAGACTCAGGCTCAATAATAAAGAATAGACTTAGACTCAAGAATAAAGATAGACTCAGACTCAAAAATAAAGAATAGACTTAGACTCAAGAATAAAGAATAGACTTAGACTCAAGAATAAAAAATAGACTTAGACTCAAGAATAAAGAATAGACTCAGACTCAAGAATAAAGAATAGACTTAGACTCAATAATAAAGAATAGACTTAGACTCAAGAAAAATACATGTGCGTTCACAAATATACTTGTACAAACATCGCTAATGTCACTAATTAATTGTTGTAGAATGCTATTATTAGAATTTGTGAAGACAAATTTAGATTCAATTTAACGGCATTTTTACAACAGTTTTTAGAATATTCTTTATTTTAAGTCTTAAGTTTATTAATGGGTTGGTGAATACGGGCCCAGATCAATTCACTGACCTTTAAAACAAATAGCAAGACGCTATGATGTTGAGTGGTGGAATAATAATTGAAATTGCATACAACAACAACACTTGAGGCGCGTCGTGGGAAATCCGGGCTTCAGGCATGTGCGTAAAGTGTCGTCCCGGATTAGCCTGTGCAGTCCGCACAGGCTAATCCAGGACGGCACTTTCCGTATACAGTGAATTTATGTTTAGAAGAGACTCCCTTCAGACAGAAAATGCCATAAACGCGGAAAGTGTCGTCCTGGATCAGCCTGTGCGAACTGCAAAGCCCGGTTTTCCCACGACGCGCCACAATTTTATTTTAGCATTAATGCTTACAAAAAAGCTTCTAGCCTACAATAAATACATCAATATTAAGTATTTGTATGCTAATTTACTGTAAAAGGCGCACAAAAAATGTGACAATACGGTTGGACACACACACGAGTGAGTTATCTTATTTCATGCGTCGAAACGACCGTTTTTCATAACAATCGATTCAAGAAACAGAACGTTTTCGGAATGTATAACAGGGTTTTTTTTTAAATGTGAGGTGTGAGCCCTTAAGATTTGTACATTATGATTTTTTGTGAAATTGAAATATGCGAAATACCGCGATCACTAGGATATAACTGTTTTATGTCAAGTACACAATCAAAATATAAATCAGTATAACAACACTGATCTATTTACATTATTTACCGTTTTACTGCCTTTTATAGAGTATTAAATTTATATTCGCAATATTTGTCACAGACACAGGGCAATAAACTGAATTTTTTTTTAGTCTTTGCACGATCAGCAGATGTGACCGGGGTCAAATACATAGTTGAGAATTTTGTAAGCCGCACTTGTGAAAAACATTCTTATGCGACTATATAAGGCCTCAAGTAGGAGATAAAGAAAGATTCATATTTAATCAAGACGATTCTGGAATTTTCCTGATTCCAATAATATGCAGAACATACACGCAGCATTAACATATTCCTTGACTATTTCCCTGGATACAAAATATGCAGAACATACACGCAGCACATATTCCTTGACTATTTCCCTGGATACAAAATATGCAGAACATACACGCAGCACATATTCCTTGACTATTTCCCTGGATACAAAATATGCAGAACATACACGCATCACATATTCCTTGACTATTTTCCTGGATACAAAATATGCAGAACATACACGCAGCACATATTCCTTGACTATTTCCCTGGATACAAAATATGCAGAACATACACGCAGCATTAACATATTCCTTGACTATTTCCCTGGATACAAAATATGCAGAACATACACGCAGCACATATTCCTTGACTATTTCCCTGGATACAAAATATGCAGAACATACACGCAGCATTAACATATTCCTTGACTATTTCCCTGGATACAAAAAGGACGTCTTTAAGGAGCAGTTTCACAGTTTTTGGCTGTGAGAAATAAGTTTCTAAAAGTAACTATTGCCCTGTTCTATAATACATTTATTGTCAATATTTCAGAAAATCGCATTGCTTCTGCAAAGTCAAACTTTTGTCGAATATCTGTTATTTTTCAACCTCAAACTGTGAAACTGTCCCATTAAGTGTTCCTTCTGAATTATGGCATCTTTTTAATGGATTTAATGTCATTATGTATGACAAAAATATTATAATCTGCCCAACTTCTCCCACGACAGCATCTAATGTGCTTCTTTCTTTATTCTTGATTATATAAGCACTTTCCAGCTACATCATTCAGCAATTAAGTCAATTCGTCTGCTGTACTAATTGATTGTCGCTAAAATGAATTTCCTGTTAAAGCATCCTTAATTGCAAACCTCGAGACATTATTCCGGCGTCGTCCGCCATTGCTCTTGTGGGTCAAACTCTGGGCTGTCCGAGATTATATCATTTTACTCCATACAGGAAGAATCATTAAATCTCATTAAGGAGATATTCAGTAGAGATGAGACGTGTAAAGTAAATGAGGCTAAAGAGCTGGTTAGTTTTCGGAATATTTACGGATTTTACAAAATGTATGGCATCATAACAGAGTTTTGGTGTCGGTGTTAAGCTGAAACAGTGTATAATACTGATAAATTGTACAAAATATGACGTGAACTTAGGTGTCCCTGTAAAGTATATATATACGAATATTCATGGCGATAATTGTCTAACTAAACAGACGTGATCGAAAAACATGCATGTAAACACACTTTAACCTCATTGTTATTACATTATTACAAAATTTAAGCATTTTGATTCCTTCTTGATTCCAATTCTGTAGACTTAAACGCAGCTTCACCATTAAGCAAATAACTCAACTTGTCTCTTGTACTAAATTATTGTCGTTAAAATGAATTTCCTGTTAAAGTCACCTTAATTGCAAATATTAGATCATTATGTCATCGTTTGCTCCCGAGCGACGAACACTGAGCACCAGAAGATTATATCATTGTACTTCATACAAAATCATTAATCATCATTGAAGAGATCTTCGTTTGATATGATACGTTTACTATTAATGCAGCTCAGTTGCGGGGTGGTTACTTTACGAAACACTGTAATGTATCGTATTGCCCTGTCACACAGTGGTGAATTTGAGCTATGAGTTATGGTGAGTTATAACTCGCAACAACTCACCTGTTGTCGTGAAGATCTTGTACACATGTCGTTCTATGTCGCAGTGATCAGCTCGTCCACTTTACGGCGAGATGTAACTCGCCAGAACTCGTACAAAACTCGAAGCTAAAATTCGCCACAGTGTGCCAGGGCCTTACAAAATGTGAGGCATTGTAGCAACGCACGTTGGTGTCAACCCAACTTCGGTGTTGAACACCAAAGTGCGTTACGCACTATGGTGTTGAACACCGAAGTTCGTTACCTTGAGAACGCACTATGGTGTCAACCTAACTTTGGTGTTCAACACCAACGTGTGTTCGATGTTTGGTGTTAAACATTTTTAACACCAACGTGCGTTGCATCGTCAATATCATCTTTAAATATCATCACATCATCATCATCATCATAACCATCCTCTGTTCATTTTCTGGTTTAGGGTGGAAGTTTTTCATCTATATAGGACAGGCTTATTTGTTGAATGTTGTTTAAAGCATGTTGCATAGTTCATACCTTATATACTGGGCCAAATTGCTAAACCGCCACTTTTTCCGTATATTTCAATCAACTCAGGTCTTACTCTTCTATAGCCATACTAATGAAGTCACGTGATGAAAATTACGTCACCACCTGATAATGAAGATCTGATGATGATTATGATGTGATAATGATCTGATAATGAGAATGATCCGATAATGATGATCTGATGATGATTATATTGTATTATGAGATGATAATGATAATTATGAAAATGACGGTGATTGAGGATCCGATGATAATGATTATTAGTAAATTAATTAATTAGTAGTGGTAATAATAATAATAATAATAATAATAATAATAATAATAATGATAATGACCATTATAATAGTGGTGATGAATTTGATATCGTCTAAAATTCTTAAAACGAGTACGTAAAAAATATTACCAAAGTGCGTCCCGTTTCACCAATTATAAGGCCATTCTGTTTTATTACTTTGTTAAGCGTCCGCGTGCGCGTAGGTTTTGAGCTACGTCATCCGAAAAATAGCATTTTGATAAGAGTTTAAAGCGCTAAAGAACGAGCGTCTAGTCACTCTGATCATTGATATTTACTTTTGCTACTACCACGATTCTGCTTTTACTTGCTTTTCCGGATATTTTATATGCCATTTTAATAGACTAAAGATAGTGCCAATAGTATTGGTGTTGTTTAACCCTTTGTATACAATAGTTGTCACCCTTTGTTCCAACATTGCCATGGTTCGGGGTTACGCATGCGCAAATAAATTCCTTCATTGTTACATATAAAATATTCAATGTTTGATCTCAATTTTCACCATGACCAAGCGACTTCCCAATATATCACCATACATTGTTGGACAGACAAGGCCATAACCTTTTGAAAAAACAGCATGTCAAAAATTTCTATACGTTGTAACTCAAAATATTTACCTTAGAATAAACACACCGGTTTTGACAGGCATGGGGACTGCCATTTTGTGCATGAATACATGGGTCAAAAGTTATGAAGCTGGGAACCATTTAAGATAAAGTGGTGCCTAAAACTGTCTTGTTTCTTATTTCTTACATATATACCTTTAAATTGATACCAAAACATATCATTTAAACTGTACTTTACAAATCATATGCATTATACACTGAACCCTATGTGTTTATTATCTAAATGACAGCATGTAACCCTGAGGATGTGACTTCCGTTTTGGTGTAATTTGACCTTTTGTCAATAAAACACATTTTACAGTTCGTCGGAGCTTTCCTTCCTTACTGGTTTGGTGGCAGTGGTATTAACAACCACGCATATTCAAGCCTCGAAAATCAGTATATACGGCAATAATACCATACATATTCTGGAAAGGAACTTTTCTCAGCCTGAGAACGACGCGACGGTTATTGTCCACTAGCTGTTTAATCTTTGCATCTTTCTTTGACACATAAACCACCCAGTCTTTTCTTAGTCAAGGGGTTAGATGACAATAAGGTTAGCACAAACCCTATGCATGGTTTTCACCGACAATGGAGATGACGTTCCAGAGACTAGTCGCCGAACAGCTGCACAGAAAGTTACTCACCTGGCTTGAGTTAATGATAGCCCAAATACTAAGTAGCAAACATTTGCCCTGTGATATCAAGAAAGTCCATAGTGAACAATTCAACAGGATTGAATGACATCTGGAAGGCAATACTTTCTTCTTTACTGGTGTAGCAGTTACAGTTGGCAAGGAGCCTTGAAAGGACTAATCATAATCACTGCAGGTTTATTTGAACACGACATACAACGCCGGCAAAGCGGTGCCACCAGGCACACACATACATACAATGTAAAAAAGTAACAACAAACTAGGATTCAGTCGAAATTGAATGGGGTCCTCGTGTGAATTTATGAACTTTGATCTCAGAAAGTGCCTCTTCAATTAATTTATATAATAATGACGAAGTGCCTCATATTGACAATATTGCATATAATCTATACCTTTTTGTATATCATACATGTGCCTTTATATAAAACTATGTGTATTATGTTTTGTTATTATGCTAAATTTCTGTAAACTGAACTGTTGAAAAGTTTTATGTTATATTTCAATATTCCATTAATTGATAGTCTTTCAACTAGTCAGTAGTTTTAAATATGTTTCATATGCTGTTTCTGTTATTAAAGCATAAAAACTATTCCATTTTCTATTATCAAGATCAAGAAAATTGGTTTGTTTTTTCGAAACGAATTTGTGTTTTTTTTGGGAATAGGTAAGTAGCTAGGTTTTACAAAATGAGGTTGACGCTTAACAAAATATAAAAACAAAATGGCCTGATGTACCACTGCAGCACTTTGGTGTTCACCAAAAAGAGCACGCTCTTAAGTGTTGAACACCGACTTGTGTTGACACCAAAGTGCGTTGCTGAACACCGACTTGTGTTGACACCAAAGTGCGTTGCTGAACACCGACTTGTGTTGACACCAAAGTGCGTTGCTGAACACCGACTTGTGTTGACACCAAAGTGCGTTGCTGCAAGGCATTATAACACAGTTGTGGTGTCAGTGTCTTACTAAAACAGTGTATAAGAAGTTGAAAAGCCATTTAATGAAAAATATAGTTAGGATTTATCATAGTGAAAATCTTCAAAACAGACAGGTTAACGTGACACAAAAAACGCATGTACACACGTTGATATCATCTTTATTATATTATTACGAAATTTAAGCATTCTGTTTCCTTCTTAACTGTGTTCCAGCATAGTTGGTTTAAATCCCAGCCGTCACGAAGTTCCACGTGACCATAGGCCAACACTTGGCGCGAAATAAAATCGCGGACAAGCACGTGATGAAAACGTGGACAACGTAAAATCCTTGCGTTGTTATGTTTACTTATTTTATTTTATTTTAGCTCTTAATATATATATACCTGGACCAATAATGCAACATTTCTGTGTCATTGTTATAAAAAAAATGATACAATTAAAATGTTATACAAAATAAATCTTCAATCTCCTCATAATCGTCTCCCCTGAAGACTTCCAAATCTGTAAGTTTTAAACTCGTGGTTGCAGTGGTAATTGAGAAGAGTACCAATGGGGAAGTAACCACTGCGAGGAGTTTGCCCAAATGTATGTAGTCAATATTGACAGGCGTGGGTGAAGCTTTATTTGTTCCAATATAAACCGGCAATTCAGGCCAAATGGTTACATGCAACTAAATTACCTCATAGTATTTGATCAGTAGTGCGCGGAAAGCTTCAAAGTAATCACATACTTTGGAACGTGCAAATAAATAGAACTACAAACAACAAAATTCCTTTCTTCTTTTCATATGTCTTTGTCTAGTTACAGGCAACGATTATTTACACAAATAGTAATTATACCGTCTATGATAAACATGCTCTGTTCTGTTGCGCAGATGTTAGGCAACGCATACAAAACGTAATAAACATGAATTTATTGCAAAATTGTTGCAATGTGGTTCATTTGAAGGTGTTATGGGCCTTATCAATTGTACATTTTAATGTTGCCAGTTGTAAAGTTTTATTGGGCGTTCATGGCAGTGATGGCACGGAATATGACTTTGAAATAGCGAAGTAACATCGAAGGATGTTCGACAGTTGTTACAACTGCAATCCGTGTAAATCATGAGCATTTATGTTACGTCTGTTCAACGGTATTTAAACTCGCACAAAAACTCCCCAAAAATCCGTTTACTCTCCATAAATATTTCTTGCTCCATTAAATTGAAGATATGTCTATTTTATTGGACGAAAACCATTTGAAAATTAAAAAAAAAGAAATCATCGTTTTCACCATCCGCATCATCATTAATAACTACCCATCAGCAACAACATAGAGAATACTGGGTTAGTGTTGAATACAGATAAGATTATTTAGCGAGGCTTAGAAAACCCGGTTTACATTTTCGTACCAAGCAAATAAACGTTTCTGTATTCAACACTTACCGGGTATTCTATTTATCCCATCATGTTCTGTCTTTATTTTGAAAATAAACCATAGAAAATCGCTAAATAACACGAAAAACATCAAATGAGTAACGAAAATAAACAAAATGACGTTATTATAATGCGCGTGTTTGCTGTATTCCCAAGGGGTGTTAATTCGTCAATGCAGCCTTGATGGTGGGATAAATTTACAATATACCGTCCCCTCTTCTCTTGGGCATCAGCATCAAAACAACAACTGTAGCAACAACACTTACAACAACAGCATCACTGACATCTTATCATAATTAATGAATCTCATGGTCCTGGGCATTACATTTCTGTATTATTTATTCTAACATGATACTCGCTAATTTGGTTATAGACAAAGAACACAAGTACCGTTGTTAAATTACCCTAAGCAACGCAGAAAGAAGTCCCGATTCTGAGGTCAGCATAGTTAAAAGTAGTTCCAATTAGAATTTAGTGCTATTATCCGGACTATTTTCCTATAGGATTTCAATGTGTGTGTGTTTACCCCCAGTTTTAATTATTTTTATTTGTTGTGTTGTGTTGTGCGTATTGTCCAATAAATCCAGCGGATATTAATAAGGGTTTCTTTTCTGGTGATGTCTCTGGAGTTTCATTATTCTTATTTTTATACAAATATTGCTTATACTATGCATATTTTGTCCTACTCAATGACTCCAACATGCGTAACTTAGGGTTAGATGCCAATAAATAGTTTGTTTCCCATCCGTGGTCAATTGCCCGCCGTATATTTAATGTTTGTTGTTGTTGTTGTTGTTTTGTATAAAAAATATGCACTCCGCATGGTTTTAAAGGGTTGTTTATTGCAAATGTCTATCTGTTGGGCATTTAGATGTGCGGAAGACAGTGTTAGGACATTATTTATAGAGAGCATGTGCGCATGTTAAATTCGCAAATACATGCCGTATTTGTGTTTTATTACGGGTTACTACTTTTAAGTGCATTTTCTTACAAATTACAAACATTTCATTTAAATTTAAAGTTTGAAAGCAGAGGGAACCATCTTGCTAGCGAAACCAGACTTCTGAGATAAAATAAACTACTATTTTACTACGAGATTCAACACCGATATAGCTTGACCTTACGGTCGTTAACTCTATTTGCATACATTTCATAGTATTATCATAATTAGCTTTAGTCATCTGACTTCTTACGAAGCTTATTATGCGTAACAAAATACGTTTGTTTCAGGTTACATGCCCAAAAAAATTAGGGTAGGTAGGTCGGGATTTTTGTTTAAATTTTCTTTTGGTAAATGGTCCAACTTGAAGATTCTAAAACTGAATAAATATTCAAAACATATCAGTAATATCCTTAAACATTGTTTCTAAGTGGATACTGTCACAACAAAACACTTATTTATCCAAAAACACATTTAATTATTGAAAAAGGTAAATAAAACAAAAAACAATCTGACAAACCCAGTCAAATGTTGTAGGGTTGGGGCATTTTTTGGCGTAGGTCGGGTAACCTGAAACAAACATATTTTTTTACGCCTTAACAAGCATTTAAATCATGAGTGTGTTTTTAGCGGTTTGTTGTATATGCATGCATACAAGTCATCAGTATCGGGTTATTTTTTATGCGTTATAGCACATGCAAGTGCAACTTAACTTCTTGTGACATCACTTTCCCCAGTTCAGGCCCAAGCTGATGACATCACTTTCCCCAGTTCAGGCCCAAGCTGATGACATCACTTTCCCCGGTTCAGGCCCAAGTTGATGACATCACTTTCCCCAGTTCAGGCCCAAGCTGAATACACTGGAAGTGGCTGAATACACTGGAAGTGGGTTCCACAATGTCTTGATCACATACTTTTAAACGAAATAAAACCCTACTAATTTTACCAAAATACGTTGATACATCCTCAAAGTTGTCTACTGACGTGACGTCATTTCATGTTTACGACGTCATTTCACCAATATATCGTAATGCGATTGGTCAGTCAACGAATATGTAGCCAATGAAAACGCTCAAAATGCTATCTTACATAAGATGAAACTATTCGTTAAGGCTGTATTACACGGAAAACAATGTAAAGCATGTGATAAAATGTTACTTGATGACGCCATTTCCTGTCTCAGGACCCAGCTGACGCATTGGAAGATATTCCACCAGGTCACATGTAGGTGTTCCTTTATAACGCCACATGCAAGTATTACTTAATGACGTTTCAGACTCCAGCTGACACACAGGTTGAGATTACACAAGTATTAATTAATGACGTCATTTCCTGTTTCAGACTCAGGCTGACACATTCGAGAGATTACACATTGCTAGTTGAAATTCTTACTTAATGAAGTCATTTCCTGTTTCAGACCCCAGCTGACCCATTGGGAGAGGTTCCACAAGGGGATTCACCAGTTCGGCCTATATGACGGCCTTGACCCCGCAGTGGACGGCATTTTGGACGACATCGCTACGCAGCAGATTGTTGACGTGGGTACGTACGGGTCACCATGACAACATTAATGTGTAGAGTCATGCACATTTGAAAAAAACAATGGGAATGTTATCATTAATCAACTGTGCAAACGTTAAAAATGAGGATTTCGTTCTTACACTGACTGACACTACAGCTACTCTTACAATTTATTTTGTTCAAACTGCGTATTTGTAAAAACTAGAACGTACATTTAAAACACCATTATACCCCCACAAACGAAGTTTATGGGGTTATATAGGAGTGAGCGTGTCGGTCTATCGGTCTGTTGGTTTTTGGTTTCCGGATGATAACTCAAGAAAAGCTTGACATATTCAAATAATTTTTGGTACACTTGTGTAACATCATAGAACACAGGTCAAGTTCGACTTTGGTTACAAAATACTAAATTTTAAAAGAGTTATGGCCCTTTTTCGACTTAAATTCCCTGAAAGCATGGTTCCGGATGATAGCTCAAGAATGGCTTGACATATTCAAATAATTCTTGGTACACATGTGTAGCATCATCAAATACAGATCAGGTTCGACTTTGGTTTCAAACCACTAAATTTTGACTGAGTTTATGGCCCCCCTTTTTTTTTACTTATTTCCCTATAAACACGGTTTCAGGACAATAACTCATGAAAGGCTCCTCATATTTAAATTATTTTTGGCACATACCAGGTAGGTGTAACACCATAAAATACAGGTCAAGTTCGACTTTGTTACAAACCACTAAATGTTGACAGAGTTATGGCTTGAAATTACATTTTTCCAAAAACGCTCTTAAACATTCACAAATTAAAGCATTCTCATTGTGTCCATTTCTTTCAAATGGATGCCATAGTTTTGTGACAAGGCCATATTGTTGGGGTATATCCGTCACTCATGTGACAATTCTTGTTAATATTGTCCAAACAACATATTGATTTAAAAAGAATGTACGAGGGAATACCAAGCGAAATTGTTGCATATATAGGATCTGACACGAGTTGTCATTTCATACCATATTTTATTAAACGAGTTCAGGCATTTTGTTAGTAAGCGAACCTTTGGCGAGATTACTTACGAATTTCCTGGACGAGTTTAATAAAATATGGTACGAAATGACAACGATTGTCAGATCTTTTTTATCACATGCTTTAAAACCAAATAAAACCCTTCTAATTGTACCAAAATATGTTGGTAAATCCTCAAAGTTGTGTACTTTACTTACTTACATTACGTCATTTCATGTTGAAGACGTTATTTCACCAAAATAACGTCATGCGATTGGTCAGTCAAAGAATATGTAGCAAATGAAAACGCTAAAATTGTTATCTTAAACATGTGTAAAAAAAGAAACATTCGTAATGGCTGAATTACACGAAAAACATGGTATAGCATGTAATAAATACCTTTTTGCCTTTCCCTGAGAACAAAACTTATTAACTGATTGACAATAGCAATTTTCCTTTTGGGATTTTATATGAACTCCTATTATGTTTTATCAATCTCTATTACAGAGCATAAGGAAGGCGGTACCCAGCTGAAGTTGATCCTGACCTTCCAGGATGAGGGACAGGCGCTGTTCAAACCAATGAGGTGAAGATGGGAGGGGAGGGGAGGGGAGGGGTGGGAAGGAGTGGGGAGAAGTGGGTAGACGATGGGTGGGGATGGGATCGTCTCATTGAAGTAAGCTACAAAATCGCTACGCATTAGGACATGAGGACGACCGACAAAATGACGTCGTGCGGCGACCTTTCAGGCAAAGAAATTAGAGCCATGTTTTACATGGTGTTTACAGTGAACGTAAAACAATATAGTTCGCATTTCGACACGTATAAAATCACATTTGTCACAATCAACCTCAATACACTTGATATAAATAAATAAAAACTAGAAAGTCTCTAGTTAGTTACTGTATTTTACTCGTCTCAATTCTTCGTGTTTGGTGGTGACCATAAAGCCACATGCTGTACAAGACATACTATGCCTGAAAGGAATGCTTCTTTTTATTTGATTCAACACCGTTTTGTTACCTGATATGTGAAGTCAAATTTTCACGATGCCAATTTTAAATTGGATAATATTGAAACCGAAATAGATTTGCTAAAAGCAGTGTCATTAAACACAAATATTCTAAACACTTTATTACGATTTATATGTTTGATATACAATAAAGATTTTCAAATAACATGTCCTACCATTTACAATTGCTTAACGCGACTATTAGTTTATTCAACAGGAGTCCATTGTAGTTAAAGCATATCAAAAACAAAGCTCACATTATCAATTTACCAATTTTACAAATATTCATTGTAGCATAACATATTTATATTAAAAGTATGGAATGCAGACAGTCGAACAACCGTGCAGTTACGCATTTGCTGACATGGGTTTATAATCTATTCCTCATATCAAATGACTTCAACCTTATGCCAGTTGGGATCCATTCGCGTTTTCCAAATCTATGCTTGTTGCAATAACTAATCAACGATGTGCATATCACGATTATTCTCTGCAACATCAAAAACATGCCACGATTATTATTACCCCCTTTTCTCGGCTTCAGCAGTGTAACCTTTCCTCAGGCACTTGTTTCCTTCCTCTGTAAAATCTGGCGGGGCTTATCGGAATTCTCTTTAATAGCAACAATCAAAGCGAACGATCTCTGCCGAACAAGTGTTTAAGATGAACATTTGTTAATGAAGCTAATTAGATCGGCGTTTTATGATCTTCAACCGGTAATTTGAGTCATGAGTGATGTTTTATAAGATGTCTCATGATAGAGCATGCCGAGATCATAACGAGACGGAATAGTTTTGTTTTTCTCAGTAAAATGGGCGTGTGTAATAACCTGTAAATTTATTCATGATACCTTGAAGGCAAGTCCTGTGTATTTGGTGGGAGGGAACTAAATGTTGGGACCTTGGCAAAATCCAAGTGCGGGGGTGAGGGAGGGAGATGGGTGAGGGAGGGGGGTTAGGGAGGGGTGTCGGAGAAGAGTGAGGGAGGGACTGAGGGAGGGGTGAGGGAAGGGTGAGGGCGGGGGGTGAGGGAGGGGGATAGGAAGGGGGTGAGCGAGGGGATGTGGAAGGGGGTGAGGGACGTGGGTGAGGGACGTGGGTGAGGGAGGGGGTGAGCTAGGGGGGTCATGAGCGATTCGATCGAATATACGGCCCATACTTAATCAATGTTGGTTTTGTCGATTAGTACTACAGTCAACATCCTGATAACTGTTTGTTCTTGTACTTGATATAATATATTTCCTACCATATACTTAGCGAAACGTATGTTGGTTACCTCGCGTGACTCTGAATTCAGATAATATCATTTATCATTGTGTTAAAACATATTGTGTTGACGGAATTTATATTTGAATATTAGGGGAGATAACCGATTATACGGCTAGAGTTCAGCATTAGGTCGCATGAGTTATATTTCGTAAAACGCCTTGAATAACTTAGTTAAACACGTATAAACAATTTTGGTATTTACACTTTGTTTATAAAAAGATAACAGCGGGGTTATGATTGACATCTATTCAATTTCATGGTTATTTCATGGTTATTTTAAATATGAAATAAATTTCGATTTATCGTTGTTTCTCGGCCAATAAACAACGATTTGGAGTTGATGCGTAGGTTTAATATCAACGCATCTGAGCGACAATCAGTTGTTTATTGGCCGATACAAAGATAATGCGAAACTTATTTGGATTATAACATGATTTGACAAATATATTTACAATTGTAATGAGAACTACCCCTTCACGATCTCCTCGTGATTCCAAATCAAACATTTGTACAGTACATTCTTGGAAAAATCGACAACGACCTGACCAACGTTCTAGATGTAGCGGTCTACCCTGACTTTCTTATACAATGTGTTAAATTGTGCAGTAACTTATACCAAATTTAACTGTAAAAACACGCCAGTCCTCACGTAAACGACAGTAACGAACGTATTTAAACGATTTACGGTAATTCGATTGGTGTTGATCCTCAAACAGTGGAGTCGTTTTTTCGCTTTCGATTAATCTTCATGCTCGATGTAAATAGAACATAATATATATCGCATACGTGCATTGTCATCGTAAGAACGTCTGCTATTTAATACAACTTAAGATCAAACTACTTCGCTTTTATAAAACTGAACAGCATGTTTATATGCTTCAAAGAACATTACAATCTCTGACGATAATATATTGCGACTCTCCGTGTGTATACTTTACTTTAACTCTATTACTAGGCAATTGTACATATGTTTCTATTCACCATGTTTTGTTCCATGTATGTGTATTATTTGTACATCTCCAGAAAATGGAGGAAATAAAGCTATATATATATACATATATGCTTAGCGCACAATCGGGACTTCTTTTGCTTTGTTTATTGGGTAGTTTAACAACGATAATGTTGTTCTTTATCTATAGCAAAACAATCGAATAATCATATTAGAATTTATTTGAACGTCTGTAAATGAACAGACTTGTATTGTGAAAATAGGAACACACTATTTCATCGAGCCATGCACGTTAATTAGCACCACACTAACATCCGGTCTGCCCTTTTAGGGGTCCCCGCGACCAGGAGACGCTTCCCGACCACTTCTACTTCGTGGACTTTGAGCGGCACAACGCCGAGATAGCCGCCTTCCATCTTGACAGGTAACGGGCTCGATCCGACTGTGATATGACTGTCGTACAGCATAACTGTAAAATCGTGTTGCGCTTTATTAACATACGACCATTTTGCACGGTCTTAAATTCACGCATTTGTAATTTTTTAAATAATAATGAACAATGAAAATTGAAAATCATGTTATTTAAAATTGAATATATTTTATTATTTAAATATACAAAAGTTTGTATAGTACCTATTCAATGAAATGTATAATTATCGAAATGTTAAATGCTAAGTTTAAACCGTAAAATAAGAGTATATAGACAATAGGCATACACAGAATATAGCTTAATAGCTCTTTCCATACAATATATCAATAAGAGACAAACTTACGCGGGTCGGAAATTCGAGCTGCGTTCAGACCGCAAAATACGCCAAATATAGACAACCGCTAAATAAAATTATTTTACAGTACATGTCAGTAATACTGTATATACCCCGGTAAATGTTTGTTCCGAGTTTGCTATTTCCTGGCTGTGTCATTTTTAAGTTATGGTATAAAGTGATGTATTCGTTTCTGATATGAACTATTGATCAAACGATCACTTTTTTACTAAAATACTCTAAAATTATTGAAATAATCAGTTTTACAATGTCTATTTTCCTTAAAGAAATAAATTTCAGCAATGAACAGTTTTAGTCAAATAATGGATGAACAAAATAACAGAACATGTGCTCATATTTAAAGTCATTTCTAGATACACATCTAGAGACACATCTAGAGATATATCTAGAGACACATCTAGAGACATATCTAGAGACACTCAAACTGTATTTAAGGCGCATCGTGGTAAAACCGGGCTTAATGCATGTGTAAAGTGTCGTCCCGGATTAACCTGTGCAATCCGCATGCATTAAGCCTCATTTATATAATAAAAAAAACAGAAATCCATCATTGACGCATATCTTCCTGTTCGGTTTCAGGATCCTTGCGTTTCACCGCGTGCCCCCAACCGTGGGGCGGAATATTAATCTGACCGGCGAAATCAAGCGTCTGGCGGACTCCACCCTGAAGAAAACATTCTTTATATCCCCGGGTAAGACGGAGTATGGAACACAAGGCACATAATTCATAATCAATTTACATTGTTTATGTGTGTTTTTTCAGGTGCACTTTCTTCACACAGTTTATGTGAACTGAATTGCGAAGAAAACGCCAAATTATGCATATCGCTCTGGCATTCATGCGTCATTGTCTTTTATGTGTTTTGTCTTTAAATTCCAGTGTATGTTGTAAATCCATACTGGGATTTTATAAAAACTGGTATGTTATTTTATTATTTATTATAGTTCACAATCTGACTGCTACATGTATTTACCAGTACAAATTCCCTCCGGACATAATCCCACCCACTTCATTTTACGTCGTTTTAAAAACCCGTAATTAAACCCCCCTCATCAGCATTAAAAAACAGTGTTTGTACTCTATGCAAAACATAATAGTTGAAACATATGTATGCAATATTTTAGCGAACAACGTGTGCTTCCATGGCAGCTGTTCTTACTACTGTGATACGAGTCACGCGGTGTGCGGACATCCGGTATTATTGGAGGCGTCCCTCGCCGCCTTTCTTCCGCCGGAGAGGATCGCTCCCCGGAAGACCTGGCGGAATCCCTGGAAACGCTCCTATAGGTGGGTGCAGCGATGGTAGGCGTGTCACGGAATAAACGTTGTCACTAATTGGAAGAAGGAGTGTTGCGGCCCGGTTAGTTCAGTCGGTAGACCCCTCTCGCCCTTTAAACGACGGGGTCACGGGTTCGAGGCCCGGACTGGTTACCCTGTCACATGCGTAGCACTGGGGTTTTATTTTTACTCTCCGGGTTATATATTTACATAGAGATATTTCATTGCGTTCATTCATACGGACGTGTTAAGAAATTAACAAGAGGAAGCTTTTGGGGTAATAATGTGACGGTGTTGTGTTATTTTCTTTCTGATTTGAATGAAGCTGTTGGAAAGATCGGGTATTGTCGAGGTACCGCACGGTGTGTCTTGCTGTCTTTCCGTTATTATAACACAGTAATTGTATTTACTACGTTTGATGTTGATATCTTGATATTTTTACTGTACACAAGATGCCTTGTCAAAGCCGACATTAGAGGATAGTATTCATAAACTACACAAGATGCCTTGTCAAAGCCGACATTAGATGATAGTATTCATAAACTACGCAAGATGCCTTGTCAAAGTCGACATTAGATGATAGTATCCATAAACTACGCAAGATGCCTTGTCAAAGCCGACATTAGATGATAGTATCCATACACTTACACAAGATGCCTTGTCAATGCCGACATTACATGATAGTATCCATAAACTGACACAAGATGCATTGTCAAAGCCGACATTACATGATAGTATCCATAAACTTACACAAGATGCCTTGTCAATGCCGACATTAGATGATAGTATCCATAAACTTACACAAGATGCATTGTCAAAGCCGACATTAGATGATAGTATCCATAAACTTACACAAGATGCCTTGTAAAAGTCGACATTAGATAGTATCCATAAACTTACACAAGATGCCTTGTCAAAGCCGACATTAGATGATAGTATCCATAAACTTACAATTTTTGGCGTATCTCCTATTAAACAGCTTTAATTCTTACTAACGTCAAGATTTTGAATAATTAAAAAAAAATGAATATTGAGTATTGTTGGGCTGGTGGCCTTTATTTATTTCAATAAAATGTATTGAGTTTGAGTTTGAGTTTGGGGTAATACATTCCTACTTCGGTTTCATTATTTCGATTTGCACATTGATATAATAGTCGTATATTTATAAGTAAAACATCACCGGAAGTGTGCGTACATTTCAGCAAGCACCGTAAGGCGTATTGGGAGTCGTTATCGGACCTTTGCGAACGCGTGCAGGAGAAGGAGCCGTACCACAGCGGGCGGCGTCTGCTCGACGTCATAGACATGCACGTGTTCGACTTCCTCACAGGTTAGCGCTCCGTACTCGTTGTCTGCAAAGTCTATTGATGCAGCTCAGACATATTGACCTTACACTGACCTTTATGCATGAATATATTAAAACCACCATGGTGACATTATTAGTTTCCGTACTGGAACAGAGTTAAATCGATGAATTAAAGAGTATCTTATTGAAAATACTGTTATGGTATCATTAAACTTGTAAAAAACGTGCAAGAAAACAATCTAGTACAAATATAGAAAAGAGACATGTCGTGGAAAACCCGGGTTAATGCATGTGCATACAGTGTCGTCCCGGATTAGCCTGTGCTGTCCACACAGGCTAATCCAGGACGGCAATCTCCGCTTTTATGATATTTTCGGTTTCGAGGAAGTCTGTTCTAATAATAAATTCCTTGTAGGCGGAAAGTGTCGTTCTGGATAAGCCTGTGCGGACTGCACAGGCTAATCCGGGACGACACTTGACGCACATGCGTTCAACCCTATTTTCCCACGACACGCCTCAAAAACATTTGCGCGCAATTTTATGCGAAAGGAGCTCACGAATGCCATGTAAATGTGTTCGAGCTATACTTGGTTGACCGCTATATTGATGCGGTGCTTCATTTCTGCGCTTGGCAATATAAAGTTATTGTGAAGGACACAATTTGTAGCTATTTGAAGAACTTTATGTTTATCAACGTAAAAGACGCATTCGGTTTGAATTCGTAAATTACGCAGTCCTTTCGATTGCTATGTGTATTTAACAAGAAATATCTTCTATTTGAAAATACAAATATTAATTTCAGGTGGCTCGCCTTTAGTTACTTAATTGAAACGTGTAATTACGAGCTTACATTTTTATGCATTAAAGGAATTCGTTCACAGATATTTGTATTGTTTTTAATACGTCATTAAATGTATAAACTGAAAAAACTAAAGCATCTGAACTAAAGACATCAACTGTTATAACAAGAAAAGCATCAACCAAGAAAAAAAGGTAAGATCTTTGAAAAAAAGGTAAGACCTCCGAAAAAAGGTAAGATCTCCGAAAAAAAAGACTGTCGCACTACCCTCTCGGCAATTCTGAATCATTTTCATGTCCGTGTAATTTTTAACCAAATTTTTCGAAGAAAAAATTTCGGTTATTAGATTGGAGTATGTCGTTGGGTGGGCGGACGGGCGGGCGGGCGGGCGGGGTGGCGGCGTCAACTTTTCGTTTCCGCTCTCTAACTCGAGAACGGATTGAGATATTTTAATGAAACTTCATACATAGATACCTTATATCGAGACCTCGCTTGAGATTGCATATGGGGTGGGTTGGGTCAAGGTCAAGGTCACCGTTGCTAAAAACAGAAAAAACGGTTTCCGCTCAATTACTTGAGAACGCATCGAGATATTTTTAATGAAACTTCATACATAGATACCTTATATCGAGACTTCGCTTGGGATTGCATATGGGTTGGGTTGGGTCAAGGTCAAGGTCACCGTTGCTAAAAACAGAAAAAACGGTTTCCGCTCAATTACTTGAGAACGCATCGAGATATTTTTAATGAAACTTCATACATAGATACCTTATATCGAGACTTCGCTTGGGATTGCATATGGGTTGGGTGGGGTCAAGCTCAAGGTCACCGTTACTAAAAATAGAAAAACAGTTTCTGCTCAATAGCATGAGAACGCATCGAGATATTTTAATGAAACTTCATACATATATACCTTATATTTAGAACTTGCTTGGGATTGCATATGGGATGGGTGGGGTCAAGGACACCATTACTAAAAATAGAAAAACGGTTTCCGCTCAATAACTTCAGAATCCATAAAGATATTTTAATGAAACTTCATACATAGATACCATATATCGAGACCTCGCTTGGGATTGCATATGAGGTGGGTAAGGCCAAGGTCACCGTTACTAAAAATAGAAAAACGGTTTCTGCTCAACAACTTGAGAACGCATCGAGATTTTTAATGAAACTCCATACATATATACCTTATATCGAAGCCTTGCTTGTGATTGCATATCGGGTGGGTGTGGTCAAGGTCAAGGTGACAGTTACTAAAAATAGAAAATGGTTTCCGCTTAATAACTTGAGAACGCAACAAGATATTTTAATGAAACTTCATACATAGATACCTTATATCGAGACCTCTCTTGGGATTGCATATGTGGTGGGTGGGGTCAAGGCCAAGGTCACCGTTACTAAAAATAGAAAAACAGTTTTCACTCAGTAACTTGACAATTCATCGAGATATTTTAATGAAACTTCATACATAGATACCTTATATCGAGACCTCGCTTGGGATTGTATATAGGGTGGGTGGGGTCAAGGTCTCCATTATTGAAAATAGAAAAATGGTTTCCGCTCAATAACTATAGAATGCATCAAGATATTTGAATGAAACTTTATATACAGATACCTTGTATCTAGACCACATTGGGACTGCATGGGGTGGGTGATTAAGGTCAATCTCAATGTTACAAAAAATACAAAAACGGTTTCTGCTCAATAATTTGAGAACGCATTGCGATATTTGAATGAAACTTCATACACAGATACCTTATGACGAGACCTCGCTTAGGAATGCATATGGCACCCAGAACTTTCTTTCATTATTGCGCTGTCTTTTATGCATTTCGTTCGAAATATTTTGTTTTCGTGGAATTTCCACGTTTCTTATTACTTAATGTAAGTGATTCACGCGTTTTTAACAATATCAACGAAAACGACAGAAGCATCCTAAATTATTCAGTCGTTTTGTGGTACAACCGTTTTATAATTGTACCTATTTTAACTGATGATTACTCATTACCGAAACGTGATTTCCAATACCTTTCTATGTCTGTAGTGCTATTTCGCTCATAACTATACAGTTGTCATTTAAACTGTGCAATCTGTGACACATTTTATACAATTATCAATTTGTCAATCTCTGAACAGGTCCCTTTGAACGTTTAACGAACGTTTCCGAAAAGAAACTTCGTAAAACTCTATGTACCGGTATAATAATTATGTCTTGATCTGCAGGCAACATGGACCGTCACCATTACGAAACGTTTGCAGACTTTGGCAACGAAACATTCCTGCTCCACCTGGACAATGGCCGAGGGTGAGTACACCGATCATATGGACCGTGCAATGTATTCTTCCGAGGGTGAGTACGCCGATCATATGGACCGTGCAATGTATTCTCCCGAGGTCAGTACTCCGATCACATGAACCGTGCAATGTATTCTCCCGAGGATGAGTACTCCGATCACATGGACCGTGCAATGTATTCTCCCGAGGGTCAGTACTCCGATCATAAGGACCATGCAATGAATTCTCCCGAGGGTGAGTACTCCGATCATATGTATTCTCCCGAGGGCGAGGACTCCGATCACATGGACCGTGCAATGTATTCTCCCGAGGGTGAGTACTCCGATCATATGGGCCGTGCAATGTATTCTCCCGAGGTTGAGTACTCCGATCATATGTATTCTCCCGAGGGTGAGTTCTCCGATCACATGGTCCATGCAATGAATTTTCCCGAGGGTGAGTACTCCGATCACATGGACCGTGCAATTTATTCTCCCGATAGTGAGTACTCCGATCACATGGACCGTGCAATGTATTCTCCCGAGGGTGAGTACTCCGATCACATGGACCGTGCAATGTATTCTCCCGAGGGTCAGTACTCCGATCACATGTACCGTGCAATGTATTCTCCCGAGGGTGAGTACTCCGATCACATGGACCGTGCAATGTATTCTCCCGAGGGTCAGTACTCCAATCATAAGGACCATGCAATGAATTCTCCCGAGGGTGAGTACTCCGATCATATGTATTCTCCCGAGGGTGAGTACTCCGATCACATGGACCGTGCAATGTATTTTCCGAGGGTGAGTACTCCGATCATATGGGCCGTGCAATGTATTCTCCCGATGGTGAGTACTCCGATCATATGGGCCGTGCAATGTATTCTACCGAGGTTGAGTACTCCGATCATTTGTATTCTCCCGAGGGTGAGTACTCCGATCACATGGACCATGCAGTGAATTCTCCCGAGGGTGAGTACTCCGATCACATAGAACGTGCAATTTATTCTCCCGATGGTGAGTACTCCGATCACATGGACCGTGCAATGTATTCTCCCGAGGGTCAGTACTCCGATTACATGGACCGTGCAATGTATTCTCCCGGGGGTCAGTACTCTGATCACATGGACCATGCAATGTATTCTCCCGAGGGTGAGTATTCCGATCACATGGAATGTATTCTCCCGAGGGTGAGTATTCCGATCACATGGACCGTGCAATGTATTCTCCAGAGGGTCAGTACTCCGATCACATGGATAGTGTAATGTATTCTCCCGAGGGTGAGTACTCCGATAACATAGGCCGTGTAATGTATTTTCCCGAGGATCAGTGCTCATATCATATGGACCGTGCAATGTATTCTCCCGATGGTGAGTACTCCGATCACATGGACCGTGCAATGTAATCTCCCGAGGGTTAGTACTCCGATCATATGGACCGTGCAATGTATTATCCCGAGGGTGAGAACTCCGATCATAAGGACCGTGCAATGTATTCTCCCAAGGGTTAGTACTCCGATCACATGGGCCGTGCAATGTATTCTCCCGACGGTCAATACTCCGATCACATGGACCGTGCAATGTATTCTCCCGAGGGTGAGTACTCCTATGATATGGACCGTGCAATGAATTCTCTCGAGGGTGAGTACACAGATCACATGGACCGTGCAATGTATTCTCCCGAGGGTCAGTACCCCGATCACATGGACCGTGCAATGTATTCTCCCGATGGTGAGTACTCCGATCAAATGGACCGTGCAATGTATTTTCCCGAGGGTGAGTACTCCGATCACATGGACCTAGCAATGTATTCTCCCGAGGGTCAGTACTCCGATCACATGGGCCGTGCAATGTATTCTCCCGAGGGTCAGTACTCCGATCACATGAACCGTGCAATGTATTCTCCCGAGGGTCAGTACTCCGATCACATGGGCCGTGCAATGTATTCTCCCGAGGTTGAGTACTCCGATCACATGAACCGTGCAATGTATTCTCCCGAGGGTGAGTACTCCGATCACATGAACCGTGCAATGTATTCTCCCGAAGGTCAGTACTCCGATCACATGGACCGTGCAATGTATTCTCCCGAGGGTGAGTACTCCGATCACATGGACCGTGCAATGTATTGTCCCGAGGGTGAGTACTCCGATCACATGGACCGTGCAATGTATTCTCCCGAAGGTCAGTACTCCGATCACATGGACCGTGCAATGTATTCTTCCGAGGGTCAGTACTCCGATCATAAGGGCCGTGCAATGTATTCTCCCGAGGGTCAGTTCTCCGATCACATGGCCGTGCAATGTATTCTCCCAAGGGTCAGTACTCCAATCACATGGACCGTGCAATGTATTCTCCCGAGGGTCAGTACTCCGATCACATGGACCGTGCAATGTATTCTCCCGAGGGTGAGTACACAGATCACATGGACCGTGCAATGTATTTTCCCGAGGGTGAGTACACAGATCACATGGACCGTGCAATGTATTCTCCCGAGGGTGAGTACTCCGATCACATGGGCCGTGCACTGTATTCTCCCGAGGATGAGTACACAGATCACATGGACCGTGCAATGTATTCTCCCGAGGGTCAGTACTCCGATCATATGGACCGTGCAATGTATTCTCCCGAGGGTCAGTACCCCGATCATATGGGCCGTGCATTGTATTCTCCCGAGGGTGAGTTAACAGATCACATGGACCGTGCAATGTATTCTCCCGAGGGTGAGTACACAGATCACATGGACCGTGCCATGTATTCCCCCGAGGGTGAGTACCCCGATCACATGGGCCGTGCAATGTATTCTCCCGAGGGTGAGTACCCCGATCACATGGGCCGTGCAATGTATTCTCCCGAGGGTGAGTACCCCGATCACATGGGCCGTGCAATGTATTCTCCACAACGGACAGAACATAAATGTTATTTTCACTGAAACAGTACATGTTTATCGTGACATAAACAAACAATTTACCTGATTTAAGTATATAACAAGGGTTTGGAAAGTCTATCAATTTATCCTAGTATAACTATGGATGGCCATAATAACTAACAACAATCCACAAGTATATTTATTTCGGAAACATGCTTATCGATGTTAAGAACGTAAACATATACTAATAACATTAATAATAAATAAAAATACAAAGAAAAAACATCGATGCTTATATACATAAAACCGGAAAGGAGAAAATATAGCACAATATACATTTATATGGTAATTATACGAACCGAACATCAATGTTTCGATGTCTCACAGTATAAAACAACATAAATTTTATAAAAATCACTGCTTGCATGTTTGTATTTATATAGATTAACGTTGCTAACATTGTACTTGCAAAACAATTAGTAATAGCAAAAATGTAACTAATTGCCATTTATAATAATGTATTCACCCGTTTGATGTCAAATGATGGATGGCATCTCTCGTGCGCTGTACCCGTGCACTGGCAGTGGAAAATGCGTAATCAAGTATCCTATACTTGCCTTTTCACTCGTGAATGATCATTTCAAGCTAGTCTTTACAGAATTTATAGAATTGCGAGATATAGTGCGACAAAGTACATTTGAAAATTACAGATGTTCGTTGATAGTCATTATCTAGCAATTTAACAAGTGCTTCTTACTCCTTAATATTTCCTCGTGCGTAAACAATCATTAAGAATCGTCGACGATAACAGTGTTTTAGTAGAGATTGGATAATTAACTCAAGTTGCATATGATTGAGTCGAATTGACATTTGTGAAACTGTCTATAGAAACGTGGATAAAAGAATTCAAAGGGAAATAACTCTTACAGGTTTGGCCGCTCCGACCACGACGAGATCTCGATTCTCTCACCTGTATTCCAATGCTGCATGATCCGGCACTCTACCTTCATCAAACTGGTGAAACTCTACCTGGGCCCAGAGCACCTCAGCTCCCTCATGAGGGAATCTATGTCACGTGATCCTGTTGCCCCTGTTTTGGCGGAGAAACATTTAAAGGCGCTCGACCGTCGTGTTGTACGAGTGCTGAAAACGATCAGTGAGTGTTTGGAGAGTGCAGACTACACGGATGTGATCATCGACGACTTCTTTTAGAAAATCCAACCCATTTGGCAATCATACACCTATCAATATTTTTTCCCAGAGGGGGGGGGGGGCGACGAGCAGACCCAGGAGAATTTGACTAATTTTATGTTTTGGGGTCTATAGCCAAGCATTTTTGTCTAAATCCCCTCAGTGGGAGATGCTCACAATTGGTGTATCAAATGGCTCGGTGGTCAATATTACCGGGATCTAAAATTCGAACAAAGTATATTTCCCGGTGCCGAGACACGGAATCATTCGGCGTGTCAATTCCCGCCTGTCGGGAATCGCTTTTAGTTTAAAGTCCCGTATATGCCCGCCGCTCCCTCCCCCAACCCTGGAGGAAAATATTGACAGGTTCCTCATTTAACATGTAAACAGTCATCTGAACAAGTCAAGTCATGCGTCTTTAAACGTGTTAAGACTTGCAGAACAATGTTTGATATCGGGACGTCACGTAGTAGTTGCGTGTTTTCTCGAGTGTTAAAATGAAAATGTTAGGTATGTAGCGCCTCTGGTGAGAGATGTTGGTCATGGTTGTTATTGAGAGTGTTTTGACCACGTTAAATCCATTTCATCAAAATTGTGTCTCATTTAAAAGTGACATGTGCAATAGTGTACATTATTTAAATAGTTCCGATTGTTATATTTGGTTGTTAGTGTATACATGTAGTTAGTACGGAGTAAACAGGGTGGTTTGTGACCGAACTTTTGTGGCTACATATCATCTGTTTATATTTGTCTATACAGTCAGCCCATAATACACATACAGTGTTTTCAAAAATACATTTGAAATCACAAGCTACTGATATAAATAAATTCGCGCTGTTGTATAGCATCATTAATTTGTGTTTTACAAAGATTCATAATCGAACTAGAACAATCCACTTTTGGTGAAAACATGTATACGAAATTAAACAAACCAAGTGTATTGAAAGTGATACACATTTGTTTATTACAAAATATAACGACATTTACACAAATCTCCATATAAGGCGTAAAAATATGTTTGTTTCATGTTTCCCGAAATACCCTAAATAAATGCCCCGACTTTAGAACATTTTATTGAGTTTGTCAGATTATTTTTTTCGTTTTATTTACTTTATTCCAATAATTAAATGGTTTTTGGATAAATAAGTGTTTTGTTTTGATGGCATCCACTTCAAAAAATGTAAAATGATATTTCCAACATGTATTGAATATTCATTTAGTTTTAGAATCTTCAAGTTCACCATTTACCGAATAAAAAAAATAAAAATAAAAAATAAATCCCTTCCTACCTACCGTAATTATTTTGGACATGTAACCTGTAAGAAACATATTTTGTACGCCTAATGTATTTCCCATTTCATGCCGGTCTTACTTTTCATGAAAATGGATTACTTAGATAGAGCAGTTTAACTTTTTATACCAAACAAACATTGATCGGCTGTCTTTTAAATAATAAATACCACATTAAATGGAGATAATTCATGGCCACATTATGTAAAATACATGAAGGCATGATTTCTGTAAGAGTATCCGTTTATGTGAAATCGATTGTATGTTGGTTTGAAAGTTTAGAATGATATATGTGTATTTATCCAATTGTTATAAACCCTACATTAAGCACTAAGGAGCCCCGTTATTGGAAGGCTTATTGTATCAAGTATTTACTGTAATTGTAAATTTTATATGTTAATAAATTGAATTGACATCATTCTTTCTGTGGCTTTTTGATACGCGGTTTATGTGGTACACGTACGAATATACGATGAGTTCACTTCAATAAGTTAAAAATATGTTTTCAGAAATTCATCTTTTATCCGTGTTTAATATACTATATGGTAAAATTAATAATATAATTAAAGCGTTAAAAGTATTTTTTTTAACTTAAACCTTTAAAACCATTAACTAGTAAACATATTTTAAGTATCATTGTTGTGTATATGAAGTCAAAATAATGCATGAATTCACTTTGGTATATTGGAAATAACTTGCATGCAATGTATACAGAATATAAAAAAAGTTAAAAAGTGACCCTATTGTTCAAAGTTTGTTTACATTTTTTATTGTTTTATTACAAATTGAATTCCAAATGCACCTAGTTTGCATTGGTGGTTGCATTGGTGTTTGCATTGGTGTTTACATTGGTGTTTACTTTGGTGTTTACATTGGTGTTTACATTGGTGTTTACATTGGTGTTTACTTTGGTATTTACTTTGGTGTTTACATTGGTGTTTACTTTGGTGGTTACATTGGTGTTTACATTGGTGTTTACTTTGGTGTTTACATTGGTGTTTACATTGGTGTTTACTTTGGTGATTACTTTGGTGTTTACTTTGGTGTTTACTTTGGTGTTTACATTGGTGTTCACATTGGTGTTTACTTTGGTGTTTAGATTGGTGTTTACATTGGTGTTTACTTTGGTGTCTACTTTGGTGTTTACATTGGTGTTTACTTTGGTGTTTACATTGGTGTTTACTTTGGTGTTTACATTGGTGTTTACTTTGGTGTTTACATTGGTGTTTACTTTGGTGTTTACTTTGGTGTTTACTTTGGTCTTACATTGGTGTTTACATAGGTGTTTACATTGGTGTTTACATAGGTGTTTACATTGGTGTTTACTTTGGTGTTTACATTGGTGTTTACTTTGGTGATTACATTGGTGTTTACATTGGTAAACACATGACTGTCTTCTTAGTTACGGTAGCGAGATTTCAGACAAACAAAAAGTCAATACCTTGTCAGAATTATTAGAATATTTCTTGATTAGCAAGAATATGAGAGTAGTTGTGTAAATGTTTTCAAAGGGCTATGACATTGCGAAAATTGGTTCGTTTACAGAGAAAAGACAAACGTAGCCAGGGTGACGCCAGAGCCGCCAAGTGGTGGGTCGGTTACAACGAGATATAAAGATATATCGATCGCATAAGGCCATACCAATTTGTTTCTATGTTTAGCGTCCTCGGGCTGGTAGGTTTTTGGATGCCTGAACGGAGAAAAAAGAACAATTTTGACCATGAAAAACATCGAGTTGGAAAGCATATACAAAATTGGGGAAAAAAACTTTTAGGTGTTTTTACCAATATTTGTAGAAATAATGTGCAGCTAGTCAATTTACACAGTTAAAATACTGTGTTAAAGTAGTTTCCCAATATGAAGATGATACATAACAGTTTTGCAGGTAAACATTTTTAGCTTGTACCACTGCCATGAATAAGTTGTGAAAGAGAAATGTTTTTTTTTATTGACTCATTGTTTGTTTTTTTTCTGCCTGGTTGGTAGGTTGCGAAAAATCATGGGGACGCTAAACATAGAATAAATTGTGTATGGCCTAAGTGAATGCAAATTGTTTTTCCAGTTGCTATTAAAGGCTCTGTCACACTGTGGCGAATTTGAACATCGAATTCTGTAAGAGTTCTGGCAAATTATAACTCGCCGTAAAGTGGACGAGTTGGTGGCGGAATTGTTTCAATACGACATTTGTTCGAGTTCTCTTCAACTTTGACTCGACACAAGTACGATAATCACATTTTATCACGAGTTCAGCCGAAATATGCGTACGATATCTTTTCGACAATCAAAGACTTGTCTTCGATAATGTACGAGTGTGGACGAGTCTGTACGACTTTGAAGATATGAACACGAGATTATGACAACATTTTACGAGAAACAGACGAGCAGATGTCGTAGGCAAGTCTCCCAAACTCGCAGCAATATCGTGTTATGTCGTAGAACGATAACATACGGCGAAACGCTACGACAAGGGAAGAGATGTCTACGGAATGTGTTCAAGTGTGTTTGAGAGTGCGCGAGATTCCTTCGACATGTATTTGACACGTGTACGAGAAGTCGCCGAAAAGCGGCGAGAATTTTAAACGGTGTAAAATTCTCGCCCCTACTTTGCGAGTTCTGGTGACATAAGAAGACATTACTGCGACACAGAACGATACATGTACAACATCTACACGACAACAAGGGAGTTGTGGCGAGTTACAACCAGCCAGAACTCAAGGCATATCAATCTTGGTTGCTGTTACAGAACTTCTATTCATTTCTTTTTTTTTTGCTTATCACCCAGACCTACGGGTCCGTCGCATAGATAAATATACTGGACCACCAATTATGCCGATAAACATCTGTAGGTAACCGTATATTTATGTAATTTTCTTTCAAAAATGAGTGAATTAGTGAAAACAAGAAAGGCGAACGGACTTTCAAACATACCGACAGAAAACAGAAAGACAACCAAAAATATAAAAATGAAAAATTAATTAATAAATATTAAACGATTTTTTTAACATCATTGAATTACTGACACTGTCTGGTAGCATAATATTGTGACATCATTCAATAACTTTCTGCGCATGCGTGAAATTTGTTCCAATAACTTACTGCGCATGCGTGAAATCTGTTCCAATAACGTCAATCACGGAAGCCTGCGTCTTGTCGTCAACAGAAGGAGATTAGAAGATCATCCTTACGCAAACACTGACAGACGGGTCGGAAATAATTCCTGAAATCTCAACACTGGTTTATTTACAAAGTTTTCAAAGACCGATTCTTTGAACTAACGTGGTATAGCAAGTCATTAAACCCTTGTTTTCTCAATTCTAACATTCTTTGAGAGTGTTTACTGAGGTATTTAAATGTTTCTAGCTTCAAGACATTATTACGTTTCGGATGAAAAATGTAACTGTTTTGTTTGTTTTTATGTTACAACTAAATAAACTGTATCAGTTCAGTAATGTTTCCTATTTGCACATGTCGCGGCTTGGTTCGGAACGTTCATTTGAATGGTTTTAGTCCGCACTGTTAAGTTCAGGAATTGCTTGCGTGGATTTTACACAATTGGTGTACAATTGCTTATAACATAAAATGGGTGAAAGCATTGGAGATTACAATAGCACGATATCGTACTGTGACCAAAGGAATGATACCGACGTAACCTGCCGTGGAAATGCCACCAACTTCAGCAATGTTAACGTCATTCTGGACGGACTGGACGGCCCGAAACTAGCGGTGTTCTGCAAGTACGCGTTTTGCGAGAACCGGGTCCAGATGAAAATGTTCTCCATCTGCAAGGAGTACCTGTACGAAACGTGGCAGCTGGTCGACTCAGAGCGGCAGCTGTCCCTGGCAGTTCCGGCGGTCAGCAAAGTCATCCTTTCCGTCCTCCTCGTCGCAATTTTTATAATGTCCCTCTGCGGGAATTCGCTGGTGGTTCTGACGTTTATATTTAACAAACACATGCGCTCCGTTACTAACGTGTTCATCCTGTCTCTCGCCGTCAGCGACCTCACGGTGACGTGCACGTGCATACCTCTCAATATTGGCGGCGTGCTACGTAACGTCTGGAGTTTCGGACAGTTCGGGTGCAAAATGATGCCGTGTATCACGCAGTTCTGCGTTACGTGCAGCACGTTGACGTTATGTTGCATCGCCTTGGACAGATATTACGCGATTGTCTATCCTCTGAAATTAAAAGTGTGGCAGACGACTCAACGTGCAACAATTCTTCAAGTGATTGTTTGGGTGACTTCAGCGCTAACGTCAATTCCGTACGCTTTCTTCTACGAAACCGTGGAATTGTCATCATGCGCAGAATTTGGTCAGGAAACCAAGGTTGTTTGCAAGGCGGATAATCTTAGAGACTTCCGGCGCGTCATGGATACATGGGTATCACTTCCGGTACTTTTCTTCGGCCCTTTTCTCTTTATCACATTCCTGTACACTATCATCTGTTACAAGCTCTGGATGCAGAGACCAATCGGAGCGTCGAGAAAAACTTTCGACGGACGTTTAAAACTGAAACAAAAAGCAATCAAAATGCTTATCATTGTTGTTGTTATTTTCGCCACGTGCTGGAGTCCCTTGCTGTTGTTCAACGCCATTGCGGAGCGGAGCCACATGAAAGCTAATCAAGTGAACATGAGCTCCAGACGATATCTGCAGTGTCTCGCCATAAGCAGCACGTGCTGGAACCCGATCGTGTACGCGTTCATGAATGAGAAGTTCCGGCGCGCATTCCAGACGCTCATCCAGTGCCGCAAAGCTCGGGTGCATCCGCTTCCTACGCAGAGGAACACGGTGTGCCTGTCCACGGAGAGCCGGAAGACGACGTCACAGTTTGAGGCGGTGTTGCCCGTGGGGACACAGGAAACCTCGGAAACCGAGGCATGAAATGGCTCTTTAAGTTTTCGAAAGCGTCAAATACTTCTGAACTTCACATATTTGTGCCATATATTAACACATATAGCTTATCATATTTGATTGCTTATTTCTACGGAGCTATCTGTTACGAAACCCACTTCTTTTAATTAATACATTTTGTATAGGCGGATTATTGCCAAAATTGAGTTTCCAAAGTAATGGCAATAAATCAGATTTATCGGAATACTGCTTATATATGAGGCGTGTCATAAGAAAACCGGAATTTTATTTTTTTTAAATGTTAAATATTTATTCACAAATATCATGATACATTTCATTACAAGCATCACAGGAATAAGCATATATCTTTATATACAGTACAAGCATATAATGTGAAAAAAGAGCATGCCAAACTATAATATATATGATTATGCAAAAGATGTAATTAAGAAGCTAAAACATTATAACAAAAAGACTCTACCAGTTCTCACGAACTTTTATATTTATCAGGTAAATGTGTTTTTTGCATAACTGCAAAGGCTAGTTTGCAGCTACTTCTAAGGCCATGAATTGTTGAGTTACCATTTTACGTTTACAGAGGTACATAAAGCGTTTTATTTCGAGACAAAATATATTATACTTTCCAGACAATTTACAACTTGATCCCAATAAAAAGGTTTTACAATCAAACCGGACTTAATAAATGTGCGTAAAGTGTGCAGTCCGCACAGGCTAATCCAGGACGGCACTTTCCGCCTACAGTGGATTTATGTTTAGAAGAGACTTCCTTGAAATAGAAAATGCCATAAAAGCGGAAAGTGTCGTCCTAGATTAACCTGTACGGACTGCACAGGCTAATCCTGGACGACACTTTACGCACATGCATTAAGCCCGGTTTACCCACGACACGCCTGATATCTAAACTTGTCAAGTGTTGATTATTTTTAGAAGTAAACTATTCGTTTAGTTGAACATGTTTTCGTGTGACGGGGAGTTTATTATGTTATATTTGTGTGTGTGTGTGACACATTTCTTTACATATGCTGCACCACACATTTTGTAACACGGCAACGTCGGCGTGTCCACGTGTAATTATTATCAATGTACTATTTTATTCTACATGGACTTCATTTAACGTACATTCAAATGTATTACACTGATGGCTCATCTAATACGCAACAACATGCTTAATAACAATATTTTATTAATTACTAAACATTCTAACAGGACATGCGCAAAATTTCCGTTCGTTATTTACAGATAAACAACTCAAAATCGAAAATTATTTCTTAATTATATAAATTGTTTTCCCTTTGTTGACTATTTACTGACTTATGTTAAGCGAACCGCTCTATATTTTCACGGCTTATCGATATAATTCATGTTATAAGTGACATTGGAATATTTGACTAATGTTGTGCCATCGATTTTCGTTTAAAAACTAAACAATTACAAGATTATATTGATATTATTTATTTTGTGTTTATCTTAAATTCGTGGTGTACCCAGATTAATCAATAATGGTTATCTGTGGTTTTATTTAATTTAATAATTTCAGATATTATTTAAATCTTTGGTTGGTTGTAGATCTTTATAATTAAAGATGATGCCACATGGACAACTGTGTGTGAACGATCAAATAATTGCAGAACATGATTGATTACTACGCAAGTCGGATGTGTTGCCTGACGAGGCATAACTCAAGTACGATAAGAGCAATTATGCAAAAAAACAAACTTAACCTTTATTTTATGCCTAGTAACACTTCCCTTAAGTTTCATAATGATTGCACAAAAACCTTTTAATTTATTCTCTGCACAAGCCTTATTTGAACTCGTTTTAAAGCGCAAAACTCAAGTACTATAAGTGAAATTATGCCAAAAACCAATCTTAATCTTCCTTTTCGCCTATTAACACTTCCCTAAAGTTACACAAAAACGTCTCAATTTATTGTCTACACAAACTGAAGCGGCCCTCGCCGCCAAAAGTAACCCCTATATGACGCCTTTTCAGGCGACACAAAAACTATACTCGGTTTATGAACGCTCTGTTATTTAAGTGTGCATTTAAAAAAAGAAGAAGTATACTTAAAGTTTTGACATAATTAGCTTTCAGCTCACATTATCGGATCCAGGAGACCCGGCGCGCGCCCCCCCCCCCCCCCTAAAACTGCCGGACCATACATATATGTGCATATACAAAACGGTCAAAACTGGAAATATAGCCTTTATTTTTTCGCTCGCTCCATTTTGTAAGATACGCATCAAAATCGGTCAAACATATCCGACCTAGCCCGACCCTACGATTTCTTACGTACACCGTAGTACCGGCGCAAACGTTCATCGAAACCGATAAACTATAAACAATGGGTATATGTACCTTATTTGTAAATGATATTGTTTTCTTTTGTAAATTCATATATAATATAAATGTCAGATGCAATACATCGTTGGCTCAGGATACCACATAATTAACATTTATAATTTTCAATTAAATACGATTTAAACTCGTCGAAATTTAAGTAAAGTCAATGACTACTTCCGAGTTGAAACAGTTTTGTCTCAATAAATAGTTTAGTTTCCAAAAATTTAAATCAACAAACTTCTTGTTCATTGTTCCATTAGCAATCATACCAAGTTTCATATTGTTTTATGTATTCATAAAAAGATGTAAAGTGATTAAGTAGAGGGGTGGCCACAACGTCGTCTCTAATTCCTGGCGATTTCTTTTTTTTCCGGCACCATAAGTCAGCGAAATTAACACAACGTCGGCTTCATTTGCCGTATTATTTCACAACGCAATCATATGAGTGCCTTCTTTTTACAATCCTTAGTGTACAAAAAATATGCTCGGCTGTCTGTCCGTTAAATCGGTTCGAAAAAAAACACACAGTACATATACAACAATTGATGAGCATGAATGTGAGTTATTTAAATGACATTCACTTCGAAAAGAGATAAAGGAAGAGGTAAATGACTGATACAAATACATGTAATTCTCGATGCGTTTGTGTTTGAATTTTATCAGCTAGGGATTTTACCTGTTTAAAGACGTTCCTGATATATATAACATTGATTGTCAAATACGTATTTTGTGGACAGGCACATCAAACAAGGACAATTTACTGCCAAAACAGGTTCATGACATGCAGATGTAATCTCAGACTTAGTCTTAACTTCTAACATTAGCCAATGAAAATCAAGGCTTTGATGATACCGTCGTTTCGATTGGTCAATATTTTAAGTGTAGACTAAGTTTGAAATTAAGATCGTTATGATACCGTCATTTCGATTGGTCAATATTTTAAGTTTAGACTACGTTTGAAATTAAAATCGTTATGTTACCGTCATTTCGATTGGTCGATATTTTAAGTTCAGACTAAGTTTGAAATTAAGATCGTTATGTTACCGTCATTTCGTTTGGTCAATATTTTAAGTTCAGACTAAGTTTGAGATTAAGATCTTTCGCTGTCGTGGATCCAGACCACCCCTGTTAATGCTAAAATTAAAGCTGGACTAACCAACACAAATATTTAATCAAGAAAACCAGAAAAAGAAAAGAAAAAAGAAAAAATAGCATGCCGCCGCCGGGGCTCGAACCTACGACCTCTGGGACCATATTCCAGAAACATCTTAAGTGTACCATACAATATTTTCACTTAAGTTCCGATTTTCGTACGGTAATGTTTTAAAAACTTCATACAAAAATATTAATCCAATTACAGTTTTAAAGTAAATAGTAGTTAATATTACGTTGATAATGAAATATTTTTCGATTTATCTTTGTTTGTCTGCCAATAATCAATGATTTGTAGTTCTGATGCGTATTAGTAAAACAAAGACGGCGAAGGAGTTGTTTATTGGCAGATTAACAACGTTAATGCGAAAATTATTTCGATTCTAACATCATTTGACACACATTTGTGCAATTGTAATTGAAACTACACGTAACTATGCTCTGCTCAGAACCGGGACAACTTTTTGCGTTGTTTATTGGGTAGTTTAACAACGATACTTGTGTTCTTTGTCTATAGAAAAATTAGTGAGTATCATGTTAGAATAATTGATGAACACTTACCAGAATTCCATGTACACATGCTACAGAAAAATGACCATTTTAATGTTAAGGATAAGATTTCTGGAATACGACTGATGGAGTTTAGTCTGTCACGCTAACCATTAGGTAGAAGCACTTTTAACCATAATGCAAATGTCGCCGTAAAGCGTTATAAACGCATTATTATTTTATCAATTTCAAATTTTATGTTTATTTATGAACGACACAATTTGTTTAAATTAATTTATCGTGTCAGAAGGGGCATTTCGCTTCATTGTATATAATGTACTTTAAATGTTTTTTTCGTAATGTGTTACAGAAATTTTGAAAATTGTCAATTGATTAGAAGTATTACATAATCATCTTGTGATTTGCGATTCATATCCATTGTTGTTGTTTTTTTGTTGTTGTGTATTATTGTGTTGTTGTTGTTTAATGTAACGGTTACAAGGAGCAAATAAACTGTGTTTGGTGTTTGTTTTTAAAAATACACATTCGTATTTCAATTAAAAAACATTAAACTTGGGAAGTTGTGTAATATTTCCTGTACATTAGTGCTATTACCGTTTGTGTAATATTTCCTGTACATTAGTGCTATTACCGTTTGTGTAATATTTCCTGTACATTAGTGCTATTACAGTTTGTGTAATATTTCCTGTACATTAGTGCTATTACAGTTTGTGTAATATTTCCTGTACATTGGTGCTATTACAGTTTGTGTAATATTTCCTGTACATTAGTGCTATTACAGTTTGTGTAATATTTCCTGTACATTAGTGCTATTACAGTTTGTGTAATATTTCCTGTACATTAGTGCTATTACAGTTTGTGTAATATTTCCTGTACATTAGTGCTATTACAGTTTGTGTAATATTTCCTGTACATTAGTGCTATTACAGTTTGTGTAATATTTCCTGTACATTAGTGCTATTACAGTTTGTGTAATATTTCCTGTACGTTAGTGCTATTACAGTTTGTGTAATATTTCCTGTACATTAGTGCTATTACAGTTTGTGTAATATTTCCTGTACATTAGTGCTATTACCGTTTGTGTAATATTTCCTGTACATTAGTGCTATTACAGTTTGTGTAATATTTCCTGTACATTAGTGCTATTACAGTTTGTGTAATATTTCCTGTACATTAGTGCTATTACCGTTTGTGTAATATTTCCTGTACATTAGTGCTATTACAGTTTGTGTAATATTTCCTGTACATTAGTGCTATTACCGTTTGTGTAATATTTCCTGTACATTAGTGCTATTACAGTTTGTGTAATATTTCCTGTACATTAGTGCTATTACAGTTTGTGTAATATTTCCTGTACATTAGTGCTATTACAGTTTGTGTAATATTTCCTGTACATTAGTGCTATTACCGTTTGTGTAATATTTCCTGTACATTAGTGCTATTACCGTTTGTGTAATATTTCCTGTACATTAGTGCTATTACCGTTTGTGTAATATTTCCTGTACATTAGTGCTATTACAGTTTGTGTAATATTTCCTGTACATTAGTGCTATTACCGTTTGTGTAATATTTCCTGTACATTAGTGCTATTACAGTTTGTGTAATATTTCCTGTACATTAGTGCTATTACCGTTTGTGTAATATTTCCTGTACATTAGTGCTATTACAGTTTGTGTAATATTTCCTGTACATTAGTGCTATTACAGTTTGTGTAATATTTCCTGTACATTAGTGCTATTACAGTTTGTGTAATATTTCCTGTACATTAGTGCTATTACCGTTTGTGTAATATTTCCTGCACATTAGTGCTATTACCGTTTGTGTAATATTTCCTGTATATTAGTGCTATTACAGTTTGTGTAATATTTCCTGTACATTAGTGCTATTACCGTTTGTGTAATATTTCCTGCACATTAGTGCTATTACCGTTTGTGTAATATTTCCTGCACATTAGTGCTATTACAGTTTGTGTAATATTTCCTGTACATTAGTGCTATTACAGTTTGTGTAATATTTCCTGTACACTAGTGCTATTACAGTTTGTGTAATATTTCCTGTACATTAGTGCTATTACCGTTTGTGTAATATTTCCTGTACATTAGTGCTATTACAGTTTGTGTAATATTTCCTGTACATTAGTGCTATTACAGTTTGTGTAATATTTCCTGTACATTAGTGCTATTACAGTTTGTGTAATATTTCCTGTACATTAGTGCTATTACAGTTTGTGTAATATTTCCTGCACATTAGTGCTATTACCGTTTGTGTAATATTTCCTGTACATTAGTGCTATTACAGTTTGTGTAATATTTCCTGTACATTAGTGCTATTACCGTTTGTGTAATATTCCCTGTACATTAGTGCTATTACCGTTTGTGTAATATTTCCTGTACATTAGTGCTATTACAGTTTGTGTAATATTTCCTGTACATTAGTGCTATTACAGTTTGTGTAATATTTCCTGTACATTAGTGCTATTACAGTTTGTGTAATATTTCCTGTACATTAGTGCTATTACCGTTTGTGTAATATTTCCTGTACATTAGTGCTATTACAGTTTGTGTAATATTTCCTGTACATTAGTGCTATTACAGTTTGTGTAATATTTCCTGTACATTAGTGCTATTACAGTTTGTGTAATATTTCCTGTACATTAGTGCTATTACAGTTTGTGTAATATTTCCTGTACATTAGTGCTATTACAGTTTGTGTAATATTTCCTGTACATTAGTGCTATTACAGTTTGTGTAATATTTCCTGTACATTAGTGCTATTACAGTTTGTGTAATATTTCCTGTACATTAGTGCTATTACAGTTTGTGTAATATTTCCTGTACATTAGTGCTATTACGGTTTGTGTAATATTTCCTGTACATTAGTGCTATTTCAGTTTGTGTAATATTTCCTGTACATTAGTGCTATTACCGTTTGTGTAATATTTCCTGTACATTAGTGCTATTACAGTTTGTGTAATATTTCCTGTACATTAGTGCTATTACCGTTTGTGTAATATTTCCTGTACATTAGTGCTATTACAGTTTGTGTAATATTTCCTGTACATTAGTGCTATTACAGTTTGTGTAATATTTCCTGTACATTAGTGCTATTACCGTTTGTGTAATATTTCCTGTACATTAGTGCTATTACCGTTTGTGTAATATTTCCTGTACATTAGTGCTATTACCGTTTGTGTAATATTTCCTGTACATTAGTGCTATTACAGTTTGTGTAATATTTCCTGTACATTAGTGCTATTACAGTTTGTGTAATATTTCCTGTACATTAGTGCTATTACCGTTTTAATGAACTACATTGCAATTATATAGGCATCGGTTTTAGAAAAGTGGTTTTCGCTTATGTTCTTTAATTTCCTAAACTGCTTGGCAGTCACCGCCTGCAAATGGATAATTTTGGCGCCGTTATCTGCGCTGCGTGTTGACCGACTGATATCAAATACGAATCCCATCTGCTGTGGAAATTAGTTTACCAGATGTTGCTACAGCGACGGTGATGGTCCCCAACTATGATGGCACACATTTCGAAATCTAAAATTGGGTAAATGCAATCATAGATGCGATATAAACCATATAGTGCACGGAAATGGGTTGTTTGAACATTCCCATTGTGAAGTTGTTTTTCTTCTTTGGTTGATTAATCATAAAATATCAGTATTATATATTTTAATTTAAATAATTTGTTATTGAACACAACTGAATTGAAACTCTTTTATTATGTTTCTTTTTTGATAAAACGTTGATCGTTTGTGTCTGTCGAACTTTTAGCGATTTCTGTGAGAATAAAAGTCGTCCATAATTAGATTAAAGGAAAGGAAGTGACTGAACTGGTATAATGTTGACTAGGGTACGAGTATAATGTTGACTAGAGTACAAGTTGACTAGGGTACGAGTTGACTAGTCACCGTTTAAACATTAATTAAAATGTAATACAATTATTATTAAACATTATCTATACATTACTGAGCATCATTGATCGGAATTCTTGTTTTCTTATTTCTTCGTGAGTGAAATGATGGTATTGTGATAGCGGTGTTAAAAGTGAATCACTATTCCGGATAACGATGAAGTGTCCGTACGCAAGTCTGATAATCGAAGATACGGGGAGGTAAAACATATGGCGTATCCTGGACAACAGAACGCCATCATAATACCTCATTTGGCTAAGAGATACACACCGAAAGAGAAAGCGAAGAAACAAGACGAACAATGAACGCTGTATTTATTGCAATTTGAATAATATGATTTGGAGTTACGTTTGTGTGCTCAAATTGAGAAGAAACTTATAAAACTAAACAACTTTTGAACATATTTGTACCATTACCAATATCACTATGTCAACGACGACGAAGACGATGGAGTTTTCGATTGAAAGTCACGATACTGACGGACTGGCGGGCTTCATGCAGGCGGTCTGTGAGAACATCATCAAGTGTGCGCAGCCCGACCCCGGGGACTACTGTCCGAGAACCTTTCCCGAATTGTACGCCCGCACACAGCACGAGCGCCAGGAACTGAACATGGTGCGCGTGGAGTCCCGCGTCGTCTTGGTGATCCTGTACACCATCATCACCATAATGTCGCTCGTCGGCAACTCGCTGGTCGTCGTGACCTTCGCCTTCGACAAACACATGCGCTCCGTCACCAATGTGTATATTCTCTCACTGGCGGTTGCCGACCTGATGGTAACGCTTACCTGCGTACCGTTCAATCTTGGGTCCGTGTTCACTTCACACTGGGTGTTCGGGAGGTTCGCGTGCAAGCTCGTGCCTTTCTTTATGACGTTCTCAGTAGCGTGCAGCTCTTTGACACTCTGCGCCATCGCTCTGGATCGCTATATCGCTATCGTTCATCCGCATAAACTGAAATGCGTTCAGAATCCGACGCCGGCGGGGATATTTCTCGTGCTGATCTGGGTTATCTCGCTATTGTGCAGTGTCCCAAACGCCGTGTTTTATACACTGGTGAAGGTTGAGTGCAGGAAGACTAAGGAGGGCGATGACATGTTTCAGTGCGTCTGGCCGGAAAACGAATTCAAGGTCCCCCTGGAGCTGTGGGTAACGTTAGTGGTTCTGTTCATAATCCCACTGGTCATGATGTCCACCACGTACGGACTGATTGGATACCAGCTGTGGTTCAGAAAATCCGTCGGCAGCCGGCGGAACTCTCTTCGGAACGCCGACATGAAGAAGAGCGTCATCAAAATGCTGGTGATCGTGATGCTGGCGTTCATCGTGTGCTGGAGTCCCATCATGGTACTGAACTCCGTCGAAAAGCTCGTCACGACAACCCGCCCCATGGACTACCTGAAACTCTACTTCCAGTGCCTGAGTATGGCCAGTTGTTGTATCAACCCAGTCATATACACCTTCATGAACAAGAAATTCCGCGAGAAGTTCGTCAGGTACTTGTTCTGCTGCCGGAAGAACACAGTTGGCATAGCAACGATTTCCAAGGAGACCCGGATGTTCGGCAGTGAGAACGAGGCCGACGGTGGCGCCTCCATGTCTCAGCGAAAGAGCCTAGGTCACATTCTCCCCCGGGGATTTTGAACATATGTTATGCATTTGAATAAATATTTTTAATAATATTGACTAAATATCCTCCTTATCCTTCAGTCTGTTGCTTCGTAGTGCTTTTTATTTTTCTTAAGTCCCTTGTGAATGGGGTCAGGGCCATTGGAATTGTCAAAATAGCATTGACATTCAATTTACAACTTTTTTTTATGTATGAAGTTAATCAATTAGAATTACATTACACTATGCAATTAATATAAATGCAGAAACCAAACTGAACTGAAACCTTTGTTATTGTTTTTTATAACAAAAAAAAATTTAAAATAGCCTACAATAATTAAAAAAATGAACAAAGTCCAACGTAAACATACTGGTAATTGTGAATTTGTGTGGGGAAAAATGTGAAAAAAAAACATACTGTTTAACTTTGTGAATGGGGCCAAATTTCGGTCCAAAATTGGCACGAAAAAAGAACAACTGTTGCGTCATACAAGTATAACGTATAATAGCTGTTCAACTTGATGGCACGTTTGTATTTTTATAAAATTCATTGGTTATACAACCTCAATTTCAATGACGTTAGCTGAAAAATTTAGTATTGTATAAAATAAATACTGCACATTTACAAGTGTGAATGAATATCGTTTGTCTTACTTGTACAGGTTGTTTATAATTAGTCTAACAATTATTCCTGTTTGTCTTACTTGTACAGGTTGTTTATAATTAGTCTAACAATTATTCCTGTTTGTTTTTTGATGATTATTTGTATGCATTGTGTACAAATTGAGTTATGAATGGATTAACAATGAAATGAAACTAAAAACAAACATAACCTTAACATCCGAAGCTAGTGTTAAAGACTGAGTGTTGTATCGTAAAAGGTGGTAAATATATAGCTAAATGCAATAATTAAAAAGTCTATAATCTGTATTAATATAATAATTATAATGATCGATACTGTTTTGTAAACAAGTGGCCGATTTAACGAATGATTCAGTGCGGATTAAAAGAAGTAAATGTACGTGTTATTTCTTTTTCTTCAGTAGGTTTGTATTGGGGATTTCGTTGAATATTACGGGAGTAACTATATTCCGTATTAGGGCGCTTTTCCATATGTCCGTATCCGCATCCGCATTGCGCAAATCCGCATCCGCAAAAATCGAACAAGTTGAAAACCTTTGGATCGTTTCCATATGTCCGCTGTCCGTATCCGCAAAACGCATCCGCAAAAGCCGGTGACCGATTTTCTAACTTAGCATGTTAAACAAAGGGCTGTTATACATAAAACATTAAGAAAATTGATAAATAGCCTAGATACACCTGGATAACTGAACCTAAGACGTACCGAGTAAAATAACCCTGTAATGACGGATAACCTTAAAATGAGTCATGACTGATATTGTAAATATAATTGTTGGATGCTCTATATTGTTTATAATCCATCACATGTGAATTTACATTCTGGCATAAATATTTGCAGCCGACGTAATTAAAAATGTTTAAAAGCTTTTTTCTCAGACATTGTAACTATTTAAAAATAAGAAGAAACAAATTACGTTTATTTGCGGATTCGTGGAAAAGCGCGTCCGTATAATATTTATGCGGATACGGATATGGACGGATGTGGATACGGACATATGGAAAAGCGGTCTTACGGTATACAACTGTCCGATTCTTCAGGTTCGATTCAAGGTTCACTTACGCGGTATTTTATAATTACACTGAATTCCGATATTTACATTCTTAAATAATAAAACTTTTTTGTTTTGTTTTGTTTATTCCATGTCAAAAAAAGCTGTGACAAGAAATTAACAACAATGGTACATTTCTTATTATGTATAATCCACGCTAATTTGATAACAAATGACAAAACTTGTGGGCCCGTCTTATAAAGTTCATACGAACGGTTTTCTTACGTAAGAATTCGTACGACGTTCGTAAGAAAATCCGAGCGTTTCATAACACAATTCTTACGCAACCACCTGTTACGAATTCGTAAGTGTTAACGTAAAAGTTACGATTGGTCCAGGGCTGTCGTAACGTTCGCAAGTATGGCCGATGCGTTCGTTTTGTTCGGCGATTTGCGAAGACCAGAGCGGGTTTTCCGACCAAGAACCTCACTTGAGCATCTTTCGGATGAACAGATATCGTTTGTCTAGGGCTTGCAGTAATTACCTATTGGAAATAATGGGTGATGAAATGGAAAGGGAGAGTCAGTAAAATCATTCCATACCACCCATAACGCAGGTGAACAAGTTATTGAATTTTACTAATATGTAGCCTTTTATGTGCGGTACTGTTTTGTATTTATAGTCTTCCTTGGCCCATTGTTTTCTGTTTCAGTTCATTTGTTGCCAAATAAATGCGTTAACGCAGATATTTTGAATGTATGTATATCTAGACTATTTGAAAAGATCTCCTTTTAAGGGTTGATCGCACTTATTTGTGTACACTTTCAGCATATCAACATACGAACCTAAACGTTAGAAACTAGCAGTTCCACAGTAATGGAACGCTATGAAATGTTATTAATGCAACATGACATGAACGTATTGATTGCATTTTGATGCTTAACACATGGCCATGGAATAGATGAGTGGATCAACTGTGGCGTTTGATAAGTTACAACTTTCTGGTTACAAGGACGCTCTTTATTTGGATACATGGAATTAAACTAGGCATATTCAAAGATTCCTTTAACTATTTTGTGTCATGTTTTGTCATTGTAAAAAACATCATTGACAAAATGTGTTGTTCAATTGTTAAACGAGATCGTGTTCAATGGACATAAGATCATTATCAGCTTATAAGCTCTGACATGGAGAATTGGTAAGTTAAAATCAAAGACAAATTTACAATGCTTCAGGTGTATATCATGTAAGTATTATTTTATGATTTGTAAATGCACCATCTATAAAGTTTTTGAAGGGACTGTCGGTCCAACGGTTGGGTTACATAGGAGGTGTGGGGTGGAAGTACAAAAAATACAACATTGTTTCTTGTCCCAAACAACATACAAAGGTTAGAAACCAGTAAATCAAATCTTCATAGGGTTCCATTGTAAAATAGCAAAATCTCATGGCGTCGTTCGCCACTTTCCGTTATTTCAGATGTTGCGATTCTGGTCCTTTCAAAATTTATATTCAAACAAATACGTTTTTTACTTTTTAGAAAATGCATCTTAGTCGAGGGTTAGAAAAACAGAACGCATTTTCGATTTCGACAAAAGCATAATTTTATAATGTCCATATATGAACCGATGAACATTCACATTTCAAGTAATTCGGTGCCACGATACATCAAAATGCCCAGTGCAGCGTTTTTCCTCACCACTTTGGGAAAGGTACCGGTACCGGTCAAAATGGGAAAATTTGCCACGTTTTCAACCAAATTTGGAATTTTGTCACTTTCTTCAAAAACTGCCAAAACGAATTAGAACACAATAAATAAACTCTAAAACTGCGTGTTCGTTGATTCTTTCACTTGTACTTGTGTTTCCAGGAGGTAAAAGGACAGGTAAAATGACAGTTATATACATATAGTGAATCTTTTTAGGATCGGTTTTCCAGATATTTGGGATTTTTTATCTTCAAGTTGGGAAAATTTGTAGGTAAATTGAATTGGGACGGTAGCTTTTTTAGGGTACTAAGTTTATATTGAGGAAAAACACTGCAGTGGATGCGTCGTGTTCAGGAAATAACCATTTAAACCATGGGAAATGTATCTTTTCACAGAAGAAAACACGAACTATTTGATATATTTCCTGCTTTCGAGTAGTCCACCGACTATTTACTGGTATCTACCCTAATACGCACGAAGTGTTGCTCAGAGTTTTCCTTATGGCAGAGTTATCCTTATTGGCGGAGTTATCCTTATGACAGAGTTATCATTATGTGCAAGTTATCCTTGTGGCAGAGTTATCCTTATGGCAGAGTTATCCTTATGGCAGATTCTTCCTTATGGGCAGAGTTATCCTTATGGCAGAGTTATCCTTATGGTAATAGTGAAGTTTGATGACTACAAATGAGGCGTGTCGTGGGAAAACCAGGTTAAATGCATGTGCGTAAAGTGTCGTCCCGGATTAGCCTGTTTGGAAGATACTTCATTGAAACAGTAAATACCATAAATTCCTAGATTAGCCTGTGCGAATGCTACTAACTTGAAATTTGCGCTACTAAATATCCAAGGTTTGATAACAATGTAATAATAAACTTGCATCGTCTGAAATAACATTGGTGTTTAAATCTAATGATATTGTTTGTTTTACTGAAACGTGGGGTTGTGAAGACTTCTGCTATAATGTCGAAAATTTTGATTGTTTTAGTTTAAATAGAAAGCAATAGCCTAGAGCAAAACGGAGTTCAGAGGGATTATTAGTGGGATCAGTTCTTCACAAAATACTTCAGAAAATGGGAAAAGCACCATATTTGGCACAGTTGCACATAAAGGTAAAACAAAAAAAATGAGCATGAGACCCAACCCCAAAAATCCAAGATGGCCGACAAAGCTAAGATGGCCAGCATATATATACATAGTTTTTAGCAATAAGAAATATTAAGGAAGATATCTATATAAAGCAAGTGAAAATTATGAAAATATTATCTAACATGTTTAATCTTAATATAGTTAACCTTTTTATATTAATATTCATATAAAACATCATTTCTTTATAACTTCTGCTGATTTTTTATGTCATTTTGTGGGTAAATTTATCATTAAAAGCTGTAAAAAGTCAAAGTTATTCTTATTATAATCGTCATATCCATAAAAAACATGAACTATTAAATAAACACTATTTAAAACATATTAAGGTATTCAATGTGGTATAGAGGATAGACAAATTACCTTAAAAAGCATAAACATTAAAACACTCAGTATTAGTTGTCTCCCTTTGTTATAGTTTTGCCATGTATATCAATAGCAGAAGATGAATAAAACCACATCAATCATGGCGAAGAATATGTCAATGTGCATTTAACTCCTTTATAATTATATTTAATGAAAATAAATACAAACTAAATATCAAAATCATTTTAATAAAGCAGTTACCTTATTTGTTAGCTGTGTCATTGTTTTCATGTAAATATGTAAAGCTTAAACCTCGCGCAACTTTGTGAATGAAAATACAATATGTCAAAAAATCTTGATTTTTTTTTTAATAGCTGTAAGTAACATACACCTAATCACACTTCTAACACAACACGTATAATTCTAACTTCTCAGAAGTTATTAAAGGGTCTATGTCATCGAAAACGGCCTCAAGGGTGGTGGGCAATTTCTTCTAAAAAATCTGAAATTTAGATAGTAATACTGGTATATAATAACGGTTAAAACAGGATATATATAATGGGAAAATAGTGCACGCATTCTGAGATAAAAATCAATTTATAAATTGGGTTGTGTTTGTTTGGCCCTTTTCCTGTTTATATTTTGACGTCAGAATTGTGGGCATTTTGTAAAACTACAGTTTACAAATAACTCCTTACCAAGCACGATAGCGCAGTTGGTTAAAGCGCTGCCTAATGTCATTTCTTCGTATGGCTCCTAAGTCGTGAGTTCGATACCCGCTTGTGGTGTTATTTTTTTCAGGCGTTTTTGCTAATTTGTATTTATCAAATATCGTAGTGTGTATTATATTATTTTTATTTATTTAATGCACATGTCATAGTAAAGCGCATTTATATCAAATAATATCATTCATAGCGCAATAAGAAGCCATTTTTTCGTTGACATAGCCCCTTGTGTTTCAAAATATGTTTTTTGAAATCATTATTAACACATAAAAGTGTGAAGTTAAAAGTGTGATTGAGTGTATATATATATATACATTAGAAACCTTGAACTGTCTTGGGCCGCTCACCACTCTAAGCAGTTTGCAGGAATCGAGTTGACACTTCTCCATAGCCAATGTGGCGTCTCCTGGTACAGCTCACCACCTTTCTTAGAGCCTTCTTGTGGGTAAGACAACAAATGACAGCAACATTGTTGTACTTAATAATGGAGAAGGCATTTGGTGCATCAGAAGTCGGTCATGGATCTACTCTTGATTTTCGAACGCACAAGGAAAACATATATCTAATGTTTCTTTTCTGGTCAGTCACTCTGAGATTTTAAGTTACTGTTGTAGTAACTGTTTGTGCTTATTCATGAAATGTCTACATTTCACATAAGCAACTGTTCAATGAGAAACATAAATTATCTACCAAAAACAAGACTGTTATCTTTTTTCCAGTTTGTATGTTTCTTGCCAAGTCCGGCACGGCAACCTTCATAATTTCTTTGGCCATGAAAACACGGCATTTCCACCTTCTCTATAACAAATTGGTAATGTATGTATGGGAAAAATGTCTGACCTTGTATCCTGTCTTGAAGAACATTTTTAAGTCAAACTGGACGCCCCATAGATTGATGCACTAACAGTAGATGGTGCTGTTGTTGTCAGCCTACTGCTTGTCAGACATTTCAAGATATGCCGACACCATTTTGCTCCATATCTTGGTTGTCAAATGTATTCATTCAAGCGGCTTGGTTTCATTTGGGATGTGAACAACCAGGACAGCCTCAAATATGCAACAATGGGAAAGGGTGCTGTTCTATTTCTTAGCTTAGCAGGTTGTGCTCATGGACCCCAAAGATGGTGTTATTTTTTTCTAATCAAAATGATGGTGTTGTTAATTACAGTATTGTAGATTAGCACCCTGTGGTCACGAAGAAGCGGGTGTAAACCTCATTTTGCATGTGGCTGATGTGGCGATGCAGGGCTACCAGACTGCTCTGATAAAAAATGTGGATACATATGTGTTAGTTCTTGCCGTAGAAGTTTGTTATCAGATTTCAGTAAATGAATTGTGAATAGCTTTTGGGGTTGGCAAACATCTATAGTTATATTACAGTTCATGCTATTGTAAACTCACTAAATTTCTCTCCCGACTACTAGTCCTGCCGAATGGGGCTGTATCAGAGTAAAGGCTGACAAATGGAGACCTGTTTGGTCTTCTTTGCCTCAAGCTGTAGTGTCATGGTTCTCGGGTGTGGTTGTAACCCAGAAAATGGCTGTTATGGAAGATGCAAGGTTGAATCACTCTGCACAGCATTATCAAGTGCAATTTGCTATTTTAATTAATATATCGTTTCCTATTAATTCACAATATATAATCTATATCGGAGATGGTCATGACACAATGATACCTATTAAACCCCTTTTCAGAATAAACGACGTGATATCAAAATGGTAAATTTATTTGGCATTAAATGGTAATTTATTTGCTGATTTTATACAGTTAATATACTTGTGTTTATGTGTGTATATTGTTGACATTTTGTCTTACAGTGATATATGTTGTAGCAGCATTTATATTGAATCGTTTTTTTACAGTAATGTTATTTGAAAAGAATTGCAAGGTAACTCTTTTTGTGGGGGGCATTATGTTGTCATTGCCAGTTTAAAAGCAGAAAATAGATCATATTTGAATTTTTATGATGATAGTTCTGTTTTCATTTGTATGATGAGTTATTTCAAATCCTTCGATTCACGGGAAGTAAGGGTTTGGACAAGTATTATTTTGACAATTAAGCATTTTATTTTGAAATTTTACTACCTCAAAGTATTACCTTGATGGTAGCCATCCAATTCTGGAGATCGACACATTGTCTTATCTCGGTTAACATAAATTGTGACAAGTTATTTGAAAATCTTTCCATGCATTGGGAGGTTAAAGCACGGACACGCAGTATCGTGATACCAAAGCGTTCTATTTTGACCTTTGACCTCAAAGTATGACCTTACCCTTTACGGTAAACATCCGGTTCTTGTGCGCGACATATCGTCTCGTATAGGTTAACATTCTTGCCAAGTTGTTTTGCAATCCGTAAATGCACGAGGAAATTAGAGCTCTGACAAGCGATATTTTCACAATAAAAACAGTTTTATTTTGACCTTTGAACTCAAAGTATTACCTTAACCTTAAAGGTGGCCGTACAGTTCTTGTGTGAGACACACCTTCTTATTTAGGTTAATATTTGTAGCAAAGTATTTCAAAATCCTGCCATGTATTGGGAAGTTAAAACCCGGATAAACCGGGATTTAACAATAAAGTGCTCAATTTTGACCTTTGACCTCAAAATATGACTTTGACCTTACAAGTAGCCATCATATGCTTGCGTGAAAAACACCTTCTCATTAAAATTAACAGGTGTGCCAATTAATTTCGAAATCCTTCAATGCATGGGGAAGTTAGAGCTCGGACAAGCCGTATTTTGACAATAAAGTGCTGTATTTTGACCTTTGACCTCAAAGTATGGCCTTGACCTTAATTCTAGCCGTCTGGTTCTCGCGGGGCCCGACACACCGTCTCATTTAGGTTAACATTTGTGCCAATCAATTTCGAAATCCTTCAATGCATGGGGAGTCCGAAAAAGTTTCGGAACAGACAGACCGACGACTGTCGGATGGCGGCCATTTTAAACGCCATCCGCCATTTTGACAGATATGGATTGGGTCTCATGAAAAAATGTTTTAAATGCCCCAATAAACATGTATACCAAGTTGTGTTATTTTGCCATTTTCTGAAGTTTTTGGCCAAATTATGTCACAAATTGATCCAACTATATTGATTTTTTGTTAGGAAAGAATTAGTGACTGACGATATGTTTCTTTAATCACACAATGACTCGCATATATGGAAAAGAATTAATAAGAGCGTTACAAATCGAACCAGTGATTTATTTGTATGTTTGTGTTACATTGTACCGATTAACTCTAGTAGAAATAATTTTGTTGCAAACAATATATTTGATGTTATACAAGATAATATAATAAGCATTAAGGATACACATGGTGAGGAAAATTGTTATTTTACGTCATTGAGTGATTACGTTGAAATGATAATATAAATTTGCAAAATCAGGCTATTTTACCCGAAGATTATACTATCGATTCTGTTTTACATAGACAGTCGCAAGATGTATTTGTTAATCAAAATGGACGATGTTAATATATTTTTTTATTCAAACTGGTTTAAGGATTGCAAATGGTCGTGTATGTGAAGACAACGCATTAGGCGCTTTTACCTTTGTAGGTGGTAACGGGTCAAGTGTTGTTGACTATTGCATTGTGGATGAGCAACTATTGCTCGAATTTACACATTTTAAAGTAAATAATCCAAATATTTTGTCTGATCATTGTTTAATTGAATTTGGCATTAAGTGTAATGGACGGAATAGTGATTATATCTTTTTTTTCGAATCTCGAGAAAAACGATTATAACAAAAAAGCTTATTCTTTTAAATGGGACACTGAACAGAAAGATTTATTTACACAAGCATTGAATAGCTCGGAAACTGAAATGGTACTGAACAATATTATTGTTAATTTCGAAAATGCATCTTCTAGTGTTGATATTGATGACTCCTTAAATAACTTTGTCTCATTTATTGACAATATTTGCAACCCGTTATTTGTACGGACACCTATGCTAAAGCTTGATATTGCTAATCACAAACATGATACCGTATATAGTAACACATGCTCTCAACAAAGGAAGAACTTTTACAAAAAGCCTGAACAATTACAGAAAAAAACTATTCCAATGAAAATAAATGTGAAATGATAAATGCTATTAGTATGTACAAAGCTAATGTTAGACAATTACATTTTAAAAAGATAAACTTAACAAGGCTAAATATATATATGGTATTTTCAGAGAAAACCTTTTTTCGGTTATTAAATCTATGTATACGCACGTGTACACTAAAGTAAGGCTTCATAATTATATAGGAACAGCTTTTCAAAGTTATTTAGGTATCAGACAAGGTCAATGTCTGTCACCGATACTATTTACTCTTTATATAAACGATTTAGAAGATACGTTGTACCTTAAACGGACAGAAGGAGTTGATACAGGGGCGCTGAAAGTGTTCTTACTTTTGTATGCAGACGATAGGGTCATATATGCTAATTCTGCCGTTGAACTACAAAATAGCCAGAATATACTTTGTGAATATTGCAAACTGTCGAAGCTAAAGGTTAATATAAATAACACTTAAGTACTGATTTTCAAAAAAAGGTGGTAGACTACCGCAAAAGTTAGTATGTTTGTATGATAGTACGAACATTGAAATTGTTAACTTTTTTTTTTCTTACTTGGGAATTGTTTTTAAAACAGGGCGGTCATTTATGAAGGCAACAATAATGCCTATTTTATTGTATGGTTCAGAACTATGGGGTTTTATAAAACGAATACATATTGAAAGAATAGATACACAATTTTTTAAATATACTTTATCTGAGAAAACTAGTACACAAAACAATTTCATATTATCTGAGACGGGTAGATTTGATGTTTTAAGTACGTTAAACGTGATTCAATATTGGTATAAAGTAATAAACGCACCTGAGCATAAATACATTTTTTTTTAGTGTTATTTACAAGTTAATGTCGGATGGTTTAGAAATAAATTGATTAAAACATAGCTGGGCTAAACAAGTTAAGGCGGTATTAAGTTCATTAGGTTTCTATCATGTTTGGTTTGGTGACCCTCAAATTTTTATGGTACTTTTAAAACAGAGTATTTCTGACAACTTCAAACAGAGTGTTAGTGGCAGGATTAATGATTCCTCTAGAGCTTCCTTTTATAAACAGTGTATTTCAGTTTGAATATCAGTTTTATATATCTTGGGTTAATATCGAAAAACACAGAATGGCTCTGAGCAAGCTAAGTTTATCATCCCATAGACTTAGCATAGAAATCGGTAGATGGAACAGCTAGTAGGACTTGTCCAAATTGCAACGTCTTAGAAGACGAATTTCACTTTCTTTTTGACTGTAATATTTACTCTGATCTTAGACATAGGTATATTCCATCATACTATCATCGTCACCCAAGTATGTTTAAAACTATTGAATTATTTGCGTCGAAAAACGTTAATGTTATCAAAAATCAGGCTGTTTATGTGTACAGAGCCTTCCAAATGAGAAATATAGGATCTGACACTCGTTGTCATTTCATACCATATTTTATTAAACGAGTTCAGGAATTGTGTTAGTAAGCGAGCCTTACTAACGACTTTCCTGGACGATTTTAATAAAATATGCTATCAAATGACAACGAGTGTCAGATCTGTTTTATCACATGCTTTTAAACGGAAAAAACAGTATAATTTTACCAAAACATGTTGATAAATCTTCAAAGGTGTGTATTGGCTTGACGTCATTTCATGTTGACGACGTCATTTCGCCAAAAATAACGTCATGCGATTGGTCAGTCAAAGAATATGTAGCCAATGAAAACGCTCAAATGTTATCTTACACATGTGTAAGATAGAAATATTCATAATGGTTGTATTACACGGGAGACAAGGCATAGCATGTGATAAAAGAGTTTACATTGTAGTAGTCTGAAAATTCATACTAACAAACATTTATGCTAATACCGGACTATATACTTACAATATTGTATACTTACCGGACGTATTATTTATAAATATCTGTTTAAAATTATTTAACAGATTTTAGAAACATGTCATATACTTTAAAATATAAGTATCAGACGTATCATTTCAAATTGTCGTTTAATATTTGTTTAATAAATTTAAGAACTTACCTCATACATAGCAATTTATACTCACAATATATGTATTGGGAGTCCTATTTGTTAATGTATGTTAATGATTATGAAACACATTGCAGAAGTAAATTTACTGTGTTATACCCATTGAACATTTACGATTGGATGTGAATTGTGTAATTTATGTGTCAATTTGACGACATTTACTATTTTATGATCTGTTAACCACTTTTGAATGCTCGTGGGTCATTTTGACCTAATGCATTATACGCGTGTATGTTATATCGGATCTGAAAAAATACTTCTTCTCACGGTTATAAAGTAGTTTTGTTTGAGTGTGTTACACTGTTCTTAGGGGGGGGGGGGGGGATTGTACGTGACGATTATAATATTTGCATCTTCAACAAACTAGTGAATACAAATATCACATTCCGAAATGAACAATAGCAGCTTTTCACTTTACATTGTAGATCCAAGAAAACTTCCGAAGCGCGAACTCTATTACAACACTTCCTTACGTACTTTGCATTAAAGCCCGGTATTCCAAGACACGTCTCATATCTTTATAATGACGTTTAAATTGTAGCATTATCTCTATCAATATGAGTTTTATACTTGTTGTATATATTAAAAGTGTATCGCAATACGTTAGAGAATATTACATGATAATAAAATCAACAACTGTTTTAGCAAATAAACAAATATGACAGTTATGAATTATATGGAACTGAAAATGATGATGAGTTGATGATGAAGATAATGAAGCAGAAGACGATAATGATGATAATGATGCACGTTGATGATGATGATTATGATGATGGCGACCACGACGACGTTGAAGAGGAAGAAGAAGTGGAAGAGGAAGATAATGAAGACGAGGAATAAGGTTGTGAGTACGATGACGATTGTGCGACGATGATGACGATAATGATGAAACATAATGTTATAAAATATCATTCTTTCGCAAAGCTTAAAATGTGTAAGATTTTAGATATCACCAATGAAGTCAGCTCAATAACAGTTTTGATATTGGATCAAACTGATTGATGCATGTAATTGAAAAAAAAAAAACTTTAAAAAATCACCTTTAAGTTAATTCTTCTTGATAAACTCTTTAAATTTTCACACATTTTCCTGCAATCCGATGAGGCAATAAAAGTGGATTATCGATTAATTTCTAAACACAATGCGTCGCTGATTGGTGTTGATTTTTCGACTGGCGGGATGTTGTCGAAATATTTTCTTTGATACTTGTCGTTTACTTTAGCCAAATACAATGCGCTTTCATTATCATGTCGATCACCCCTGTCTCATCAGCAGTAGCGGAAATAGCACCATCACAATAATAATAATAATACTACTACTAATAATAATATTAATAATAATAAATAATAATAATAATAACAACAGCAACAATAATAATAAAAACAACAACAACACAACAACAACAACAACATCAGCAAAAACAACAACAGCAGCAGCAATAAAAACAATAACAATAAAACTAATTATAATAACATTAATAATTACAACATCAACAGCAACAACAACAACAACAGTAGTAAAAATAGTAGTAGTAGTAGTAGTAGTAGTAGTAGTAGTAGTTGTAGCAGCAGCAGCAGCAGCAACAACAACACTATTACTACCATTACTTCTTCTTATAATAGTAATTGTAATCATTCTAATAATACTACTTATAATAATAATAATAATAATACTAAACATAATAATGATCACTACCAGCATTATAACCACCGCCACCACCATCCTCCTCCTCCTAATAATCATCATCATCATCATTATCAACATTCAATTCCTGAAACAATTTTTAATGCCTAAATAATAAGACTAACTAGTATAATCTTCTCTCTTCTTAAGCATGATTATAATTAAAAATGCTATAAAAACCAGCATTAATTTGTATTCATTGATAGTAAATTGGAACAAAATAGCATACAATGGGTAAATCATTGGACATAACCACTGGTGTGTGTTAGAAATCCAGTCTCTCACACGATATGCTATAGTGAGTATAAAGATGTCTTAATAACGGTCAAATAGTCAGTGTACAAGACCGGTTATTTAATATCATACTTTAGCATACACTTAGAATCTATACTAGTTTATGGAAACAAGAAAGCAATAAAAACATCACTATATTTTGTATTAGCTCTTTAAATGTGCATGACGTTTGACTTACAAATTAATTGCATTCATCTGACGAAACCTCCTAACTGTCGATGTCATACGATATATTTATTTTTCATTCATCTCTATAAACACGCCACACAATGCGTCGCTGATTGGTGAATTTCCCCAATCTGACTAAAGTGCACGATCCTCCCCCAATATGACTTAAGTGCACGATCCTCCCCCAATCTGACTAAAGTGCACGAATTTAGTGTTTTATCCAGGAAGGCAGAGGGGCATGGCACAATATATATTTAAAAAATGGCATTTTAGCGCGCTGTGTTCTTTTAAAAGGGCACATGTGTGTCAGTGTGTTGGCTATGGGTATCATATTTATATATACAAATTATATATATATATATATATATATATATATATATATATATATATATATATATATATATATATATATATATATATAAACAACAAACATATAAAAGCATGTTAGCACAGTCTTTTACCAAATACAAGTTTTGGCACAAGGAATATTCAATATTTACACGGATTAAACTAACGAGAAAAACATGTTGTATGTTGTATATCTGCCGAAACGCGTTTATTTTATGTTGTCCGTAACGTACGGAGCAATTTGGGAAGCAAATTCTGTAGATCAAATAATTATATTCTTAGTAATTATTGATCGATACTTTATATTTACAAACCTAAAGATATCATTACCTTTGAAGTCCGTCTGTCCTCTGCACAAATTTAATAAACTAATGGCATTTTTGCCACTTTTACACTCTCCTTTCGAATTTGTTCCAACCTCCGTTTGCACGACGGCATGTTCCGTCTTCACAAATATAAGCAACAAGTTAATGAAAAAAAACTTTTTCACAAATTATTGTCCGACGATTTAACACACAAGTATAAAAACAATATACAATAAGATAATTTACTGTATGTCCAATGCACTGATCAGAACAGCTCTACGTATGTAAGGCTTTGATTAGGAAAGTTTGAAAATAAAATAGAATCTGTAATGAAAACTTCTGTGTGAGGCCATATTAAATGACACGTCCGGGAATATTTTGAAGGGGCTAGTGTGTTTTTTTTTACATTTGGGGCCCAAAAGGTGTTGACACGTAAGTCATATTTGACACGCATACCAATATACAACTTGGTTCCCATTCACACCTGAAGCCTCTAGACAGAAAAACCGACTACCGGTGACCGGTATTTGACCCGAAGTTAAGCTACTAAATGTAATTATTTGTAATTTTACATTTTCGCAGTGCTAAAATATGTGTCAATTGAAATAATGAATCGTATTAATTCAAAAAATCAATCCGTAACGAACACGGGTAGTGAGTTGGGGATTTGTCCAATCTACGAGTTCACGTTATGTATCATTAAGTTAATCGTATACGCATTATCAATTAGACCTTAATGTCACCACTTTAGTCGGTTTAAGAATCAGGTTCAAGAATCCAGCTGACAATCATTAGTACAGTAATCGCTTAAATCAAATCGCTTAGAAACGTATGTCGGCAATAAATCGAGCACAGTAATCGATTTAATCACTGATCTATATAAATGGATTGGACGTCACGCGACTTTCAATGTGATTTACCTCCGCCATTTTGTTGGGTGATAGGAGACTTGTAAACAAGATGGCAGCTGAGGTAAACACAGCAGCTGTCAAAAGTAAAGCAAAGGGCGTGCAGTGTTTTGCTTACGGATGTTGTAATTACAAGAATAGTTTCCATTCAAGGAAAGGGATTTCCTTCCATAATTAAGATGTTTTGTATGTTTAAATGATGGAAATCATACATATTGTCAATATAATGAAGGCTTTCTTTCAGCGCGGTAAACATGTACGATATAATGCAGACGACAGACTCTCATTGTATTTTCGAATCAAAATCAAATTTCCTTTGATTAAATAACACATATATGCCTTATCTTTAAAATCATTTTTGTTCTAACTTATTGTTGGATTTTCGTTACAAAAATGCACCAATTAAGGGATGGCTATACTGGAACTGTACCATGGTCCATATGCACCAAGGGATGGCTATACTGGAACTGTACCATGGTCCATATGCACCAAGGGATGGCTATACTGGAACTGTACCATGGTCAATATGCACCAAGGGATGGCTATACTGGAACTGTACCATGGTCCATATGCACCAAGGGATGGCTATACTGGAACTGTACCATGGTCAATATGCACCAAGGGATGGCTATACTGGAACTGTACCATGGTCCATATGCACCAAGGGATGGCTATACTGGAACTGTACCATGGTCAATATGCACCAAGGGATGGCTATACTGGAACTGTACCATGGTCCATATGCACCAAGGGATGGCTATACTGGAACTGTACCATGGTCAATATGCACCAAGGGATGGCTATACTGGAACTGTACCATGGTCCATATGCACCAAGGGATGGCTATACTGGAACTGTACCATGGTCCATATGCACCAAGGGATGGCTATACTGGAACTGTACCATGGTCCATATGCACCAAGGGATGGCTATACTGGAACTGTACCATGGTCCATATGCACCAAGGGATGGCTATACTGGAACTGTACCATGGTCCATATGCACCAAGGGATGGCTATACTGGAACTGTACCATGGTCCATATGCACCAAGGGATGGCTATACTGGAACTGTACCATGGTCCAGATGCACCAAGGGATGGCTATACTGGAACTGTACCATGGTCCATATGCACCAAGGGATGGCTATACTGGAACTGTACCATGGTCCATATGCACCAAGGGATGGCTATACTGGAACTGTACCATGGTCCATATGCACCAAGGGATGGCTATACTGGAACTGTACCATGGTCCATATGCACCAAGGGATGGCTATACTGGAACTGTAATATGGTCCATATGCACCAAGGGATGGCTATACTGGAACTGTACCATGGTCCATATGCACCAAGGGATGGCTATACTGGAACTGTACCATGGTCCATATGCACCAAGGGATGGCTATACTGGAACTGTACCATGGTCAATATGCACCAAGGGATGGCTATACTGGAACTGTACCATGGTCCATATGCACCAAGGGATGGCTATACTGGAACTGTACCATGGTCCATATGCACCAAGGGATGGCTATACTGGAACTGTACCATGGTCAATATGCACCAAGGGATGGCTATACTGGAACTGTACCATGGTCCATATGCACCAAGGGATGGCTATACTGGAACTGTACCATGGTCCATATGCACCAAGGGATGGCTATACTGGAACTGTACCATGGTCCATATGCACCAAGGGATGGCTATACTGGAACTGTACCATGGTCCATATGCACCAAGGGATGGCTATACTGGAACTGTACCATGGTCCAGATGCACCAAGGGATGGCTATACTGGAACTGTACCATGGTCCATATGCACCAAGGGATGGCTATACTGGAACTGTACCATGGTCCATATGCACCAAGGGATGGCTATACTGGAACTGTACCATGGTCCATATGCACCAAGGGATGGCTATACTGGAACTGTACCATGGTCCATATGCACCAAGGGATGGCTATACTGGAACTGTAATATGGTCCATATGCACCAAGGGATGGCTATACTGGAACTGTACCATGGTCCATATGCACCAAGGGATGGCTATACTGGAACTGTACCATGGTCCATATGCACCAAGGGATGGCTATACTGGAACTGTACCATGGTCAATATGCACCAAGGGATGGCTATACTGGAACTGTACCATGGTCCATATGCACCAAGGGATGGCTATACTGGAACTGTACCATGGTCAATATGCACCAAGGGATGGCTATACTGGAACTGTACCATGGTCCATATGCACCAAGGGATGGCTATACTGGAACTGTACCATGGTCCATATGCACCAAGGGATGGCTATACTGGAACTGTACCATGGTCCATATGCACCAAGGGATGGCTATACTGGAACTGTACCATGGTCCATATGCACCAAGGGATGGCTATACTGGAACTGTACCATGGTCCATATGCACCAAGGGATGGCTATACTGGAACTGTACCATGGTCCATATGCACCAAGGGATGGCTATACTGGAACTGTACCATGGTCCATATGCACCAAGGGATGGCTATACTGGAACTGTACCATGGTCCATATGCACCAAGGGATGGCTATACTGGAACTGTACCATGGTCCATATGCACCAAGGGATGGCTATACTGGAACTGTACCATGGTCCATATGCACCAAGGGATGGCTATACTGGAACTGTACTATGGTCCATATGCACCAAGGGATGGCTATACTGGAACTGTACCATGGTCCAGATGCACCAAGGGATGGCTATACTGGAACTGTACCATGGTCCATATGCACCAAGGGATGGCTATACTGGAACTGTACCATGGTCAATATGCACCAAGGGATGGCTATACTGGAACTGTACCATGGTCCATATGCACCAAGGGATGGCTATACTGGAACTGTACCATGGTCCATATGCACCAAGGGATGGCTATACTGGAACTGTACCATGGTCCATATGCACCAAGGGATGGCTATACTGGAACTGTACCATGGTCCATATGCACCAAGGGATGGCTATACTGGAACTGTACCATGGTCCATATGCACCAAGGGATGGCTATACTGGAACTGTACCATGGTCCATATGCACCAAGGGATGGCTATACTGGAACTGTACCATGGTCCATATGCACCAAGGGATGGCTATACTGGAACTGTACTATGGTCCATATGCACCAAGGGATGGCTATACTGGAACTGTACCATGGTCCATATGCACCAAGGGATGGCTATACTGGAACTGTACCATGGTCCATATGCACCAAGGGATGGCTATACTGGAACTGTAATATGGTCCATATGCACCAAGGGATGGCTATACTGGAACTGTACCATGGTCCATATGCACCAAGGGATGGCTATACTGGAACTGTACCATGGTCCATATGCACCAAGGGATGGCTATACTGGAACTGTACCATGGTCAATATGCACCAAGGGATGGCTATACTGGAACTGTACCATGGTCCATATGCACCAAGGGATGGCTATACTGGAACTGTACCATGGTCCATATGCACCAAGGGATGGCTATACTGGAACTGTACCATGGTCAATATGCACCAAGGGATGGCTATACTGGAACTGTACCATGGTCCATATGCACCAAGGGATGGCTATACTGGAACTGTACCATGGTCCATATGCACCAAGGGATGGCTATACTGGAACTGTACCATGGTCCATATGCACCAAGGGATGGCTATACTGGAACTGTACCATGGTCCATATGCACCAAGGGATGGCTATACTGGAACTGTACCATGGTCCAGATGCACCAAGGGATGGCTATACTGGAACTGTACCATGGTCCATATGCACCAAGGGATGGCTATACTGGAACTGTACCATGGTCCATATGCACCAAGGGATGGCTATACTGGAACTGTACCATGGTCCATATGCACCAAGGGATGGCTATACTGGAACTGTACCATGGTCCATATGCACCAAGGGATGGCTATACTGGAACTGTAATATGGTCCATATGCACCAAGGGATGGCTATACTGGAACTGTACCATGGTCCATATGCACCAAGGGATGGCTATACTGGAACTGTACCATGGTCCATATGCACCAAGGGATGGCTATACTGGAACTGTACCATGGTCAATATGCACCAAGGGATGGCTATACTGGAACTGTACCATGGTCCATATGCACCAAGGGATGGCTATACTGGAACTGTACCATGGTCAATATGCACCAAGGGATGGCTATACTGGAACTGTACCATGGTCCATATGCACCAAGGGATGGCTATACTGGAACTGTACCATGGTCCATATGCACCAAGGGATGGCTATACTGGAACTGTACCATGGTCCATATGCACCAAGGGATGGCTATACTGGAACTGTACCATGGTCCATATGCACCAAGGGATGGCTATACTGGAACTGTACCATGGTCCATATGCACCAAGGGATGGCTATACTGGAACTGTACCATGGTCCATATGCACCAAGGGATGGCTATACTGGAACTGTACCATGGTCCATATGCACCAAGGGATGGCTATACTGGAACTGTACCATGGTCCATATGCACCAAGGGATGGCTATACTGGAACTGTACCATGGTCCATATGCACCAAGGGATGGCTATACTGGAACTGTACCATGGTCCATATGCACCAAGGGATGGCTATACTGGAACTGTACTATGGTCCATATGCACCAAGGGATGGCTATACTGGAACTGTACCATGGTCCAGATGCACCAAGGGATGGCTATACTGGAACTGTACCATGGTCCATATGCACCAAGGGATGGCTATACTGGAACTGTACCATGGTCCATATGCACCAAGGGATGGCTATACTGGAACTGTTCCATGGTCCATATGTACCAAGGGATGGCTATACTGGAACTGTACCATGGTCCATATGCACCAAGGGATGGCTATACTGGAACTGTACTATGGTCCATATGCACCAAGGGATGGCTATACTGGAACTGTACCATGGTCCATATGCACCAAGGGATGGCTATACTGGAACTGTACCATGGTCCATATGCACCAAGGGATGGCTATACTGGAACTGTACCATGGTCCATATGCACCAAGGGATGGCTATACTGGAACTGTACCATGGTCCATATGTACCAAGGGATGGCTATACTGGAACTGTACTATGGTCCATATGCACCAAGGGATGGCTATACTGGAACTGTACCATGGTCCAGATGCACCAAGGGATGGCTATACTGGAACTGTACCATGGTCCATATGCACCAAGGGATGGCTATACTGGAACTGTACCATGGTCCATATGCACCAAGGGATGGCTATACTGGAACTGTACCATGGTCCATATGCACCAAGGGATGGCTATACTGGAACTGTAAAATGGTCCATATGCACAAAGCTTCCTAGGGAAAAATTAAGCTCATTTCTTAAATTCATTAAATTTCGTACATCTCTGACTGTTTCTTGTAAATATCATTTTACATAAAAAGTTTTTTAACTAGTAATTATTTCTATGATATTCAGTACTGTACTATTTGTAAACATAATTAATTGTATTTTACATAGCAAATTTGATATAATTTGATATAAAATTTTCAACTTTAAAATTTTCCAAATTTACAACTTAAGATTTCCATTAGGGGCTTTTTGAATACCAGCCCATGCTTTTGATTTTGAATTGCTCTTTTGATATTTTTAACTAATTTTTATTTGGTTTCCGGACAAAGGGAAGAGAAGGGATATCTATTTAAGGTGGGTGACAAACTGCATGAGGGACATTGAACCCAGCCATCACGCTAGGCTCTGCAGTGCCCACTTTGAGCCAGAAATGATGAATCTGACACTGAACAAACCCCAGCTTCGGGAAGGAGCCACTCCCACCATCTTCAACATTCCTGAACGATTAAAGGTTTGATAAAAAGTATTGCAATTCACTATGCTACTCCAACTATATGTTAGTATTATATAATACTATTTATTTTGAGTATAATCATGAGGTATTAATGCAGTACAGAATATAAAGCGATTAAAGTGGATACATGTAATAAATACATTGTTTGATACTATCATGTTATATAAAAGTATCTGATGTGAACAAGAACAATCTATTGCAAAATAAATCAGTAGCTATTCCAATTTAGCGGCCCATTGAAATGAAATTATGATCTCGCATATTGTGAGGGCTATCAGCCATGCTAAATTTCTACACACACCAAAAACTACAAAACCAACAAACACTAACTAGCTCTGCTACTAATATTTTTGACATTGTGTGGACTACTGAACTGAAAACTTCCCTAAAATGCTGCTGCTCTTTCTAAAATGTATGTACCGGCATTATAATTCAGAATATAACTTATTACACGGCATGACACATGCAGAAAGTTAAATAAAATAGTTGGGTTACTTAAACTGTTAATATTAAACTAGCATTAAAAAGGTCATAACATATATTTTATAGCATTTCTGTCTGTAAATAGTACCTTTTCACTTTAAATGAATTATCTGTTAAGATGAATTTTATAACCATGTCTTTTTAGCCCACGAAAGTCGTAAAACGAAAGAGCGTAACCAGCTTGAACGCTGTTGTGGACATAGAAACAGAATGCCAATCGGAGCCAATATACCCAAAGGAAAGGCAGGAATATGTTTCCTTAGTAAGTTAAAAATAGAACAATCCCATTACTGTTATCTGCCATACAATTTATCTGTATGATCATATGAATTATTATTATTATTAAATGATGGGGAAAATGGCGTTAAACCTGGTGTTTGATATTTAGAAAATGAAAGGTGGGGAATTACTCATCAACAGTAACCTCTCATAATGGTAAAAGCAAATTCAATAGAATGCCATTGTATTTGTCATGTATATCATAGTAACTAATACTAAATATGTAAGAAAATACAATGCTCGCAGTGAAGATTAGGTCAATGTTTTTTGCATCACTGGTAGGAATATACATGCAATTTGTTTTTTAAGTCATTGAAAATCATACAATTATGATAATATTGTTATTTATTTAATTTTGTCCCTTATTAATTTCACCTTTTAAATCTCATAACAGGACCACTCATACCACATTGTGAATGACCCGACTGGTGTGAAAAAAAGGCTGGAAGATCTTGAACGTAGGAATGACATTCTCCAAAAAAAGAAGTCCGCAATGCCAAGCTGCGTGAGAAGAGGGCCAAATCCACTTGTCAATCCGTCATTGGTCAACTCAAGGAACGGAATTTAATTTCATCTGAACTGGAAATGAAACTGGCATCCTATGAAAGTATGTTATGTTACGTTTTTACGTATTTTATCAAACAACTTATCAAAATACTTTACCGAGAGAATATGATAATCCATTTCTTCATATTGTGAACTGCAATTTCCACTATAAATGCATTATTATAAGCTGTATAAACTAATCTAATCATTAAATAGTCAATATGGTATAAATAGTTAAATACCCTTATTAAGACACTGTCTCATAACTACTATACGCTGTTAAACTAAGTGAACAGTCAATACAATATGAATACCTTTATTGGGACACTGTTTCATAATTACTATCATCATATTGCCTAATTTCCGTATATTAAATTTGTTATATGATTCCACTTACAGACATCCCATATGAGTTGTTCCAGAAACCGGCCTATCAATATACCCAGGATCAGCGTGGATTTCGCTTTAACACTGCACCTCCACTCAGCCAAAGCCTACCACTACATAAGAGAGGAGGCAAAACTCAGCCTTCCTGAGCCAAGAGCATTGAGAAGGTATTGTAAATGAAAATAATTCTTGTCAATGAATATCAATTTAGTTTAAACGTTTTTATTTTAGCTTGATTGCATTAAAAGCCTTATGCTTATAGAGACAGTCAAGTATGTTTCCTGGCAAGAACCAATACTTGGTGTCTTTGAAAAGATCTTGAAAACGCAATCTGAGTGGGGATCAAACCCGCCTTACCCGGGGCCTCACAGCATATCCACTACACCATTATGACATGACATAAAGAATGTTTGTCCATACCATCTAAAGCCGTTCAAGCCACAGGAGTTTGTGTGTATAAAAACCTGACATTTTGGAACCTGTTAATTATTGTATTCATCGTTACTTTTTACTCTAAATAGGTGGTTAGAGAATCTCATTGCTAAACCAGGGATCAGCATGTCTATGTTGAATGCCTTGAGCAGAAAACTCATAGAACACCCTTCAGACTTTACAAAGTAAAATAATTATGTGCTTAGTGTTTTATTTTTTATTTTATGTTATTTATGGCAAATTTAAAGCTACAGTTATGTTTTTTTGTGCATTTTTATAGCTTGAGTCTTATTTTTACAAACATCAAACACAAAACAGGTTTATGACTTTCAAAATCTGTTATCTTACAAAATCATTATTTTGGTTGAAAAGTACACAGTTTGTGAAGGATGTTTGTCATTGATATTTTCCAGCACAAAAAATGACTCATTTACCAATGAAATCTTAAACAAAAACACGTCAAACAAACTAGGTCTGGACCCTACCAGGGGTCATATTCCATAAACATCTTTAGTAAAAAAAATTATTTAACCTTATATTCAGCTTTTTACATAGCTGTCTGTTTTTGGTACGTTATGCTTAGTATTTATTAAATATTAGCTTCATTATTATATACTTATTGTTTGACTGTAAAGGGATTTCACAAAGTTATTTGGTAATTTTAAATATGTAAACATTTGATTTTTTTCATATAAGTGGAATTATATTAAGATAAACTTAAGATGTTTCCGGAATACCACCCCATGGCATTTTGAACTGTTCCCAGACTTGTGTTACTGCAGTTTGGTGGATACAACATAAATTTTGTAGTCCTATATGTTGTATTCAACACGTAATAATACAAGTAATTTTCATTGCGTAACATGATCAACTTCACCTTGCGATGCTTCTTTTGGGAAAACTTGATATTTGTAAATGAGTCATCTTGAGAAAGAAAAAATATATATATCACGACCAGTTTAATGTTTGTTTAATGTTTGTTAGTTTGTTGATTATTTTGTATCTTGATTTTTGTTATGTATTCTATTTCCTTTCATGTTTGCCTCTACAGGTTCACGGTCAAAGCAAATTCTCCATATTTTTTCCAAAGACAAGACTATCTTTACCAGGTGCCACTAGTTTATTACCTTCTCATTTATTTTCCTGCGTGTTCTGTGCAAACGTAATTAAACATTTTTAATGAGAAGAATGATTAAAATGTAAAAATGATGTACAATACAAATATTGAGTTATTAAATTAATTTAAAAACAACTGACGATGAAAAATGCTAGCCATATTGAAATAATGTCTAATTATTTAGTTTGCGGTACAATAACGAAGGGGTTATATAAGTACTGTTTTTTCATGATTTCAACTTTTGAACATATTGCATTTTCTTTCAATATTTTTTCTATATATATTGCGGCGCTTGTTTGGTCCCGGATGCCATGGCCATCAGACAGAAGGTAGAGTCTGACGCGATAAGTCAACGCTACTCTGGCTTCATTGACCTTGGCATGGGCCAGCAGGATGAGTCTGAGGCAAAGGACGCACTAGTTCTAACGTTAGTAGGCATTCGTGGCTACTGGAAGGCTCCCGTTGCCTACTAGTTCTAACGTTAGTAGGCATTCGTGGCTACTGAAAGGCTCCCGTTGCCTACTAGTTCTAACGTTAGTAGGCATTCGTGGCTACTGGAAGGCTCCCGTTGCCTACTACTGAGGCAAAGGACGCACTAGTTCTAACGTTAGTAGGCATTCGTGGCTACTGAAAGGCTCCCGTTGCCTACTACTGAGGCAAAGGACGCACTAGTTCTAACGTTAGTAGGCATTCGTGGCTACTGGAAGGCTCCCGTTGCCTACTACTGAGGCAAAGGACGCACTAGTTCTAACGTTAGTAGGCATTCGTGGCTACTGGAAGGCTCCCGTTGCCTACTACTGAGGCAAAGGACGCACTAGTTCTAACGTTAGTAGGCATTCGTGGCCACTGAAAGGCTCCCGTTGCCTACTACTGAGGCAAAGGACGCACTAGTTCTGACGTTAGTAGGCATTCGTGGCCACTGAAAGGCTCCCGTTGCCTGCCACTGAAAGGCTCCCGTTGCCTGCCACTGAAAGGCTCCCGTTGCCTGCCACTGAAAGGCTCCCGTTGCCTACTACTGAGGCAAAGGAAGCACTAGTTCTGATGTTAGTAGGCATTCGTGGCTACTGGAAGGCTCTCCCGTTGCCTACTACTTCACAAGAGGACTAATCGCTGAAATCGAAAGAGAGTTGGTTCTGCACACAATTAATTCGCTGGAAGAGCTTGGCTTTTGTATCCGTGCCCTAACGCTTGATGGGCACGCTACCGACCTAGGCATGTGCCGACATCTTGGCTGCGACATGTCCATTACCAGTACAAAACCCTACTTCCGGCCACAGAACATCAACTACGAGATACGTGTATTCTTGGACCCATGCCACATGATTAAATTGGCCAGAAACCTTTTACGGGCGTATGGGACAATTGAATCTGATTGTGGGCCAGTTTCATGGCAATATATCAAAGAGCTACATGAAACACGAGAAAGAATTGGACTAAGGTCAGTATTTGATGCTTTATTTAAGTGCCTTTTCTTATTCAGTTCCCAAAGCAAAATCAATCTGATTTTCATAAAACAAATTCCAATAATTATCAGTATTATTCAATGGCAAATATTAAATATTTAAAAGCTTCAGCATAATAGGATAATGACCTAAACTGTATTAAATTTTATTGGATTTTCACCATTTTCAGAAAGTACAGTGAATTAAAATGGCAATCTTTTAGAAAACCATTTGAAAAAGCGACATATACACCATTTTTTTTATAATTATGCATGAATGTTGGCCTAACTGATACAGAATTTTGATCCGGTATTTAATATAAGTGTGTATTATACTAGTCTTATATGTCAGCCCTGTATGCATTTTTGTAAATTGTCTTTTTCTGTCGAATATATCATGTTTAACAAACTCTGTTATATGTCAGTTTATCAGCTTTTCAAAGCTGATGTTAGTATTGAACTGCGGCTATGCACCACTATTATTTAAAGTCTGACTTGACTGGAGGTTGGCCAACACACTTCGAAAAGACCACATTGAGTTCCAGAACCAGAAAATGAAAGTTTCGTTGGCTGTCCAGGTGTTCTCCAACTATGTTGCCACAGCATTGGACATCATGAGGGAATTGGGCTTGCACCAGTTCTCCTATTCTGGCCCAACTGCAGTGTTTTTGAAGGTAAAACAAAATATATTTATGTACTTAAATGTTTATTAATAAAATAGTGATTAAAATGCCATAATATTAAAAATATCTTACTACACAATACTGATTGCATTTCACACGTATGTGTATGCTATCAATAAAAATACAACAGTGTCAATTAATGTATTATTGTCAACTTTTCTTAAGAGCTTTCAGGTTTGTAAAATTAAATTGTTAGATTTTTTGACAGTTAGTAAAATAGAAGAAGTAAATCATATTTTTACCATGATGTTTTTGTGGCAGAGGCTTGACAAACTGTTTGACATCCTCAGTAGCCGTTCTCTCTATGCCCTTGGGGACAAGAAGGCCATCAATACTGAGAACTGGCCAGACGTTCATCATTTTTTTAGGAGATGATGACTTACTTGAGGAGTCTCAAGACAAATGAAGGAACACCCCACTATTTCTATCTAGAAGATAAATTTCAATGACACACTTTGAACAGTCTGTGATTTTTAATTTTAGCAGAATAATTATTATGCCCTGTTCTGTACTGAAAAATAATCAGGTTAAGTTTGCATGCAAGTACATATCTCTGTAACTACTACCGACATTCCAATGAAACTTCACACATGTCTTTGAGGTCATTATGTAATTTTACTGACCAAGGTGCAGAGGTATGAATAGTCGAGCGCGCTGGCCTTAGACAGCTCTTGTTATATTGATTTGTTTGGTATTTATATTTTGATTTGTATTATTGAGAGCAACATGCATCACTGAACTATATTGTGCTATGTGCAGTGTTATGGGCCTAGTGAATGACCTCCTTAGGACTGGCCAGCTGCAATACCTTGCAACATACAAGCTGAGTCAGGATCACATCGAGCTCTTCTTTCCTGCTGTGCGACGTTGTGGTAAGTGCAGAGATGGATCACATTGCTGAGTTTCCATTATCGTCTTATTAATTTCAAGCATTATGAATGGAAATCTATCTATAATCAGCTATTAATATCACTGCTTGACTTTGATTATCTCTCTAGACAGTAAAATATTGTAGAAATTCAATTTTCTGGACAAACGTTTATGAATAATTGTTTCTTAGGAGGATGGAACAACAACCCCAGCTGCAGGGATTTTAAATATATCATGAGGCGTCTGCTTGCCCGCACTGGAGCTGTCCCCGTCTCAGAGAGTGCATCCATATCATCACAGGATGAAACAGAAGTGGTGAGGGCAGCAACAACCACATACCTGCCCCCCAATGCACTGCAGTAAGCATTTCAAACATTATAATTTATTATAGCATTCATTACTTATTTATAGCAATGAAAAATCAATAATGAAATATTATTAGACTGCAAACAGTTGTACCTTGTGCTTTATTGTTAAATAAAAAACATTTCAGTTATTTGTTAAATATTATATAAATTTATTCGGAAAAGGATTTTTTTGTATTCTAGTTCTACTGATGATGAGGACAGCTCCAGTGACCACACCTACCCTGTCACAGGATACAGGTTGAATATCCTCCAAGAAACCATTGTAGTGTATGTGGCAGGTAAGTTGTGGCTTTCTTGACATTTTATAATTACATAATATGCTTTACAGAAAAAAGTACCTTGCCAGTTATATTTTTATGATGTATAACTATGTTCTCCAATATTAAAGAAAAAATTTGAGATTTGAAAGTGTTCACGACTTGTCTTGTTCGAGCTTTGAAAAATTTTTAATACAAAAAAACACTATGCACTCATTAACCTTACTTACATTGTCGACAATTTGCCTGTTTATAGGATGGGTGACCAAGAAAGTGGCAGAGAAACTGCAGTGTGAGGAGTGCAGAGACATCCTGTTCCAGGACAGGCCGTCAACGATGCCTCAGGAGCTCTTTATTCTCCTGATGAACAAGAGAAGAGGAGGATTGAAGGTTGCATCAGACGGTGTAATATCCCTGCTCACCTCAGCAGAACGCCATTTGAGGCTCCTGCAGAACACCGATGGTGTTAACCATAGCACGTCTCTGCTGCGAATACAGCAGTCTGTGTTGTCTGAGAGGGGGCTGACGCATTCAACATGGACCATCACATGCGCGCAACAGGTGTTGGTGTCGAGAACCACTACTGTGACCTGGTCAGGTTGTTAGTCGAGACCTACTACAACCTTCGTATGCATCACATCTGTCGTTTGCATAACGCTCGACTGCAAGGCATGAAGCAGCGACAGAAGCTTACTAAGCTGGTCCTTTTTAGTGGCCAGTAAACAGATGAATGGTGAGTTTTCACTAGACCATGAAGTGTTCATTTTATTTTTTTGACAAGATAGTTCAAGATATGAATATTAACCATGCTGTGACAATAAAAAGTGCAGTGGCTTCACTCAAATCAATAATAGAGAAAAACTAATGTACCAGTATGCTATAATTGTGATGGATTTAAAGGGGCCTGTTCAGAGATTGACGAATTGAAAAAATTTCAACTTTTTGTCACCGATTTCAAAAATAAAAGAACAGTGTATACACGGGAGCAAAATAACACTACGGACTTAGACATAAACTGTAAAAACCGTTTCGTTTAAGATTAATCATCAGTTGCAATTGATCAAATTATAAAGCGTTTGAAACGCTAAATAATGCAATAATTTTAAGGTTTTCTGTTGTTTTCGTTGAAACTGTTAATGTCACGTGGAACACTTACATAAGTAAATAATGCAGTGTGAAGTAGATACGTCGGAATGGCCGAGTGGTTAAGGCGATAGCTTTTTAATCCGGAGGTCCCGGGTTCGAACCGGTGAGACCAATTTTTTTTTATTTTTTTCTAAATACTTTTCTTGTTATTATACTTCAGCTTTTTATTCCCGATTCTTTAATTTCTTAGGTTAAGGTATTTAATGGCATACTTAAAAAAAAGCGAAAATCTGTGAACAAGTCCCTTTAACAATGATTTGGAAGATTTTATTTTTTCTTCGTGAGTAACATCACTCACTCATTATTGCTTCTCCATTTTTTGTTTCAAAACAACATTAGGAATTTATAACTTTTTGCAATAGATGCAGTGACAACATTTTACATTTCCTAAAGTATTTGAGATTAAAATGAATCAGAAGCGGCATTGACAACAGCATTTTGCATTTCCTTTTTTTTAATAGTATTTGAAATAAATGTTTATTTGTATGCCTATATTTATAGAATTTGTGTTTCAGTAGGGAAGTTTATGACATGTTCATTGGTTTAATTTCACATATATGTACATTTAGAACATGAATAAAAAACCAATGATCATAATTAACTAAATGATAATGAATTAATTTTATTCCATCTTTTGAACTCAACATAAATCAAATAATAGGTAATGAATTACTAAATTAAAATTCTCATGATACATTAATAATACTCATTGTATAATAATAATAATACCATCCTTGTCATAGTTTTACGAATTTCCAACACTATGGTTTTCTTGTAATTAGATAGGTATGTTTTTCATATAACTAGTTAGATATCTTTTTTAAAATTAAACAAATTATGTATATGAAATTTATAAAACAAATTTGTGAAAATTCTATCATTTGCTTTTTCACTAACATACAATTTCAAGGATAGTACATATTGAATGTGTCCTAAAACTATAGCTTGCAAAAATTAACCTGATAATCGTGTCCACTATTCGCATAAATTACGTGCTCGCGTTGTATATTTATACTCGGTTTAGTCAGTGCACTGTTGCACAAGTTTAACAATACCATAGCAGTATTTTCTGTGGGATACTCTTTTATTGATTTCGTTGATTTAACTGGGGTAATTGAACTAATATATGCATCCAAACGGTTCTTTAACATATTCATAAATAAAGTAAGTGTCAGGTTAATGTTTGCGAGCTATAGCTGTATGGAACAATAAACAAATGTTCAAAACTCAAAACTCTGAGTCTGTCATGTCTTTTGCACCAAAGTTTTTAAAAGTAAACTCGGAACAAGCTTAGCTTCATTGCTGTTGTGTAATGGTGGTAGACTGCTTCAATACCCTGATGGAAGAGCTTTCACACAAACTAGATGATTGTGGAATGGCGGCAGCGTTTTCAGTGTACTGTTCGGTTGGAAGATGCCCTCACACAAACAAGAATGTGGACTGTAAAATGATAATAAATATAAGTTGATGGCATTTTATTCTAATAAATTCATAATCCATTCATTTCCTAAACCATCAGTTATGTAACGTTAACCAGCTGCAATTTCTGCTTTGTAAGTAAATGTATATAAACTATGGTTCTTCATAATTCTCACAATTCTGAGGCCAAACACGCACGACCAACATATTTATTTTTATCGTAGAATGTGAAAATGTTTTCCCCCATTTTAAATACCTAATATTAGCTATTATTATATGTCATTATTCATGTCTTAATTTCATATTGTTAAAAACAACAACCTTGATCCCCTATTAATTGACATAGTCCCCTTATTGCCTTTAAGCTTTACAAAGCTTATTTGAAACCGAATGAAACTCGAGAATTACTTGTGAAATATTGTTGAACAAGCACTTGTTTCAGTTAACTAGCGTCAGTGTTGACGAAACACAACCCTCTAACTTGTCTATGAGGAAGACATCTGAAACAGGGGAATCATCCAATTTTATTAAATTATGATTCCCTTCCTCAATAACTTGATTAAGCGTCAATACCAAATTGACATTACAAAATCTATTTAAAGTCATCCTAAGAAAGAAATATAGTATAAATGTATCATAGTGTGCACGATCATTACTGTTAATGATGACAGAACATAAAAACAATGTTTACACATGTCATCCGAATTCGGACATGTCCGAAAACGACACGTTCGGAACAGCTGTCATCGGAGAAAAAAATGACAGCAATGTTGACAACGCTGTTAATATAAAAGAAGCATGCCTATCGTTCGTAAATATGATGTTCATCGGCTCTTCTTTTACTCTAGTTACATGTATAATCACGAACTTCGACATGTTTACGTTAAACTTATTGAGAACTCTCCCAACAGTTCTACCCATCTAAATGGCGGCGGTGTTTGCACGTCATCGCCTGTATCAGCCAATGGGGATGTCCAATCCAGTAATATAGATCATTGGATTTAATCAAATCGATTAGAAATGCATGTATGCAATAAATCGAGCACAGTCAGAGCGATAATAACAGAAAACAGTGGATGCCCTTTTCGCAGACATAGGGCCGATACAAGTGGTCAAGAGGCAATTAAGATCGTTATCGATTAGGGCGAGTGGCAAGGGCAAAGTGGCGCTTGAAAAAAAGGGGCATGTGTGCGCGCCGCGCAAAAAGAGCCTGGATAAAACACTAGAATTTCCCCAATCTGACTTAAGTGCACGATCCTCCCTCAATCTGACTACAGTGCACGATCCTCCCTCAATCTGACTACAGTGCACGATCCTCCCTCAATTTGACTAAAGTGCACGATCCTCCCTCAATCTGACTACAGTGCACGAATTTCGCACATCGGACTACAGTGCTCGTCATCCCTGAATCTGACTAAAGTACACAATCCTCCCCAAATATGACTAAAGTGCACCATCTTTCCCCCATATGACTAAAGTGCACGATCTTCCTCATACCTGACTAAAGTGTACGATCTTCCCCCAATCTGACTAAAGTGTACGATCCTCCCCCAATCTGACTAAAGTGCACGAATTTCCCCTTTCTGACTAAAGTGTACGAATTTCCCCCATCTGACTAAAGTCCACGAATTTCACCCATCTGACTAAAGTGCACGATCCTCCCCCAATCTGACTAAAGTGCACACTGTTCTCAATTCTGATAACTTAAGTCAACTACACTGCGTCATCATCACCGGCATCGTCAGCCGCAACATCACAATCAGCATATACATCATCACTAGCACCAGCATCAGCAGCATCTTTATCAGCAACAGCAACAGCAGCACGAAAAGCAACATCATAATAAGCACATCATTTTTCAGCATCGGATAATCATCATCGTCTTCATTGTCGTCGTCATATCATAAATGTGCTTTAATGATTATTCATCATTCGTATAACCATTACCATCAATATCATCATCGTCCACATCATCAAGGTGTTATCATCATCATCATCATCAACAGCAACAATAGCAACATAATATACAATCATGCAGCTGCACATCCTGAAGTTGATGTCTTAAGGCGTAAAAAATATGTTTGTTTCAGGTTACATGCCTAAAAAAAGGGTAGGTAGGTAGGGATTTTTTTATTATTATTATTTTATTTGGTAAATGGTCAACTTTAAGATTCTAAAACTAAATGAATATTCAAAAATATCGGTAATATCCTTAACCATTGTATTGGAGTGGATGCAATCAAAACAAAACACTTATTTATCCAAAAAACATTTAATTATTGGGAAAAGGTAAATAACACAAAAAAATATCCGACAAACTCAATAAAATGTTCTAGGTTCGGGATATTTTGTAGGGTAGGTCGGGTAACCTAAAACAAACATATTTTTACGCGTAATCAGAAATCGTGGTTTGCAATTTCCAAAATCACTACCAGCGCGGTATTATAGATCCACAACAGCAAGCGAATACTTGGACATATAAAAGACGACATTGACATTTTAACATGCTTGATTTTGCATCTATAATGTTTCTTTTATACAGACCTACTAATTTTACAACAGTTATATACTTTTATATAGAAAACGAAGCCTATTAACAACTCACAACTAGCATTATTAGTGGATGCTGGATTTTCAATCGAAAGTAAACGTAATAAAATTTGATCAGACAATAATTTTTCTAGATGTAAGTAAAAATTTATGATTTCATAATTATTCCGTTGTATATATGCTAAAACATTGTAAAACATTTTTCATTTAAAAAATAAACTGCAGCCACATCGGATGGTGTGACATGATTACTGTATGTTACAATATACGTGTGAAGTACAGTAATTACCCTAAGTATTGGGACACGTCAAAATAATAATTTTTTTATTGTCTCAATATTAAGGGACATAAACAATATTTATCGAAATTGTGTCCCAACATTTAGGGCCATATATTATACAATCTATTCTGCATATATCTATGTCTTGAACGAGTTAATTACTGTTATTTCTTAGGAATATTAATCGCTAACTTAAATATTTTAAATATTTTATTGTAAATAATTAGATTTTTTTTGTAAACTGATGTTTATAAAATCAATTATTTCTTGCTGGAGACTTATTGGAAATTAATTGAGAGGCTTAATTGAGAAGACCATGCTCCAACAGAGTACACAGCTTGCACCATAACTAAACATACCCCTGATGGTGTACATTATGGTGTATAGATAAGCTAGCGCAATATACCGTGTCACAAGTCGCTATGCAACCAGCGTAGAGGCAGGGTATGGAATGTTTATACATTAAAAAACATAAGGTGTTATTTTGATGTCCCAATATTTTGGGACACAAACTAATTCAACTTTGAAATGTGTCCCAATATTAAGGGGCGCGAAAAATAAATATTTTTCCAAAAATTAGGGGTGTCCCAATATTTAAGGTGTCCCAATACTTAGGGTAATTACGGTAATCAACCGCTCCAGAATTGGACATTTGTACATGTGTGACCACCAGGCGATATCAACACAATAAATAGTCCTGGCAACAACGCAATAAATTCCTATTCATATCAGTGCCCGAGAAATACACTCTAATTGTCTGCATTGATTATGTCCAGTAATTGCTTTATTCGCTCTACCATTTTTTTCTGTAGGCTTCATCAACACAACGAATGCATTACAACACATGGTCAATATATATCGCGAATTTACAATAACTAATTACGATGTATTTCTTGAATATCGAAAGTTGCGAAGACCCCAAAACACTTCAACAAAATGCTCATAATCAACACACATTCAAGGCGACTGAATATATATATCGTTATTTAGCTGCAGAACATATAACAAGACGAATGTAATGAAAATAGAGAAATGTAACAACGTTTATCTAGGATTATAATACTGCGTACTATACTTGGCATTAAAGTACACGCGTTGTATTAATTCTCGTGAACATATAACTTTAATACGAATTCTTTAACACAAAATATGGTGTAGAAAAGGGATATACATGTAGTATTTATGTGTACAGATGCAGTCCAACAGTACAACAGTTGACGTGTATGCAGGGCTTTCTGTTCTTGACATTAAAAGACTGAACTATCCGAAATGGGCACATCAGATCGTAGGCTGTTACTTGTTGCTCATTGGTTTCTTTGGGTTTATAGAAAATTTGTTGGTGATTTTGACGTTCGCTAGAAATAAACAGATAAACAGATATTTTCATCCTCGGTGTCGCTATCGGTGAAATGTGCATGGTTTGTTTCGGGAACCCGTTGGCTGCAACGTCTGCTCTAAATGGAGGGTGGTTCGCCGGAGAAGCATTGTGCCTACTTGAAGGATTTGTTGTGTATACCTTTGGCGTGTCGCAGCTGTACCTTCTCACTGCAGTCAGTATTGACCGGTACGTTGTCATTGCCAAGCCCTTGCTGACCGCTCAAATCACCACCAGGGTTGCATGCGCAAGCGTCGAGGCGTGTTTCGGATTGGCCTTACTGTGGACCCTGTTTCCGTTCATGGGTTGGAGCAGCTACGGCCTCGATGCCACTGGAGTGTTCTGTGGACTCAATTGGAATGACGTCAGCATTAGCAACGCCTCTTTCGTCATCACTATCATGATCTTATGCTTTTTCGTTCCTCTCGGCGTGATGATCTTCTGCTACTACCACGTGTTTATGACGGTAACGTGTAATTACGAACTTAATGAATGAAAAAGCAAACGGTAGTAACAATTAGTAGCACGAAGTAGTATAATTTACAATCTTCACTTCAATGTGTTTACCGCGCTATTAGATAAATTAAACACGCCTGTACCCGGATAATCCTAACGCAGTGCAGCGACCCTAAAGGCCTTGTCACACTGTGGCAAATTTGAGCTACGAGTTCTGGCGAGTTGTAACCCGCCACGACTTGCCTGGTGTCGTGTAGATCTGGTACACATGTCGCTCTTTGTCGCAGTGATGTATACGTATCTCTTCTTATGTCGCCAGAACTCGCCAAGTAGAGGTGAGAATTTTAAACCGTTTAAAATTCTCGCCGCTTCTCGGCGACTTTTTATTCTGGTACACGTGTCCAAGACATGTCGAATGAATCTCGCGCACTTTCAAACACACTCAAACACATTCCGTTGACATGTCTTCCCTTGTCGTAGCGTTTCGCCAAATATATTATCATTCTACGACATAATACGAATTTGCTGCGAGTTTAGGAGACTTGCTTATATCTTCTTTTCCGTTTCTCGTAACATGTCGTCAGAAACTCGTGCTCATGTCCTCACAAGTCGTACAAACTCGTCCACACTCGTACATTCTCGAAGACAAGTCTTTGATTGTCGAAAAGATATCGTACGCACATCTCGGCTGAACTCGTGATAACATGAGAGTACGTGTGTCGAGTCAATGTCGTGTCAAGGTTGAAGAGAACTCGAACAAATGTCGTCTTGAAACAATTCCACTTTACGACGAGTTATCACTCTCCAGGACTCGTACAAAACTCGAAGCTTTAATTCGCCACAGTGTGACAGGGCCTTAACGCAGTGCCAAAATGGCGGATGGAAAGTCGGTGTTACTTTGTTTTATGCATATTTTTCTTATGTAAAGGTATGTTTTGGCTGTAGTATCCGTCGCCGTTGATCAAGTATTTTATTCAATATACCTAATGTTACATCTAGCAATTATTGTTTTGTAGGATGGAATGCTGAGGAACACGGCCAAACATTTAAATAAAATATTTATATATATTTTTTAAATACTTACAGGCTTTAAATTGCCATATTATTTCGTTGTTTGGAAGCAAACATATACTGCTTTAAAACCCTGTTTACACTGTGTTTTTATCCCATTGTATATGGACTCAATTTTCGTTCAAATGTGCAGACTTCGAGAAACTGGATAAAAACCTATTTTCAAGCCGATAATAACCGAACGCAATGTATACAAGGAACGGATAAAAACCAAACCAACGTCTAAAACCTGACGAATAAACACCTAACCGACTAATACACATGTATTCTATATAAATGAATGAGTATACAAGTATGCTGAACGACTATAATGGGCCTTTATATATTTCTATTATTGTTTTAATCGTATATTGTATAATTTGATCGTTCACCATTGACAACGTGTATTTCCCAATGCACACTTTACTACTATGAAAACCTGTGTTTTGAAATCGCGAGCTTGTGATGGACGAATATAGTTGTCGGTATGGGTATCGCTCAAAAGTATATCCTGATATGAGTGCCAAACGATTTGCAAAGACAGAAACATATCAATTATTATTAAAGACGATGTAGAATATATAGTTCAAAATAATGAAAGTGGAACAGGTAATGTGAAGACCCCTTAAAAATATAAAAGCATAGAACGCATAAACAGTGACCCTCTTGTGAATATGCTTAAAGTCAAAAGTTTAAGTTTATATATCGTGATACATCTTCTGACAGTTAGAGGAAATCATTGAACATGCACATAAATAACATTAAAAGAAATTTTTTCATATATACAGGACGAGCAGATACCTTATTTTTCAGTTTGTTAAGTACTTATCCTTGACTTCAAGCAACATAAGAGTGATTGTCAAACAAAATAATAAAAACGTAAACCACTGAACACTATATATAACTATTAAAAGCTTTACGTTTATACTTAACAGAAATATAACAGCATGGTAACAAACATGAAAACTAAAAGCACATTTTATCTCTGTGTCCGTCATTTTGGCACTGCGTTAAGGTCGCTGCACTGCGTAGGAATTATCCGGGTACAGAGCGTATTAACGGACAAAAGAAAAAAGAAAGAAACCCGTTTTACCTTTACGCATGTTATCCACTTTGGTTCATTTCTGTTGTCAAATAAGGTACGCATTTATATTTTTAAATATATGAATCTATATGCAACGAAGCATCTGAGGTAGGTCTTGTTTTCGAGTGCTTAGGTCAAGACGGTAAACCAGAACTCCGTGTGGGACATGAACAGCCGAATGGCCCGGAAGAACCTGAAGCGGGAGCGGAAAAGGCTCAAGAGCTGCGTCCTCATGTGTGTTAGGGAACCGGTCTCAAGTGTCGTTCAATATTCTAATCCTGATGTGCGACATAATACCAGTCTAAGTAGTCCCTCTGCCCCTCATGTGTGGTAGGGAAACAGTCTAAAGTGTAGTTCAATATTGTATTCCTGATGTGCTATAGAACACTAGTCTAAGTAGTCTCTCTGTCCCTCGTGTGTGTAGGGTACCAGTCCAAAGTGCAGTTCAATATTGTATTCCTGATGGGCGACAGAATACCAGTCTAAGTAGTTTCTCTTCCCCTCATGTGCGGTAGTGAACCAGTCTAAAGTGTCGTTTAAAATTATATTCCTGATGTGCGGTAGAATACCGGTCTAAGTAGTATCTCTGTCCCTCATTTGTGGTAGGGAACCAGTTTAAAGTGTATTTCAATATTGTGTTTCTGATATGCGATAAAATACCAGACTGATTTGTCTTCCTGCCCCTCATGTGTGGTCGGGAACCAGTCTAAATTTCCCTACATATTGTATTCTTGTCTCTATCTCAGACTTATAGTGGGCACCAGTCTACATTATATTGAAATATTGTTTTCATTTCAAAAAAAAAAATTATTAATAACTTTACATTTTTGTACCAGCAGCTGTATCCGTTGCATGATTAAATATACTCCGTTTAAAAGACATGTGATGTATAAACCTATAATAAATTTGCCAAAAATCTTATATGATTAAAAATGAAACTTCACCATAATCATAATATTGTATTCCCGTCAAAATAGTTCACATGGAAACTCTTCAATGCAGGCGTTTTCTGGCTCGTCGGTCGTCTCGTTCATCCAGACGTTTGGCGACCCGGACAGCGTTCCAATCTGGCTCGCGGAACTTCCGTCGGCCGCTGCCAAGTCCCAAGTCGTCTGGAAAGATAGTTACATAAAGTTACAGGGATTCAAAACACAAAATAGTGGTATGCAAACATGTCCAATAGTCAAACTGCGCCGAGCAGTGTACACAATGAGGTACGTCTCAATGACGCTCACAAGGAACATAAAAAAAACATCACACACGTCAATAACGGTTATGCCCCCCTCTAGCATTCAGTACCGCAGTGCATCTCCGAGGCATGGAAACAACAAAAGTGGTCACCGTGTCCAAAGGAATGGTGATCTTTCTTGTTTCCATGCGTTTTCCTATGTGTTAAAAGGAGCTTTGAATATGTGATGCGTTAGGAGTTTTGATTAGTTTATGACTTGCAATACTTGTAGCACACTTTGACCGGAATAAGTTAGTTATTTAACGAGCCTGCAGGGCGAGACTAAATAATTAACATATTAAGGTCAAATGGTGCTACAAGTGTTTTATACCATAGTTACCAATCACATCGCAAGTTTCTACGATGCCGATTCATATGCGTCACGTGATGTTTGACATGCTGGGCATACGTGTTGTTTCCCAATTTAGCTCAGTCGCAATGCGTCCACTCATTGCAATAGTTCAGTTCAATAAGTAGCGTGCGTATCAATTGCAACTCAAATTAATATACTGCACGCTACTTATTGCACGGTAAGCTTGCATATTAGGTTCGCCCACCATTTACCGATCTGATATAACAGTTATTCAATACCGCAAACAATGAACATTCTCTGAAATATGGTATAAATTATTAATAGATCTCGTACGTCAGAAAAGACCGATCCGGGTTTCGCTACGAATAGTTTAAAGACATTGGGTGTCCTAGTTTCCCGTCAAAGGAATGTTAATCCCGATATTGTGGTCAGTGAAGTGCATCAAGTTTGAGGGTCGTCTCATAAATTTATACTAGTATCCAAAATTGTACAAAATAATTGGTACAGCAAATGGATAAAAAAATAGGTAATTATAAACACATTGGCGTGGTTTTCCCATGCAAATTTACTTATTGGTGGACACAAACTGACCAAGTGATTTTTAGTTCGTGAATTGTTGAATTTATTATATATTGTAAACTGCTTATAGTGTTCAACATGTTTCATAGACGGCCCTTGAAATTACTTGTCCATTTGATGACAGTTAATATTACCATTAGAAGTACAGTTATTCATGGCAAGCATGAAACATGAGAAAATCAACTCAGTGTTTTTAACAATAGAGTTACATTTGTCTTTAAACATTTTTCCCAGCTCTTGTTAAAGACGATTTCGGTAGTTTTTTCTGCGAATCTTTTCGCGCGTCAGTGGAGTTGATTTAAATCTTCATAATGGGAGGTGTTTTGACATATAATAATATTTATTAAATTTTGTGTACACTGTAATTACCAACTAGAATCAAATATATTCATAATAATTGCCATGATCATAGTAGGAGTGTCTTGTGACTCGATTTTATTTGAGAAAGTTTGATAATACACTGAAAACGAAAGTATTAACACGCTGACTGACCATTGGACTCGCATATAGCTGTGCACATGCTTGCGATTATTGCGAAAGTGTTTTGGCTGTAATAACGTTTTGTACATAGTCATAATTAACTGCTGTTACTAAAATAATTATAAATAATATATATATATATATTTACTTTAAAAAGTGTATTGTTATAAATTATGACTGTCATTCCTGTTTTTTTACAGAAAATGTCCAATACGCACATGTAAACTACATACTTTTTTCTCGAAAACAAGCATTGTGACCCCCTGGTTTCTTTTTTGCAGTTTGTTAAGAATAGAAGTATGTAATAAATATCGACAATTGAGGAATGTTCACGGAACAGATTTTTTTCTATAGTCAAAACCAAACCTTTATTTCATTACAAAATGTACAATCTTTTCGTTAAAAAAGGATAAAAAAGCATTTTTCGGCAAATATAATATTATTGTTTCACTATGTAACGGATTGCTTTCTTACAATTACCCATTTTAAACAATAGGATGTCGTTATTTTTTACCAATCAATGGTCAATATAATTTTTTGCTAACACATAAGCAGCATCAAAATTTGCTAAAATGCATTCACGGGTAGGTCATTTACATGCATTTTCCAAAAAATATAATGCGGTGACCCCCATTTTTTATGGTTTCATTGTATTTGGCATTGTACGATCTGCAAAATATGTAAAAATGAAAAAAAAATACGGAAGAGAAAAAACTGTAGAAATCGTCTTTAAAGGATTAATTTCCATTGATCGAAAATCACAAACATTAAAATGTGCTCTTTTAAATATTACAATCATTGTACGCATGTTCTTTTGTATGAAATAATTAAACCGCTTGAACACGGGATATCCAAGTGCGATGATTGGATAATATTGCAGATTAATATGAATATGATTGACATTTGTGGAAGCGCCTATACATGTAGCACCGTCAATTGTTCTTAGTGTGGCTATGCCATAAGTTCAATACACACTGGGGTATATCATCCTTTCAAAACATTTTTTTTGTATGTTAGCGAATTTATGGATCTCTTAAAAAAGTACTAGTCTATTTAATAATCATTTTCGATTTATCGTTGTTTATTGGCTAATAAACAACGATTTGGAGCTCTGATGCGTAGCCACGCATCAGAACTACAAAGAGTTGTTTATTGGCCGATAAACAACGATACTGCGATAATTATTTCGATTTTAACATGATTTGACACGTATATATTTTGCAATTGTAATTGGAACTACTTTTTACTATGCTCAGCTCAGAATCCAACTCACGCCTACATAATCGCGCACTTCAATGGAAACTTTCCTACGCTAGGCTATATTTATCAATAGTGCGCATGCGCGTAGGGTACTTCATGTACATGTCATTCAATCGATTCTACTACTACTACTACAAATTTTCCCGCGCCCGCAAAATTTGTCACGTTGACAATCTTTTTATAATAAAAAAAACATATTTTACTGTTTGTTTATAAAAACGAGACCTATGTGTGAAGTAATCATTTAATCAAACTTCATAAAATATATTTTTATTTACAAAATATTATATTGTATTAGTAGTTGATACGCTGTCTTTAACGTCGCCATAGTCCCCAGGAAAAGCTGATCTAAAAACATTGCTTATTTAAAATTTAAGATTGTGCACATACAGGTGTTAGACCTGTTCAAGTATCACGTGATTCCCTCCTTAGACAGCCTGTCATGTAATGGGCCCGTATTCCGGCTTACCCATTCTTAGACTTAATAATAAAGAATAACTTCAGATCGCAGATATGCTAGGTTATTATGTTAATTATGTCATTAATAAATCGTTCCAAATAAAACATGCTTAAATCAAATTTATCGAATTCCAAGTAAGATTAACGTTGAAGATTAAGTCTCAAATTAAACATCTTTCTTAGAATTAAACAGGTTCAAGAATATTTTTTATTCTTACTTCTTCAAAGGACTTGTTCACATATTTTGGTATTTTTGAAATATGCCATTAATCGGTTTCACATGGCAAATTAAAGCATCCGAACTAAAGAGCTGAAGTACTTTACCAAGAAACGCAAAAAAAAAGAACAAAAGTTGCCCACCACCTTATGCGGTTCGAACCTCAGACCTCCGGATCAAAATTCTAAAGCGCTAACCACTCGGCCATTCCGACTTATATATTTTGGAGTGTTCTCAACAATTTGAACGAAACCAACAGAAACATTCCAAATTATTCCGTCGTTTAGCGTTACAAACGCTTTATAACTTTATCCATACGGTATTTACAGTATATTTATATGTCCGTAGTGTTATTTTGCTCCTGTATGTACACTATGATTCCGTGAAAAAAAAAGAAAATTGACAATTTGTCGATCTGTGAACAGGTCCTTTAAGTCTAAGAGTGGTTTGGTGAATATGTGCGTAGGTCTGAAAGACTGGTTAGAGATTGGGTTGGGGAACCGGCAATATATCTCAAATTGTAAAATATAAACTGATATTTATATTTTATTTGATTTATTGTATTTATTTATTTTTATTTTTATTTCAACATGTCCAATGATATGTCCATGTTCCATCCTCCTACAGAGCGTGCCCTGTGCTGGTCTGAGAGACTGGTTGGAGGTACGAGAGGACAACCAGGAACCGGACTCGCAGGAGACCGACCCTACCAGGCCGGGACAGTCCGCACCGCAGGTAGTGTGTCCGTGCTTTACGCATAGTTGTCTTTTCGTTCAACGGAGATTATAAACTCTATGCTACTTTAGTTGATAAATCGCGGCTATTTTTGTCGAAAGAGGCGCGTCGTGGCAAAATCGGGCTTAATGCATGTGCGAAAAGTGTCGTCCCGGATTAGCTTGTGCAGTCCGCACAGGCTTATCCCTGGCGACACTTTCCGCCTATAGTGGATTTATGTTTAGAATAGACTTCATTGGAACAGACAATACCATAAAAGCGGAAAGTGACGTCCTGGATTAGCCAGTGCGGACTGGACAGGCTAATCTGGGACGACACTTTACGCACATGCATTAAGCCCGGTTTTCCCACGACGCGCCTCATATATTGTAAGCCTCGCCTCCGCGAATGTTTGTCCGGGTGTCTGTCCACCACAAAGCTTGTCCGCTCCGTACCTTTTTAGCCGACTTTAAAAAATGTATTCAAGGAAATACTTGACAGTGTTGTGTTTAAAAAATCGATAAAATTCGTTTTGATATCGTATTTTCTTTATTGTTTGATATTTTGTAATTTGTAAAGAATTTATAAATAGTTTTCATTTAATAAATTGCTTAGTAAATACATGATTTATACGCGAAATGTACTTTCAACAAAACTAGCTTACGTCCACGTTACCATAGTCAAATCACATGATGTAAATTAAAACGCAGGACAAGTATAATGAAACAACGCGGACACCAAAATCGTTATGTTGTTATCCTTACTTTTTTAGTTATCTGTTTTTTTCAGCTCTTCTGGCCAAAGGCCATGGAGCTTATGCGTTGGCGTTTCGTCCGTCGCGTGTGCATGCGTCCGTGCGTGATAGTCTTATGGTTCCGGTCCATTTCATAACGAATTTACGGGAGCTAAAATTAGATTTTTTGTTAACAAAACAAAACAAAAATCTTCTTGACTGAAACCAAAATGCATAGGCGCTTGCTAAATTGTTATGTAATACCGCCTTTTGGTCCTTTACAAATATTGTTAAAAATGATGCCCATGGGTTAAAATATGAAACCAACCTGGGGCTTAAATTATATATTTTGGAACTTTTAAAAGGAAACATCCTTTTAAAATCCACAAGCCATGTGACTATGATATTTGGAAGGTAGAATTACCTTATACTTTACCAAGATTGTTTAAATGATGGCACTGGGCTTAAAATGGCCCCACCCCTGGGGTAATTTTTTACATGTATTGTAATTGGAAAAATCATTAAAAATCGTCTTGTCAACGCCTAGACATAATTTTTATATTTGGTATGTAGCATTGCCTTATGGGGCTTTACCAAAATTGTTAAAATGATATCCCTGGTTAAAAGGTGGCTTAAAATAGTTTTATTCATTTTTTAAGAAGAAAAACATCGATGGTACTTTAATTATTTATATGTACTTAAAGAGGACAGACCTTTAAAATGTTCTTGTCTGAAATTACGAACAATGGACCTTTGATATTTGGTATGTAGCATTGCCCTTTGGTCCTTTGCCACGATTGTTAAAATGATGCGCCTGGGCGGAGAAATTGCACTGCTTCAGCCCGCAATGTCTTATGACACCGGCTTCTTTATGCGGGAGGTAAATTGTGATTGTCCTGACCGTCCTTCGAGGTTCCGTTTCGTCTAGCACCAACACCGCATACTACAGAACTTGGATGCTTACACATATTCTTTTCTGCAACTACAAGAGTAAGCCTTGGTATTTGGAGTGTAACATGACCTAATTGTTCTTTACCTAATTTATACAAAATGGTCATCCTGGGCTAAAACATGAACCTATACAGAGGGCTCCAACTCGTTATCTCAACCTATGTAGGTACAATCTTCCCAATGCCTCTTGTTTACGAGATGCTTTGATGTAAAACGTAGCCATCAGGCGTCTGGTCCTACTGGACATCTTGTTTTATTTCAACCCTCAAGTTAACTATAAACCTGGACTTATAAGGCAATATTACAGAGGGAATTTCAGAAAATGTAAACTACTTATTAAAATTGTTTTACAGAATAGTAAGATATAGATTGCCTTGTGTTTGTTAATATACTTCAAAAGTGAATACCATTTACCGGACAGGGCTCAATGCCTTTATCAGTTGGTGCCACAGTACGGTGTGTGAGTTGCACATAGTTGTCTTCATTTGTACTGTCCGCACCACAGTTAGCAATACCTGAACTTTACACACGACTGTCTTTTCTTTACTAGCAAAGGTCAGACGTTCTTATAGTGTGTGTTATTTCACAGGTATAGTGCGAACTTATTAACCTGACACTCATTAATCTTCGTGACAAACCGTAATTGTGTTCGGTTGTTTGCGTTGTTTTGGACGAGTTTCTGTTATAGGAATTTATGTTGATATAGATTTAAATACGGGATAGCGAGAGTGATATTTAATGGTCGTGTGCATCGAACCGAGTTCAATTCCGTCTGACAGTGACCTTTTTTTAAATGTAATGAGTTATTCTGAAAATATGCAGATCATGAGATATTAATTGAAAAATGTAGAATATTTTATTGTGTTACTGTTATGTTTGAATTATTTTTATAGTACATTTACCAATGTTTCAATTACAATCACACACCCAATGGATAAATCGTGAAAAACTCGAGTACTAAACCGCAACAAAATGTGTAAAACTTGAACACGGTATGTGCACTGTGAATGACATACGTCAGACGTGAACACAGAATGTGCACTGTGAATAACATATGTAATACGTGTACACAGTATGTGCACTGTGAAAGACATATGTCAGACTTGTGCACAGTATGTCCATTGTGAATGGCATATGTCAGACGTGTACACAGTATGTGCCATTTGAACAACATATGTCAGACTTGTACACAGTATGTGCACTGTGAATGACATATGTCAGACGTGAACACGGTATGTGCACTGTGAATGACATACGTCAGACTTGAACACAGAATGTACACTGTGAATGACATATTTAATACGTGTACACAGTATGTGCACTGTGAATTGCATAAGTCAGACTTGTACACAGTATGTGTACTGTGAATGGCATATGTCAGACGTGTACACAGTATGTGCACTGTGAATGACATGTGTCAGATGTAAGCACAGTATGTGCACTGTGAATGGCATAAGTCAGACCTGTACACAGTATGTGCCCTGTGAATGGCATAAGTCAGACTTGTACACAGTATGTGCCCTGTGAATGGCATAAGTCAGACTTGTACACAGTATGTGCCCTGTGAATGGCATAAGTCAGACTTGTACACAGTATGTGCCCTGTGAATGGCATAAGACAGACTTGTACACAGTATGTGCCCTGTGAATGGCATAAGTCAGACTTGTACACAGTATGTGCACTGTTAATGGCATAAGTCAGACTTGTACACAGTATGTGCCCTGTGAATGGCATATGACAGACTTGTACACAGTATGTGCACTGTGAATGGCATAAGTCAGACTTGTACACAGTATGTGCACTGTGAATGGCATAAGACAGACTTGTACACAGTATGTGCACTGTGAATGGCATAAGTCAGACTTGTACACAGTATGTGCCCTGTGAATGGCATAAGTCAGACTTGTACACAGTATGTGCCCTCTGAATGGCATATGACAGACTTGTACACAGTATGTGCACTGTGAATGGCATAAGTCAGACTTGTACACAGTATGTGCCCTGTGAATGGCATAAGTTAGACTTGTACACAGTATGTGCCATGTGAATGGCATATGTCAGACTTGTACATAGTATGTGCCCTGTGAATGGCATAAGACAGACTTGTACACAGTATGTGCCCTGTGAATGGCATAAGTCAGACTTGTACACAGTATGTGCCCTGTGAATGGCAAAAGACAGACTTGTACACAGTATGTGCACTGTGAATGGCATAAGTTAGACTTGTATACAGTATGTGCCCTGTGAATGGCATATGTCAGACTTGTACACAGTATGTGCCCTGTGAATGGCATAAGACAGACTTGTACACAGTATGTGCCCTGAGAATGGAATATGACAGACTTGTACACAGTATGCGCCCTGTGAATGGCATAAGTCAGACTTGTACACAGTATGTGCCCTGTGAATGGCATAAGACAGACTTGTACACAGTATGTGCCCTGTGAATGGCATATGACAGACTTGTACACAGTATGTGCCCTGTGAATGGCATATGACAGACTTGTACACAGTATGTGCCCTGTGAATGGCATAAGTCAGACTTGTACACAGTATGTGCCCTGTGAATGGCATATGACAGACTTGTACACAGTATGTGCCCTGTAAATGGCATAAGTCAGACTTGTACACAGTATATGCACTGTGAATGGCATAAGACAGACTTGTACACAGTATGTGCCCTGTAAATGGCATAAGTCAGACTTGTACACAGTATGTGCCCTGTGAATGGCATAAGACAGACTTGTACACAGTATGTGCCCTGTGAATGGCATAAGTCAGACTTGTACACAGTATGTGCCCTGTGAATGGCATAAGACAGACTTGTACACAGTATGTGCCCTGTGAATGGCATAAGTCAGACTTGTACACAGTATGTGCCCTGTGAATGGCATATGACAGACTTGTACACAGTATGTGCACTGTGAATGGCATATGACAGACTTGTACACAGTATGTGCCCTGTGAATGGCATATGACAGACTTGTACACAGTATGTGCCCTGTGAATGGCATATGACAGACTTGTACACAGTATGTGCCCTGTGAATGGCATAAGTCAGACTTGTACACAGTATGTGCCCTGTGAATGGCATAAGACAGACTTGTACACAGTATGTGCCCTGTGAATGGCATAAGACAGACTTGTACACAGTATGTGCCCTGTGAATGGCATAAGACAGACTTGTACACAGTATGTGCCCTGTGAATGGCATAAGACAGACTTGTACACAGTATGTGCCCTGTGAATGGCATATGACAGACTTGTACACAGTATGTGCCCTGTGAATGGCATAAGTCAGACTTGCACACAGTATGTGCCCTGTGAATGGCATATGACAGACTTGTACACAGTATGTGCCCTGTGAATGGCATAAGACAGACTTGTACACAGTATGTGCCCTGTGAATGGCATAAGTCAGACTTGTACACAGTATGTGCCCTGTGAATGGCATATGACAGACTGGTACACAGTATGTGCCCTGTGAATGGCATAAGTCAGACTGGTACACAGTATGTGCCCTGTGAATGGCATATGACAGACTTGTACACAGTATGTGCCCTGTGAATGGCATAAGACAGACTTGTACACAGTATGTGCCCTGTGAATGGCATAAGTCAGACTTGTACACAGTATGTGCCCTGTGAATGGCATATGACAGACTTGTACACAGTATGTGCCCTGTGAGTGGCATATGACAGACTCGAACACAGTATGTGCACTGTGAATGACATATGTCAGACATGAACACAGAATGTGCCATTGGAATTATATTTTGCAGGTGTGTACACAGTATGGGCCATTTGAATGACTTTCTACATTGTATTTTTGTTTAGTGTTTAGCTCACCTGAGCACAACGTGCTCCTGAGAACAACGTGCTCATATTGAGCTTTTGTTATCACCTTTCGTCCGTCGTTCGTCGTGCGTCAACATTTTCATTCAAACAACATCTCCTCCTCAACCGCTGTGCAGATTTTCACCAAACTTCATAGGAATGATCCTTGGGTGACCCTCTTTCAAAATTGCTCAAATCGTTTCGGCCCGATGCATATATAGGTCACCAGTGCTAAAAATAGATTTAAAAAGTTAACAATTTAAGAATCTTCTCCTCTGAAACTGCATGGCTGAGAGCTTTCTTATTTGGTATGTGTCATCTTCTAGTGGTCTTCTACAAAGATTGTTTAAATGATGCCCCTGGGGTCAAAACTGGCCACGCCCCGGGGGTCACATTGTTTGTATACACTTACATAGCACAATAATTTAAAAAATATCCTCCTCTGAAACCGCACGGCCCAGAGGTTTCATATTTGGTGTGTAACATTGCATAATTATCCTTTACAAAGATTGTTCAAATGATGCCCCTTTGGTCAAAACTGGCCAAGCCCCGGGGGTCACATGGTTTATATAGACTTAAATAGCTTAATTTGAAAATCTTCTTCTCTGAAACCGCAAGGCACAGAGGTTTGGGATTAGGTTGGTCACATTTATAGGGATTCTCTACAAAGATTGTTCAAATGATGCCCATGGAGTCAAAACTGCCCATGTGCCGGGAGTCACCTTGTTTATGTAGACTTAAATAGCACAATTAGTTCAAAAATCATCTCCTCTGAAACCGCATGGTCCAGTGGTTTCATATTTGGTACGTGGCATCCTCTAGTGGTCCTCTACTAACATTGTTCAAATGATGCCCCTGGGGTCAAAACTGGGCACGCCCCGGCGGTCACATGTTTTATATAGACTTAAATAGCAAAATTATTTTTAAAATCTTCTTATCTCAAACCACAAGGCCCAGATGTTTCATATATGGTATGTAACATTGCATACGGGTCCTCTACGAAAATTGTTCAAATGATGCCCCTGGGGTCAAAACTGGCCACGGCCCGGAAGTCACATTTTTTACATAGACTTAAATAGCAAAATGATTTTTAAAATCTTTTTCTCTGAAACTACAAGGCCCAGATGTTTCATATTTGGTATGTAACATTGCATAGGTGTCCTCTACAAAGATTGTTTAAACGATGCTCCTTGGGTCAAAACTGGCCACGCCCCGGGGGTCACATTGTTTATATAGACTTAAATAGTTAAATGACATTGAATATCTTCTACTCTGAAACCGCAACCCCAGAGGTTTGGTATTTGGTATGTAACATTTTATAGGGGTCCTCTACAGAGATTGGTCAAATGATGCCCCTGGGTCAAATCTGGCCACGCCCCGGGAGTTACATTTTTATATAGACTTAAATAACAAAATAACTTCAAAAATCTTCTCCTCTGAAACCGCAAGGCCCAGTGGTTTCATATTTGGTATGTGGCATCCTCTAGTGGTCCTCTACAAAGATTGTTCAAATGATGCCCCTTGGGCCAAAACTGGCTACGCCCCGGAGGTCACATTGTTATATAGACTTAAATTTCAAAATGACTTTAAAAATCTTCTCCTCTGAAACCACAAGGCCCAGATGTTTCATATTTGGTATGTAACATTGCATACGGGTCTTCTACGAAGATTGTTCAAATGATGCCCCTGGGGTCAAAACTGGCCAAGCCCCGGATGTCACATTTTCTACATAGCCTTAAATAGCAAAATGATTGTTAAAATCTTTTTCTCTGAAACTACAAGGCCCAGATGTTTCACATTTGGTATGTAACATTGCATATGTGTCCTCTATAAAGATTGTTTAAACGATGCTCCTTGGGTCAAAACTGGCCACGCCCCGGGGGTCACATTGTTGATATAGACTTAAATAGTTAAATGACATTGAATATCTTCTACTCTGAAACCGCAACCCCAGAGGTTTGGTATTTGGTATGTAACATTTTATAGGGGTCCTCTACAAATATTGTTGAAATGATGCCCCTGGGTCAAATCTGGCCAGGCCCCGGGAGTTACATTTTTATATAGACTTAAATAACAAAATTACTTCAAAAATCTTCTCCTCTGAAACCGCAAGGCCCAGTGGTTTCATATTTGGTATGTGGCATCCTCTAGTGGTCCTCTACAAAGATTGTTCAAATGATGCCCCTTGGGCCAAACCTGTCCACGCCCCGGAGGTCACATTCTTTATATAGACTTAAATAGCAAAATGACTTTAATTTTTTTTTCCTATGAAACAGTTAAGCCCAGCGGTTTTATATTTTGTATGTAATATTGTATAGTGGTCCTCTACGAAGATTGTTTAAATGATGCCCCTGGAGTAGAAAGTGACCACTCCCTGTGGGTCACATGTTTTTTTACAGACTATACAAATCTCCTCAAAGTGCAAAACCCAGATTTTTAAACTCAGTTAAGTGGTTTAGTGCCGTTTGGCCCTCTTTTTATAAGCCATTATGATGCTTTAAACTCAGGTGAGCGACCTAGGGCCATCGTGGCCCTCTTGTTATAGTTTGTGTACTTTCACTAGTATACGTCAGGCATGTTCATAGTATAAATCATTTTACTGACAAATGTCGATCGATAACACATAGTAAGTTATATTTTTTAAGCAGTATTAGAAGTAGTAGTAGTAGTAGTAGTAGTAGGATTTGTTGTTGTTGTTTTTGTTTTTGTTGTAGTAGTAGTAGCAGTAGTAGTATTTGTAGTGGTAGTTGTTGTTGCTGCTTCTGTTGTTGTTGTTGTCGTTGTAATAGTAGAGGCAACAGCAGCAGTAGCAGTATAAATAGTAGCAGTACCAGTGGTAGTATAATTAACATAATCATAAACGATTCTGATGCTTATGGTGATTATGATGCTGATGATGATGTTTCTGTTTCTGATGATGATGTTTTCTTAACAGATGAGCCAGCAGCCCGCCCACCAGAGACCGGCTACTAACAAGGTTGCCCCAGCCGTCTCCTGCGACACAAACGTCTAGCGACGTCCACGTCTAGCGCCACCAACATCTAACGTGATCAGCGTCTTAGGTCATCAACGTCAAGCATTACCAACGTCCTGTGTCATCAACGTCTTGTGGCATCAACGTCTACGTATCGCAAACGTCTATTTCCACGAACGTCAAGCGCACGGTTTGAGATCGAAATATGGCGTTTGATAATTGGTGATACGTTTATACACACATCGATTTGTTAGTAATTAACTAATAGTTTAATTTATGGTTATTATTGTCATTGTGTTGAGTGTTTGATATTTATTGTGTTTCTTGAAAAATATAACTCACGAAAAAAAAAATGTTCTTTTTTCAATTGTTTATCTGATGTTTTTGTCAATTGATTGAAATAAAACTATTTTGAAAACAATAGATCTATATCATTCTCTATGACGTTGCATATTTAAATTTTCTAATCTTATTTGCTTTTAATTCTAAAACAAAATAAAATTAAACACACAATATTCCTTATTCCATGTGTTGTTTTCATCGTCCGATCTCAAACTAAATGCACACTCGCTTGTCAAAGAAAATGGAATGTCTTTCGCCACTGATAACTAAAACAGTTATTCCCCCTGATAATTAACTTCCACGTTTCAACGGCGACAAGCTTCAGATGGCCCTTTTACACTCGCCTAAACACAGTTTATGATAATGCGAGGGTAATAAAAATACGACCGAATACATTTGGCTGTACCTTAAATGTAAATAAAATACAAACAAACACTAACTTTTTAGTCAAGGAAAGCCAAAAACCTCAACATAAATTGTAATGATATAAATAAACACGAAAGCAATATAACACTATTATAAATCGTATGTAGCAATAGTAATATGAATATATGAAAATACACTAAGTTGATGAAAATTAGTGATATCTAGCTCTTACATTATGTAGCATACAGTAGAGCATTCAAACTAAATAAATAACTCAAAACCTTCTAATATACAACTCCTTCTTTAACACACCAACTCATTAAATAAAAAACAAAAAAAACGAACGTCCACTCCGGATTAATAGTAACTAACGACTGAAAAGGCGCTTAAAAGGAGCAGACTACTAGTATTGTAAATTGAAGTAAGCGAGAAAGAGTAGAGTCCCGTAATAATTATTTAATTTTGAAAAAATTAGTTAAATTGCATAATCATTAGAGTATTCACATATATTTGCCATTGACAGTCAATCTATACTTATCTAATTCATTACGTTCAGGTCATACCGATTTGATTTTATGTTTAGCGTCCTCTGGCTGGTAGGTTTTTGGATGCCTGAACGAAACAACAATAATTTTGACAATATGAAAAATCAAGTTGGAAAGCATATACAAATTGAAAACAAAAAAGACTTATAGGGCGTTTTACCAATATTAGTCAAAATAGTGTGCAACTAGTCAATTTACGCAGTTAAAATACTGTGTTAAAGTAGGTTTATAATATAAAGATGATATATAACAGTTTCGCAGGTAAATATTTGCTTTTGCTTGTAACAATGCCGTGAATAAGTTGTAAAAGGAATTTTTTGTATCGACTCATTGTTAGTTTTTTTCCTGCCTGGTTGGTAGGTTTTGAAAAATCATGGGGACGCTAAACATGATGGGCGAGTATAAGTCGGACAGCAGTATTTTCCGGACGTTTTCAAATATTCGTGATTTGTAACCGCTTTCCGTAATTTTTGTCATCACATACCAACAAACGCTTATATTCTTTAAGTCTGTTCTATTATTCGTTGAAAAGGTAAGATATTTCATTGTAAAACACTCAATGTTTACATCGGTAACCAGAAATGCATGTAACTTCCGTCTGGAAAAGTAAATTGATGAGCGCATGCGCACAAAAATAGCTTTTTTATGCCCAGACAGTGTTTATAATACTTGTTTCCGTCTGCAAATTATAGCAGACGAAATTTGACAAAACATTGTTTAATCCTCTACTATGTTAAAAATTTGTATTAATTCATACAAATATGTTCACATTGAGATTAAAAAAACAAAAGACAACAGTAATACAATTATATCGATATTTACATTAAAAAAAACAATTGAAGTGCATTTTTAGTAGAAATAAGGCAAGGGAGCTAACTCGTTTATCTTTGTGAAGGAAATAATAACCTAGTTTCTTCCCTTAATATAAACTGTAACCCGTTTTAATTGCTCTACTATCTATTGTTGTTATTATTATTTTTTAATACTATTAAAATACTATTAAAATGTATTATTATTTGTATTATTATTATTATTATTATTATTATTATTCAAATTACAGATGCAGTGTAGAGAACGCACTGCCCTACAATGGGCTGTGTCTGCAGTTAAGCAGCAGAATATGAAAATTAGAGTCGCTGCGAGGGAATTTAATGTCCCTTGCAGTACACTATCTGATCATGTCAGAGGGAAACACTCTAACAATAGAAAGGGGCCAGAAAGTTTGCTTACGGAAAACGAAGAGCAGTCGTTTGTTAATTATTAAATTAACATTTCAGATCAAGGGTTCCCTCTCAGCACAAATCGTGCACGCGTATTCATACGTGAAATTGTAAAGCGTTGAGGTTTGTAACGAAATCAAATGTTCTACAAAATAAAATTGAGGACAATTATTAATTTGCAACTAATTAAGTACTCAAATGTCATTTTATTATAAATAACACATGTCTCTTTATTGTACATATACACATCCTCCTATATAATAAATATTGAGACTGTTGCTGATATAACACGATTTTAATTAATGAATTTTGTTTCGTAAACCGGTAGACAGAACATACACCTTCAAGCTAGGCGACAACGGCCCTTCCGACCAGTGGTTTTGGAAATTGTTTATTCGACACGCTGATCTAAAGGAAAGGATGCCAGAAAGCCTGGACAACGCACGTGCTGCAATGTCCCGGGAAGAGGTCGTGGATAGGTTTTTTTTACTAGGGATGGCAAAACTATTCGAATATTCGATTGAATGATTTTAATTCGAACAGTTAAAAAGTTATTCGAATATTGGCACATTTGTATTGTTAAAAAAACATTAATTTCCTGATTGTAGAAAGTATTTTTCGGTCAATATAAAGGTTGAATTTCACTAATGGGTACATGATACATTGTTTTTAATGTAATGTGCCCGTGTCGCTTGTCAGACTAAAAGACATTGAATATACGGGTCAGTGTCTGCCGCCTATCGTCTAGTCGCCAGTAATACGCAAATACACCAGACAGGAGGATCACATAACTGTTAATGCAACTCGCGTTATGACTTGTGTAAAGAGTAACAAAAATAAATTACAGAAGTGAGGTCACACATTTTAGCTGTCATTATAGCTGAGAAACCTCTGTCAAATTTGCTGATAAACTAATGATAATTGGAGCGATATCATGTTAATAAAAATGCCTGGTGTTTTGAAAACTATTTGATTATAGAGAACAATTAAAATGGGTACCTCAGCTGTTTATGTTTTTATACTGTTCAATGTATACATTAATTAGAAAGCGCAAGTTGTTAATGAAAATATGACTATACAAGATAATAGGAACACACATAATGATTATGTCTCCTAGACCATAAAGTTCAAAATAGTTAATACCAATTTATGCAAATATTCGAATATTCGATTGAATGAAAAAGTGAATATTCGAATACCTATTTTGGTATTCGATGCCATCCCTATTGTTTACCTTTATGGTAAAAACTTTGAAGGACTTAAGGGTTGAAGACAAACCGTCCCAGGTGACGCATGTGAGTCTATGTGATGTTTAAAAGTTACAGAGTATTACCTGGCAGGTCAACAGTAGTGCATAAAAATTAAAAGAAATGTTTGCACAACATATATTTAATTGTGATGAAACCAGATGGAACGTACGAAAGGGATGGTTTTGACGGGCAACAAAGAACACACGTTCGAGCGTAAGGTTCTAGGTGGCAGCCATATTACTGCGCATTTATGCATCGGTGCGGATGGGCGATTTCTGCCATCTATGGTAATTTTCCCGGTAAGTAGCATTTCTATTTGTATTCGTTATTTAATGTTGTTTAACTTAATATTAAATAAAACGTACGCTCCGATCTGACTACGGTGCACAAATGTTCCCCATCTGACTAAAGTGCACGATCCTCTCCCAATCTGACTACAGTGCAGGAATTTCCCCAATATGACTAAAATGCACGATTCCCCCCCCCCCCCCAATATGACTAAAGTGCACGATCCTCCCCCAATCTGACTAAAGTGCTCGATCCTCCCCCAATCTGACTAAAGTGCTCGATCCTCACCCAATCTGACTACAGTGCACGAATTTCCCCCATTTGACTATAGTGCTCGTCATCCCCGAATCTGACTAAAGTTCACGATCCTCCCCCAATATGACTAAAGTGCACGATTTTCCTTATACCTGTCTAAACTGTACGATGCGCCCCAAATCTGACTAAAGTGTACGATCCTCCCCCAATCTGACTAAGGTGTACGAATTTCCCCTTTCTGACTAAATGGTACGAATTTCCCCCATCTGACTAAAGTCCATGAATTTCTGACTAAAGTTCGCGATACTCCCCGAATATGACTAAAGTGCACGATTTTCCTTATACCTGTCTAAAGTTTACGATCAGCATCAGATCATTAGCATTGTCAACCTGATCGACGACTAATACACATCATCAAGGTGTTATCATCATCACCATCATCATCATCATCATCGTCATCAACAGCAACAACATTAGCACAATAATATACAATTATGCAGCTGCATATCCTGAAGTTTCAGGTCTTAAGGCGTAAAATATATGTGTTTGTTTCAGGTTGCATGCCCAACAAAAAAAGGGTAGGTAGGTAGGGATTTTTTAATTATTATTTTATTTGGTAAATGGTCAACTTTAAGATTCCAAAACTAAATGAATATTCAAAACATATTGGTAATATCCTTAAACATTGTTTTGAAGTGGATGCTATCAAAACAAAACACTTATGTATCCAAAAAAAAAATCATTTAATTATTGGAAAAAAAGTAAATTAAACAAAAAAAACAACATATATGACAAACTCAATAAAATGTTCTAGGGTCGGGGTATTTTTTAGGGTAGGTCGGGTAACCTAAAACAAACCTTTTTTTACGCCTAATCAGAAATCGTGGTTTGCAATTTCCAAAATAACTGCCAGCGCGGTATTGTAGATCCACAACAGTAAGCGAATACTTTGACATATAAATGACGACATAATTTTTAATATACCCCGCGCGTGACTCAAATATACCGTGGGCCTAAAAATAGCAACTCGAGTTTTCCGAGAAATCCGTATTAGCTAGTGATCAGTAAACGCTTATTAAAATGTATTTACAAAATAAATGTTGATGAGCGCTTGAGTTTCCTACAATAAACTTTATTTTACAATGTACGACTAGTTTATTCTTTGAATTACAATATTTTGGTTCGGTTTAATAAAATAAATATCACAGGCATGTTGAGGGGTACAGTAAATATTGCCCCCCTCGAAGAGTAATGTCAACATCGGCCTCGGTTGACATCACTCTCCTCGGGCTGCAATATTTACTATAGACGATTCCAGAAATTAGTGATGCGCGAACTATCTGCCCCTGAATACTCTTCCGTCCGCCATTACGGTACTGCAAAGATTTTGACAGCTGTGCTAATCAAGAAACACGTCGATTGGAAAATACCAGTTTACGCTACATATTGACAAAAAATGCTGTATGATTGGAAGAAATCGGTATGTGAAGAACACAAGGTTCAGAACAAAGACTGTCTATGTATACAGCCATTTAAAAGACGCGACTGGTTAATATCAATCAACAGGAAAGAGTTTAACTCATCCACTTAGTCATTGGTAAATAAAACGTTTTATTCTGTATATTAATTGTAATTAATTTTACAACTGTACTGTACATGTATTTAACAAGTGGTGGTATTAAAAGGAAGTTGAGATTGAGAAAAGTGTATATGTGATAAAATAGTTGCTTTGTTTGGTTTATGTAATTTTTACACATACCGTATTTTAGATAAATATTTTATCGAAATGTTAAAATTGACAAGTAGTTTAATTAGTAATCCATATTTCATGCGTGTGATTTCATAAATTAAAATTTTAAATATATAATATGATCAGTAAGTACTGCAATTTGTCCAGTTACTGCTAAGAAAGAGGTCCGAGAATTGTATCATGTTTTATACCAATCGTGTGTACTTTGTGAACAAATTAATTTATTATTTTATTATTATTTTCTAGGTGTGTTCCAGACATTTTGTTGACGGCAAACCCTCCAAGGAAAATCCGGTACCAGTCTTGCATATGGGATTCGAGGTTAAGCACACACCAGCAAGGAGACCATTAGTACGTCGAACGTTGAATTTTCAACCAAAACCATTATCGACAGATGAATCCAAAGAAACATTAACAGCTACTCCTATTCAACCAGAACTTCCATTTTTTGATAACATTTCTAGCCAATGTGTTGCTGTGTGTTGCAACTTACATCCAAATTTGTGCAAAACTGTTTCAAAACCTGTTTTAGTTGACACGTGTACTCAGACAGAAGATGTAGTAGCTCTTGACCACAACTACTGGTATACACAGCCCACTCGAAATGCAGGAACACAGCATAATGTTTCAGAATGCAACATTGACCAAATTTCATCAGATTCCAAAGATAATTCTACACTGGTTTAAGGCTTAATGTCCTCATGACACTTATTGCAACTTTATGTAAATTTGGTAAAGCCTTGCCATATAAACTAACCATTGCAAATCAAATTCTGCTGGTTTTTATCAGACTTGGGTTAGGAATTACATTCCAGGACCTAGCCTGGCGTTTTAGTGTATCAAGACAGTTGGTGAGCCCCATATACAAATCCTGGATTGACATCATGTCCACGGAGTTGGCCAATGTGTAGTTTGGTTGCCAAGAGAAACCATAAGAAGAAGTTTGCCACTATCTTTTAGAAATTCATACCCTCGGACAACCTGCATTATAGATGTTCTGAAGTGTTTATTCAGAGACCATTTTCATAAAAGCCAGGGCACAAACATGGAGTACACACATAGGTCACAATACAGCTAGTTTTTAATTGCTATTGCCCCAAATGGTTTTATTATGTATGTTTCTCCACTTTTTGGTGGTCGAGCTAGTGATAATTATATTGTCAAGAACAGTAGTTTCCTGGACTTTTTATTACCAGGTGATGAAGTTATGGCTGATAGAAGCTTAACTATTGCTGAAGAGTTGTGTGCAAGGAGGGTAAAACTAAATATACCTTCCTTCATGAAAGGACGTGCACAGCTAACAGAACAAGAAACTATTGAATCTAGGCGTATCGCTGCTGTCAGAATTTTTGTTAAAAAGGCTATAATGCGAATGAAATCTTACAGGATTTAAAACACTAAGCTTGTGAACAAGTCTCTAAAAATGTTAACAAAACTGTAAGTGTTGTTGCTGCACTGTGCAATATGTGTGACCCACTAATCAAGGAAGATGATGTTGTGTAATTGTTTTCTCATGATGTAAGCATTAAGCTAAAACTGAAAGTGTTGTATATATATATATCAGTAAGGAATGTCGAAGAACAAAATGATAGTTGTATATGTCAAATAACAATAGTAAGACGATTTGCATGGTGGTTTTGCATATTTGATATATGTGGTATTTTCAATTTTCATTATGAATTTAATTTAGAGAATGTTGGTAATAAAGTAAATTAATGTAACATGTTGTTTATTAATTCTCCTGAAGGGTAGGTGCTAGAAGTGCATTTAGCACAGGGGCGGTATTCAGGAAACATCTTAAGTAATTTCTTAAATATTTTCAATCAAATTGTAATATATTGTATTTTTTTTAATTAAATTCACACATTGGTATGTTGCCATTTTTCTGCAAATAACATTTTAATACTGACGTCCTGTCAAAATGTTATTTCGTTATGCACTATTTTTATACAGAGTAATGCAGTTAAGGAAATTTCCCGATTTCAGGATAAGGATAAACATTTTCTTAAGATACTTTGTGAATACCACCCAATGCCATTACTAATATACTGTTAATTACACACAGACTGAAAACAACAATGACTGCAGGATGTAAAATAGTTTATGTCAACAATGAAATATATTATACAATTCAGTATTCTTAATTGAATTCGACACAAACAATAGTAGATTGATTGCATGCAAATATTAATGTTTATCATCATTAACTGGTATGACTCAAAATGGTCATGCATGAGCAAATAGTAATTTTTACAACAGTTTATAAAGTTAACGCAAGTTCATTCAAACAAATACTACATGTAATGTTTAACATCAGTAAATTGCATGAATGAAAATGGTAGTGCAAACAACGCGAAACCTGTTGGACATGCTGGATATAATATTTGTCACATATCTTGAACATATTTAATGCTAATAATACTTTTGTTGAATAAATAAAGGAAGTACAACTGCATCAATTAGCTGTATGCATACTGTTATGTCAAATTATTAAATAATAATCAATTATTTAACAGTGTAGATCATGATTTCAACATTTGATGTATACTTTACAAATCATTATGTTCGACAGCTGATTTAGAGGTTTAGTGGAATCTGGTCATGTTCAATAGTATTAAATTTATTCAATCAATCTTTTGTACAGATGCGAAATATGGATTCTATTAAAATGCAGTTCATCTGTTAAACGAACAAGCATATGATTAAAATAAACATTTCTGTCTCGACGTATAAGTTCAAGAACAAAATCCTGATCATAAGCAAGATCAACTACAACTTGATAACCTACTGTCCGCACAACAAACTTGCAAATGGTTTTGCCAGTGCAGAACATCGACAGTTGAACCTGGGCATAGTAGCCGTTCTTTCCTTTGGGGTTCAGTACTGGCACACCATTTTGTAGATACACATCATATTTACCAGACTCAATTAAGTCTTTAAGCGGTCTGATGGGACATTTGATTTAACGAGGCTCAGCCTTGAGGGCGACGTGGGCGATAACTTCGTCCGGGACCCATTGACTTCGCCATTAAATTTCATCAAAGAGAAGTCCACAACGCCGTCTTTTTTTAACTTCGCCTAGTAATAATTATTTATCAAACACGCGTCATAAAAGCTGTGTAGTCGCCCGAGGCGCATGTATTGTATCAAATCATTGCTATGTCAACTACAGCATATCGACCATTCCCGCTGGGGAAGCTTATCTCATACGCTTTTCAGTCGTCTAGGAACATGTCCACCCACTCAAAATATTCAAGTCGCTGTTCTAAAGATCAAAGCGAGTGTCACTTCGCCGAAAATGTTGACAATTTACAGTTATTCCTAAGCCGCAATCAGTCACCGTGTAGCACCGCCTTGTAGGCGGAGTTTCATCGCGCAGTAAAATCGATACTAGCCAATTAAAACATATAGTATACCTACGCTTTGTAATATGACTGACCAGTCGGCGTAATAGGCATTTATCCACGCAGAAGTAAGCTTATTCGCGCTTCTTTTATACATTTATGACGTCATTCTCTGTGTACAGACGGTGCAATTAAATGGATAAGATGTAAATTAACAAGCAATTAGCAGGATTTAAGGGGCATTTATGGTTGTTAATTGACGTTGTCGGCATTTTCTGAGCAAACAGGTAGGTGTAAGGCCGTTCGATAATTGTCCGTAAAATGTGTCTGTTTGATGAATTTACCAGTAGATACTTGTCAATCAAGGGCTGAGCTGACCAATTACGGGTTTATATTTCAGTGGTAAACAATAGCACATGGTTGCATAATCCAATCGATTAACTTAAAACCCTTGGACAAACAACCGTGGACAAATAGAAAGGCGGAGCGATTAATTTCTGTCTACTGGTTAATTGTTTTGTCGAAGACGGTAAACGGATTGAGTAGAAATTAAAGAAAACCACGTTTTTCACAGGTTCTAGAAAATAATGGTACCTTTAGGCTTGAGCTTCAATTTTACAATTAAATCAACAGTCTATATAAACCATGTTACCACCGGGGCGTTGCCAGTTTTAACCCCAGGGACATTATTTGAACAATCTTTGTAGAGAACCACTATGCAATGTTACGTACCAAATATGAAACCTCTGGGCCTTGCGTCGTTCATTGCGATAAAAATGATGTAATAAAATATTTTGTAATTAATTTGTGGTGATGATGATGATGATGATGATGGTGATGATGGTGGTAATAACACGCAAAATTATAATTTAGCGCTTTTCGGAAAACACTTCTTTTTAAAGTGGCTTCACTTCTCCCTAAATTGACCTGAGGGAGAAGTGACTTCTCCCTAAAATTTACCCTAGGCTGAGCCCTGAGCTGCACAGCACTGTCGTCAACAATGCCATCTGGACTTGCAGCTAGATACGGCCCCTGCTTGCTGACAACCAAACCACAAAGTGAAACTAGACTGCCCGTTACACTTTCAAACCATTCTCTTGCAACTGGTTCAAATTGCTGTCCATGTTTGGTTGCTGCAGAACCTTTACACCTGGTGTACAGACGATTGTTGATGAATTTACTGGGGTCAGTTTTCTCAGACTTCGGAATGGCAGACGCTTTCCTGGCAGTTATTCGCAATTTTGGACTCTCTAGCCATAACTCGTTATTTTGTAGGCGCGTTTCCTTCTCGATGTTACGTATAGCAGTGTCACTGACAGCGATATACTTCATGTAAACATCATTACAGTGAGAACATTTCAGTGGCAGTTGAATGGCTCCAGAGCAGTGTGTAGAATGCTGACCATGCTAAACATCTTGTGTTTCCTCACACTTCATTTCAGGTGCATTGAAAACTTTGTTTAGCAATGTCCCTTTGCAATCCCAAAGATCTCTTAAATTTGATTTCTCAACATGAGCCACAAAGTCCCCATGATCAAGGCACTGACTAGTTTTCGGTGTACAGTCACTATTCTTTGGATTTGTTCAGTTTGAAGTTCTATTTCGCTAGGTTTATCAAATACGATGTTAGTGATTTTCTCTTGTAGCATCCCTTTGGTGATGCCTTGGCCCCATGTCTGCTTTTATATGTGCATGTCTCGCCACACAGACCATTCTTCCATGCCACCACTACGGCATACATGATGGCAGACACATGGCTACATGATCTCCCGTTTCCAGCAGGGCAGGTACAATGCGCTGTCTCTACTGAGCCATCATCATTTAGGGCAACCCACGACTGGTAGTCCATTCGCCCGGTACCAGGCTGACTTGGGCACACTTCAGCTTTGAGGAAACTCACACCGTCTACCTTGTAAGAGTAGATATTTCCCAGCCACCCATTTTGCACATAGTTGTACGCATATGTGGATCGGAAACTCTTCAGCTCCTTCCCGTCGTACGCTTTCCTGTGGATAAGGCAGTCGACCAGGTCTTGGCCAGGCCCTGTACCGATCCTTGTCCCAAGCACATTCACCAGGGGGTAGTTCTGCAATTATAAATACATGCCATGCTGTCATTTTCATGAAATCATTTATCATTTAAGTGGGTGCAGTAACATTAAAGACGCATTCCATTGAGTATAATTCAATACATCTTAAAATGGTATTAGTTCTAATGAACGTTAATCACGTTTATTCGACTGAAAACTGTTTCTTATTTACGAAAGGCATTTTATAATGTATATAGTCGAATACATTTGGTACGAACGGAATATATACTAATGTACATGCTGATTTACTCCAGAGGCATCACCAGCAATCGCATGTAGATAACTATACGTAAAGTTACCCAAACGTTATTATATTACTGATTTCAATTAGCTCTTATGTATTTTGATTGGTAAGATGTCCAATGATTTCAAGTTTTAGTTTCATTAACATATTTATGGACTGCTGCTTTAATAACAATGAATATACATTTTTATATATAAGAAGGGGGAGGTTTAAATGTCTATAACATGTCTAAAACTTAAAAAAAATAAAAACATCTGGCAAATTAAAGTACTGACTACTGTCCACTGACAAATATAAATAACTGAATTAGATAATTTTCATAAATACGAGGCTTTATTAAACAAATAAAGTGTAAATATGAACAAGATTGTTGTGAAACCGTATACATTACATCAAAATACGATTAGTGTGTCCGGCATTTTTATTTTTCTGTGTTAGTTTTCATCAAATTCAATTTAGGTCATTGTTTATTTACACTTCATAACTTCCGCTAGGTTTTAACGAATCAGCGTCCTAGCTTACAGCTAAGTTCGCACTCTGTAGTCCACCATTGCACTTACGCAAATTTTGGTTTGTGACCACTCCTGCAGTAAATTTTGTCGAATGCTGGAATGTGAAGTAGCTGATTCGCAGTACCGTAATGGCGGACGGGTCACGTGACCAACAAAATGGCGGCCGTCTAATTTATTGTCACACTCCTCGCAGCGATTACCTCCCCTATCGGTAAACGGTAACCACTGCCATCACAAGTCAAATCCTTCTAGATTTGGAAGGATTACGTGTTTGTAACTTTTACTTATTTAATGCAACTCAGTGCAATTTTCTACATAATTGGACTTTTTATATATCGTTTGCAGTCAATAATGAAAACATAAAAAGAAAATAACTAATTAAAACCATAATTAATATCTAGAAGATTTAAATTGATCATCATCACGTGGTGTGTTATGACGGCAGTGATTTTATTAGAGCTATGATAGGAACCAGACAAATCTCTGCGCGGAGGTTGATTCATTGTTCTGGAATCGTCTATACCCCTCAACTGCCTATGATATTTATATAATATAGAAAACGAAGCCAATTAACAACTCACAACTAGCAATATTTACATTGCATAGGCATTTTAATATGGAAGGGGTATGCATTCATAATCGTATGAACGCAATGCCTTATCACCGGCGTAGTAATATCTGTGTGTCCTATTTTTATGCAAATTATATTTCGACAACAATATTTACATGAACTAAGATGTCTTATACTGTTCAATGTTACTCTTTTTTGCATTTATTGTTAACGTTTGATTAAATGTTTTTATAATGAATATACATGAACATTTCGTTCCCGTTCTTCTTCTACAAAAATCAAATTGACTTTTTTTTCTCTTTTGCTTGATCTAGTATTCTATCATGCAAGGTCTACAAGTGTTATTATTAAAAAAAGCCATTTTGCTAGCAAGTAATATGTACATGTTATGGTATTTTCGGTAAACATTACTTTTCTTAGATGCGACCACAGAAAATCTCCATGACGTATAATCGGTTCAGGAACGTAGCTTTAAAATGGATATGATTTCACATTAATGTGTCCATTTGCTAGATGCATTTAGATCGTCTAATTTATTGTGCATTTATATCACAGTTAATAATGATGAATTGTTTAACATGTACAATAAAAAAAAAATGCATTTTGAGATTTATATTAAAAGGTTATCCTTTCTAATACAAGTTATGCCCAGGCAAAGACAAGAGCTTAGATACGCCCTGTGGATGCTATTGATCGATGATCTAGCTAACACGTCATCATTTGTTTAGTGATGTCATTTGTGGATTGTTTTGCATTTTTCTTGCCGAGTGAAAATTTGGATATATGGTGTGGATTTAAAGCATTTTAAAGGCATGTAAGTCTCCATCTGTTGTGTTATTAATAAACAGGATTATCCAGGATCTGTTTAAATCTCAGCCTAGGAATTGTGTGATTTTAAAGTGTCAGAACTCAACTGTGGTATAGAAGTATTCATGATGTGGATTTACTGTCTTGCGAACAAAGCACCTCTTATTTTATATTAATCTTTCTAAAGCATGAATAATGTTTGGTGTTTGTTGGCTATACTGGCCGAAATAGCAGTTCTTCTTGATGTCACAGTTATTTTTGCATTTGTTTAAGTTACTTTTTTAGTTTTGTAGCGATATGATTTATGCAAGGAAAATAAAAATGTTATGACTTATGATGTTTACATGAAATTTAATTTGTCGCAGAAAATTGAATGTAAAATAAGGAGAAAATGACATTTTTGTAGGGAACTATTTTATTAATCGTAGTTTGCATTCTATTTTGTGTAGTTCGGTTACAAGCGGCGGTACCTCGCTGTTCCGATAAGACAACTGCTGTGCGTGATATTTCGCTTAGAATGGCAATACAATGCATGTTAAACAAAAATAATATAAAGGAATGCTATGAAATCATCCCAAATATAATGTACATACAAGGATTGAAATTAATTTTGGTTGCGTTCATGCGATTATGAACGCAATGGTCAAACTGGCAAATTATCCATGAAGCGCTAGCGCGCATCATGGATTTGCCAGTTTGACCATTTGCGGCTTATTTACAAATATTTACCTCGTTTAGCATTTGACAGAAGTCTGGATCACTCCGGCGCTTCCTATCTATTCGGCCACTCTGATTGGTCAATCATTTGCGCGTGAAGAATGAGGTTCGCTGCAGGGGCGTGCTTAATTTTCGTTACTGTTGTGTTTAGGCAGTTGTGTGGATAATTTTTGTCTCTTTTGTAACAGTTTGGAAATAAATTCATTAACAAAACGTTTCTTTATTTTTTTAAAAACAACACACACACACACTACAAACAGTATAACGTGACAAGTAAAAAGCCAATTTTTCAACACTATAACTTAAAATATGTTAACATTTTAACAGTAAAACAATTAAAGTATTTAGAATTTTAATGGCAGTGGTGGCAGAGGAACTCATCGCCGCGTCTCAGAACCCTCTTCTCGTGGCAGAAGGAAAGGTGAACCCAATGTCCACAAACGTCACACTGTCCCCCACTCAGGATTTTTAAGTGTGGGCGGTCGTTCATATTCAGCAGCTGGCGTTGCTCGCACACGCAGCACACGTCATCGTCATCTTTTTCCGAGTCGGACTCTTCATTAATGGAGATGTGTAGACCGCTTGTTGACGGCAAGGGACTAGTGGGGATCTTCTTCTCCACGGTTTTCTTGGCTTTTTCAGGCGACGTATGTGTGGTGTGGCCGTCAAAAATCAGCAGCACGGGCTGGCTAATGTCGGAGCGGTTGACAAACTTCAGGAAATGGGTCTCCATAAACTCCTTGAAGACGTCTGCGTTGGACCAACCAGTCTCCGACACCGTTGCCATAGATCCGGCTGTTGTACCTTTCATGAGGTCCCCGTTCATTCTTTTGCCTATGTAATGGTCATTTATGTAATTTATTTTAGAGCTGATGTGTGTTAAATTACTAGAATTAATTATAACAAAAAAATAATTACTTATATTCATCAAGAAATTTCTGATTCAAAAACTACAACATGTAAATTTATGTTCTTGTTTAAATAATTAGTAACTATATTGCCATAATATTTTAGGCTAATTACGGGACATACGAAGTTATTTAGTGGCGAATGTGAAAATAAAGTTATTAAATTCAGAATGAATAAAAGAACTTTTGAAAACTGACTTTATGCGTTAATTACGCTACACTGTATCTTTGTTTTTAAAAGTCACTTTTAACACTGTTCACCTTTAAAGACAAAGAAAGGGGGCATGTGGTTCCCGGCAACGTTGGCACACGCTATGAGCGTGGTTGTTGCAGAGCGCTGGGACGTCACTGACTGTGGCTTCTCTTTTGTGGGGGCAATTATGTTCGGGGGGCGATGTTCAGGACTTATCCCGGTCTCGTCCATGTTGTATATATGCTGAGGACGGTCATACAATCCCAAGTCTGCAAGTGTCTTCTCAAGGTTGCTGTAGAAGTACTCTACAGACTCTGGGGTCGAGTTCCGGGCCCTGTTGCTATCTAAAGCTGACGGCTTTTTAGACACTACCCTAGAACGCCACCTCTGTAAAAAGCCATACAGCCAGCAAATGCTTAAAGGCTTGTCTACTGGTCGTTTCCCAAATCTGAAGGCCATCTCACCGGCGTACATCTGTAGGGCTGCATTAGAAACGCCGTACCACAACCTAGCCATCACCTCAGTGAACTCTACGAGGCCTAATTCTTCTTCTTCTGTGAAGATGGTTTCTCTACCAAAGTCATCAGGATCGATGTCGCCACTGATCCTGTCTCGGAGCGTCTGGTATGGAATACCGCACTCCAAAGCCGTCTTGCGTATGGATTTCTTGTTACATCGTACCTCTAAGACAGCCTTCAACATAGTTTCTGCCGAATACTGTCTGTACTTGCTATGGTACTTTGATGGATTTGCCTAACAGAGAATGGGGGAAAATAATTAAATGACTGACGTAAATTGGATTTTAATTGGTAACGTTAATACTAACAAAACGGACATAAAACCCCATATACGGGCCTCAAATCAACTAAGCGCTTCCGTAATAGTGAAGCGAAAAAGTCACATGACACAACAGAAAACATCGAAAAGCTGACGAGAGAAGGAAATGTGAAAAGCAACCTCAAATAAGAATATTTTAACCAATATTTACAGAAAATCTAAGGCAATTTATGTTACGGTAAATGTTTTTTGTATATTCGTAACGGTTTGTACCTGTTTTTGTCGCATATTCTTCTTCTGATGACAGCGAGATGAATTATGTGCTAACTTGTTAAGAATTCGGACACGCGCGGATTCGCGGATTAAGTGTTTATGACGTCATAAGCAAGTGGCCGAATAGACAGAGGTGGCCGAATAGATAGGAAGGAAGGATATATATACTAAAACATTGTCAAACATTGTTCATTTAAAAAATAAACCGCAGCCTCATCGGACTGTGTGACATGATGACTGTATTTTAATATACGTGTGAAGTAATCAACCGCTCCAGAATTGGACATTTGTACATGTGTGAGCACCAGGCGATCGAAAACACAATAAATCGTCCTGGCAAAAATTCAATAAATTCCTATTCATATCAGTATCCGAGAAATGACCTCTGCATTGATTATGTCCAGTAATTACTTTATTTACTCTACCCTTTATCTATGTGGGCTTCATCAACACAACGAATGCATTACAACACTTGGTCCATTTATATCGCGAACTTACAATAACTAATAATGATGTATTTCTTGAATATCGAAAGTTGCGAAGACCCCAAAAGACTTAAACAATATGTTCATAATCACGGCCATCAAACGCTCCTGAGTGCCACCAGACGGTGGCTCGGAGGAATCTCACATGAGCGTTTCCGCTTTCGTTTTTGAAACCACAACAGCGAGGTAAGTTTTGTTTTAATTCATGTTTTAAGGCATTTTATGAACTATCTGAGACAGTCGTTCGACCTTAAATTGAATTAAGAACATATATGCGAAATCGGGTCCAGAAATTCTCCGTTTTGAAAAAAAATGCATCATTTTTTCTGACACATGGTCGATAGAGAACAAAGCAAATAACGTAGAATAGTCACTAACCTTTTGTACAAAAACAGTAACCATACTTAGTATAGAAGACACATACATGCCGCACAGCTCATTTGCAACATCAAGCAATTTACAACAGCTAAACCAATAAATGACCGAAAATAACTGGTGCCACGCATGAGGTGCTGGCTTCACGCAGGGGCGATTACTGAGTATTTGTATAACAAATGGGTTCGGCTTAATTTGCGATTGACAAGTGCAGTCTAAACAGGCGTTCTGTTCTCGTAACTACTGTATTTGTTAAAATGCAGTACATACTGCCGAAACCACAGGTTTTCTACGTGTTTTCCCAAAGAAAAACGAGTACATTATAATTAAGGTGATGCCAGTTTTGTGCAAAAATAGAGACCACAAGTCTGCAGTATGCCAGAAAAAAGACATAAATACTAAATTGGATAATGGGAAACTCTTATAATGGGATGGAGACAATTCAATAGTGTGATTATCGCATGGGGATGATAAATGATGCATTTATTATTTAGTGTGAAGATTAATGTGTGAAGTCAATATCCTATTAACCATTTTGTTTTGAAAATCACACACAAGTTCAGGTTAGGTTTTTTTTATTATTTAGGCACGAATGATGAAAATAAATAGATTACATATCAAGTTTGATGCGTTCATTTCTCCGAATTTGCAATTCCGATGTATATGAATAATTAATATTGATATTAGGGCTGTTTTGTACACATTGCGGATTATTGTATGCCACAAAAAGTACCTTAAGAATTGGTTTGTATCGAAATGACATTACTAGTACCTGAATTTGTAAGATATTGCGATGTTCTTAGTATTTTTACTATATAATGTAACACATTTTTCAGACCAATACTGTCACAATGATCGAAACGATTAGCACGCGAACTCAGATTGAGTGATTACAATACTAATGAGATGATGGAGTCAAAAGCACAAACTGCTCCAAATCCAGTTTAAGAAAACAACACCGCAACTTCATCATGGCTGAGACAGGAATCAACCACCATTCATTGACCGCTTTTGTTGTAAATCATTTAGCGTCAATAAAACGCGGATGTTGCGAGTTAAATTCAATAAGCAGAATTAAATTAGCAGATATACTTAAACTAATGACTACATTTAGTAATTATAAAATCGTGTCATATACAAATAACACCAGAATATGCGATGCTTCGTTTATCTGTGATGATTTACGCTGTTATTTGTTGATTTGTTGAATGTTTTGTATAATGAAAACCCCAATAAAATAGTACAGTACTCTAATAAACTGTGTTGCTTTTTTATTGCAAAAATACATTACATCAAAACATGCCATCATTAACCTGACACAATATATTGAAATAAAGTTAATACCATTTCATCAGTTACAAGTATATTTCGACTGTGAACAAATACATTTTTATAACATGTACATCATAGTAAATGCCAACTAGACACCCGTCCGTTTCGAAATCAGAACTTTGGTTTCATTGATCGTACAATTGTACTGTTGACGAATGGGAAGATCCCCTTGGGACGGCTCATTGAATCCAGAAAACCTGTACGCTCGGTCCAATTTCTGGTTAAATTTCTCTCATCCGTATCGAAATAGTGATCCCTGACAATTCAAATAAGAACAATTAATGTAAGGCTATTACAACGGAATGTTTGACACTAAAATGCTGGTCAGTAACTTGTTTTTACTTAGAATTACCTAACGAATAAATATCATGCCCAGCACTACTGCATGTCGAGGTATGCATGAACGTACAAATACTCCATAGTCAATAATCGCTCCTGCGTGTCACCAAGCACTGCGTGGCACGAGTAATTTTCGGTCATTACTTGGTTAAGCTGTTGTTAATTGCTTGGAAAATGTTGCAAATGAGCTGTTGGGCATCAATGGGTCTTATATTTTGAGTATGGGTATTGTTTTGTACAAAATGGATTATTTTAGTGACTTTTCTTCGTTGTTCGCTTCGTTCTCTATCGACCAAGGGCAGGAAAAAGGATGTAATTTTTTCAAAACGCATAATTTGTGGACCCTTCTTCGCATTTATGTTCTTAATTCAAGAGGCGTTTGGTTGCCGTGATAATCAACCGACACACAATCAAGGCAACTGAATATATATTAATCTTTATTAAGCTGCAGAACATATAACAAGACGAATGTAATGAAAATAGAGAAATGTAACAACGTTTATCTAGGATTATAATACTGCGTACTATACTTGGCATTAAAGTACACGCGTTGTATTAATTCTCGTGTTAAAACGTAACTTTAATACGAATTCTTTAAAAAAAAGTATGGTGTAGAAAAGGGATATACATGTAGTATTTATGTGAAAGTAAGCGTAAAGATGCAGTCAAACAGTACAACAGTTGACGTGTATGCAGGACTTTCTGTTCGTGACATTAAAAGACTGAACTATCCGAAATGGGCACATCAGATCGTAGGCTGTTACTTGTTGCTCATTGGTTTCTTTGGGCTTATAGAAAATTTGTTGGTGATTTTGACGTTCGCTAGAAATAAACAGATGCTGTCGCCGACAAATTTTCATCCTCGGTGTCGCTATCGGTGACATGTGCATGGTTTGTTTCGGGAACCCGTTGGCTGCAACGTCTGCTCTAAATGGAGGATGGTTCGCCGGAGAAGCATGGTGCCTTCTTGAAGGATTTGTAGTGTATACCTTTGGCATGTCGCAGCTGTACCTTCTCACTGCAGTCAGTATTGACCGGCACATTGTCATTGCCAAGCCCTTGCTGACCGCTAAAATCACCACCAGGGTGGCATGCGCAAGCGTCGCGGCGTGTTTCGGATTGGCCTTACTGTGGGCCCTGTTTCCTTTCATGGATTGGAGCAGCTACGGCCTCGATGCCACTGGAGTGTTCTGTGGACTCAATTGGAATGACGTCAGCATTAGCAACGCCTCTTTCGTCATCACTATCACGATCTTCTGCTTCTTCGTTCCTCTCGGCGTGATGATCTTCTGCTACTACCACGTGTTTATGACGGTAACGTGTAATTACGAGCTTAATGAATGAAAAAAGCACACAGTAGTAACAATTAGTAGCACGAAGTAGTATAATTTAGAATCTTGACTTCAATACCGCGCTATTAGACAAATTAAACACGCCTGTACCCGGATAATCCTAACGCAGTGCAGCGACCCTAAAGGCCTTGTCCCACTGTGGCGAATTTGAGCTACGAGTTCTGGCAAGTTGTAACTCGCCACAACTCGCCTGGTGTCGTGTAGATCTGGTTCACATGTCGATCTGTGTCGCAGTGATGTATACTTATCTCTTCTTATGTCGCCCGAAATCGCCAAGTAAAGGTGAGAATTTTAAACCGTTTAACATTCTCGCCGCTTCTCGGCGACTTTTTATTCTCGAACACGTGTCGAAGACATGTCGAAGGAATCTCGCGCACTTTCAAACACACTCGAACATATTCCGTAGACATGTCTTCCCTTGTCGTAGCGTTTCGCCGAATATATTATCATTCTACGACATAACACGAATTTGTTGCGAGTTTAGGAGACTTGCCTACATCTTCTTTTTCGTTTCTCGTAAAATGTCGTCAGAAACTCGTGCTCATGTCCTCACAAGTCGTACAGACTCGTCCACACTCGTACATTCTCGAAGACAAGTCTTTGATTGTCGAAAAGATATCGTACGCATATCTCGGCCGAAAAAGTGATAAAATGTGATTTTCGTACTTGTGTCGTGTCAATGTCGTGTCAAGGTTGAAGAGAACTCGAACAAATGTCGTCTTGAAACAATTCCACTTTACGGCGAGTTATCACTCTCCAGGACTCGTACAAAACTCGAAGCTCAAATTCGCCACAGTGTGACAGGGCCTTAACGCAGTGCCAAAATGGCGGATGGAAAGTCGGTGTTACTTTGTTTTATGCATATTTTTCGTATGTACAGGTATGTTTTGGTTCTAGTATCCATCGCCATTGATCATGTAAGCATTTAATTCAATATACCTAATGTTACATTTAGCAATTATTGTTTTGTAGGATGGAATGCTGAGGAATAAGGCCAAACATTCAATTAAAATATTTATAAAAAATCTTAAAAAATACCTAGAGGCTTTAAATTGCCATATTATTTCGTTGTTTGGAAGCAAACATATACTGCTTCAAAACCCCGTTCACACTGTGTTTTTATCCCATTGTATATGGACACAATTTTCGTTCAAATGTGCAGACTTCGAGAAACTGGATAAAAACCTAATTTCAAGCCGATAATAACCGAACGCAATGTATACAAATAAACGAATAAACGAAATATACGAATAAACACCTAACCGAATAATACACATGTATTCTATAGAAATGAATGAGTATACAAGTATGCTGAACGACTATAATGGGCCTCTATATAATATATTTTCATTCCAATCATATATTGTATAATTTGATCGTTCACCAGTGACAACGTGTATTTCCCAATGCACACTTTACTACTATGAAAACCTGTGTTTTTAAATCGCGAGCTTGTGATGGACGAATATAGTTGTCAGTATGGGTATCGCTCAAAAGTATATCCTGATATGAGTGCCCAACGATTTGCTAAGACAGAAAAATTGTAATTATTATTAAAGACGATGTAGAATATATAGTTCAAAATAATGAAAGTGGAACAGGTAATGTGAAGACCACTTAACATAAAAAAGCATAGAACGCATTAAAAGTGACACTCTTGTGAATATGTTTGAAGTCCAAAGTTTCAGTTTGTATATTGTGATACATCTTCTGACAGTTTAGAGGAAATCATTGAACAAGCACATAAATAACATTAGAGGAAATTTTGTCACATATAAAGGATGAGCAGATATCTTATTTTTCAGTTTGTTAAGTACTTGACTTCATGCATCATAAGAGTGATTGTCAAACAAAATAATAAAAACGTAAACCACTGAACACTATATATAACTATTAAAAGCTTTACGTTTATACTTAACACAAATATAACAGCATGATAACAAACAAACTCAAAGCACACTTTGTCTCTGTGTCCGTCATTTTGGCACTGCGTTAAGGTCGCTGCACTGGGTATAGGGCGTGTTAACGGAAAAAAGAAAAAAGAAAGGAACCCGATTTACCTTTAGGAATTTTGTCAACTTTGGTTCATTTCTGTTATATAAATATATAGAGGATAGTTGTTAGTTTTCGGTGTGATAACGCGTGATATCATCACCGGAAAGGGAGACAATTAATATTTCAAGAGCGCTTGCGCGAGTTAAAATATGTAAACTGTCTCCCTTTCCGGTGATGATATCACGCCTTATCACACCGAAAACAAACACATTTTCTTTTTATTTTATGCTTTATTAACCTTTGTTTTACATTTTACTGGAAAATATCGCGGGAATCATAACGTCATGACTTTAAAATAATGACGTCATTTCACAGTTTTGAGCCCGGCATCGATGAGGTTCCGTTTTTCATTTACTGTATTAAATCGGGATCCAAAAAAAGTAGTACCTCACCGTGAGTGATATAGGTATATATCTCACTGATATGTTTCTATATTTCACTTCTTAGCAATAAATAAATGAATCTATATGCAAACTAAACATCTAAGGTAGGTCTTGTTTTCGTGTACTTAGGTCAAGACGGTAAACCAGAACTCCGTGTGGGACATGTACAGCCGAATGGCCCGGAAGACCCTGAAACGGGAGCGGAAACTGCTCAAGAGCTGCGTCCTCATGTGCGGTAGGGAACAGTCTAAATTGTCGTTCAATATTATATGTCTGGTGTGCGACAGAATACCAGTCTAAGTAGGTTACGCGTGCGCAAATAAATTCCTTCATTGTTACATATAAAATATTCAATGTTTGATCTCAATTTTCACCATGACCAAGCGACTTCCCACTATATCACCATACACTGTTGGAAAGATAAGGCCATAACCTTTTGAAAAAACAGCATGTCAAAAATTTCTATACGTTGTAACTCAAAATATTTACCTTAGAATAAACACGCCGGTTTTGACAGGCATGGGGGCTGCCATTTTGTGCATGGATACATGGGCCAAAAGTTATGAAGCTGGGAACCATTTAAGATAAAGTAGTGCCTAAAACTGTCTTTTTTCTAATTTTTTACATATATACCTTTATATTGATACCAAAACATATCATTTAAACTGTATTTTAAAAATCATATGCATTATACACTGAACCCTATGTGTTTATTATCTAACTGACAACAATTAACCCTGAGGATGTGACTTCCGTTTTGGTGTAATTTGACCTTTAAGAGAACCCAACCCTTTCACATTTGAATAAAAACCACATTTTTCATAAGTCTGATCTATTTCGAGATAGAACATGAAGTCCTATCACACTGGTGTAAGGATTTATTGGAAAAAAGTAAAGTTGAAATACCACATATAAAGGCGTTGCGAGACAAGAATTTCGACAGAAAACATGTACTTAGGTACATCTTGGAAAACATTATTTCAACTCAGAATAAAGCACAACTTTGAGTTTTAATAGGCATGGAAGACATAATATATAATATCAGAAGTGAAAACAATCTCCAATGGCATTATAAATTTTATAGAATAGGTTTTTAATCCCTTTTGAACAATTTTTTTTAAAGTTTCTGCATTTTTGGGGGTAAAATCCATATAAATGTAGCATTTCAGGTGCCATTTGACCCCAGACAAGTGTTTGTTTACATAACAATCAACATATTTGACCTCCTGTCACACAACAACAAAAAACTCTGACCCCAAAATGTAAATGCCAGATATTAATTAACAGTTTTCTGTCACACCTGAGCCTGTGGGTGAGGTCAGCCGCTTACAATCTTCAATCTGTTTCAGGTACTCTCTGCTGTGTAATCTGTGAAAATAAAAAGGTTTTCTGTGCATGTTTACTCAATATTGTGATTACGTGTGTAACTTAGATACAATAAGTGTAGATGTACAATAGTTTACACAGTTTTTTGTATTGCGATAAGGCTAGTCGCTATGCCGTCTTCACATTGTCGAGCTCACGTGCGAACAGTCCAGTTCAAAAACGGGTTTGAGAGTCCCAACAAGGGTTAAACTCTTGCTTTTCCTACTGGTGTTGGTGAGAATTATGCCAGGCTGGAAAAGAAGTAATTAGATAGTAGAATACATGACAATAATCATCTACTAACCTTCAAAGATACTGATGGTACGGACACGACTGTGTCAGCTTTGCGGCCCCGCCCCAACGCTCCAGTGTAGTTGCAAAGTTCAGTAGTTTTGATGACTCGTCACTTCACCCAGACTTGTATACCAATGAGATGATGGTTCCGGCTGAGGTCCTGGTTCTTTTCATCAGGCATTTAAAAAAAACATACTCAAATTAAACCAAACTGTGATGGTGATTAAAATTTTGATGCCGCTAACTCCATTAGGTGGGGTCTGGGGTTGCGTGGGCCCCTAAAGTGTTTTATGCATGTATTTCATGTATTTTTCAGCTGAAAGACTGATCTAAGTACTATTATAAAATAAAATATGAACTAAATAGGATCTGTAAACTTTGCAAATTAGGAAAATTGGTATTATTCAAAGTAGGCAGGTCGGACGGTCATCATGCCCAATGCATCGGCCAGTGCGGACACGAACTTTGCGGTCATTATTAACAGTTACAGGTTCTAAAACTAAATGATACGGATTGCAACACAAAGTATTATGGCATAAATGAGATAATTGTTGAGACTCGTGCAAATAATTGTCAAAATAAAACTGAAAAACAACACGGTGAACACAATGGGTCTTGGATGGTGACTCTGGCGGACATTTGGCTTTAACTTTCCCATATCTACTCCTCTAATGTCCACTAGAGCAACCATCCCATAAAATACAGCCTTTAATGGGGTCAAGTTGGCATCTGGCGATGATTCTCTTCATTACAGTGCGTTTGTAGTGTCCATTTTCAAAATTTTTGCAGAAGACAAATCTTACCGAAAGTTCTTAAAGGTTACGCATGCGCAAATAAATTCCTTCATTGTTACATATAAAATATTAAATGTTTGATCTCAATTTTCACCATGACCAAGCGATTTCCCAATATATCACCATACATTGTTGGAAAGATAGGGCCATAACCTTTTGAAAAAACAGCATGTCAAAAATTTCTATACGTTGTAACTCAAAATATTTACCTTAGAATAAACACACCGGTTTTGACAGGCATGGGGGCTGCCATTTTGTGCATGAATACATGGGCCAAAAGTTATGAAGCTGGGAACCATTTAAGATAAAGTAGTGCCTAAAACTGTCTTTTTTCTTATTTCTTACATATATACCTTTATATTGATACCAAAACATATCATTTAAACTGTATTTTAAAAATCATATGCATTATACACTGAACCCTATGTGTTTATTATCTAACTGACAGCATGTAACCCTGAAGATGTGACTTCCGTTTTGGTGTAATTTGACCTAAGTAGTCTCTCTGCCCCTCATGTGTGGTAGGGAACCAGTCTACAGTGTAGTTCAATATTGTATTCCTGATGTGCGATAGAATACCAGTCTGAATTGTCTCTCTGTCCCTCAAATGTGGTCGGGAACCAGTCGAAATTGTAGTTCAGTATTGTATTCCTGATGTGCAATAGAATACGAGTGTGTATTGTCTCTATGCCCCTCATGTGCGGTAGGGAAACAGTCTAAAGTGTAGTTCAATATTGTATTCTTGATGTGTGATAGAATACTAGTCTAAGTAGTCTGTCTGTCCCTCATGTGTAGTAGAGGACCAGTCTAAAGTGCAGTTCAATATTGTATTCCTGATGGGCGACAGAATACCAGTCTAAGTAGTTTCTCTTCCCCTCATGTGCGGTAGTGAACCAGTCTAAAGTGTCGTTCAAAATTATTTCCTGATGTGCGGTAGAATACCGGTCTAAGTAGTATCTCTGTCCCTCATGTGTGGTAGGGAACCAGAATAAAGTGTATTTCAATATTGTGTTTCTGATGTGCGATAGAATGCCAGTCTGATTTGTCTTCCTGCCCTCATTTGTGGTCGGGAACCAGTCTAAATTTTCCTGCATATTGTATTCTTTCTCTGTCTCGGACGGTTTTTTTTTCTCATTTATTTATTCCTTATATACTCCTGCAATATCATGTTATACATTATGTAGCATACTTATGTCATGTATAAATACACAAAGATACATATTACACAACAAAATAAGGCGCATGCATGTAGAAGAAAATAACAAAAATATACACATTGAAAAATAATAGTGCGTTGTATCCGTATAAGTGTTAAAAAACGTGCATACATTATGTGAGTAGTGCAATGACTATAGAAAAGGATAATTCTTTTTAACTATTATCTACATTAAATACTGGTCTCTTTTTAAAAGGAATGTTAAGTTGATTTTTTTTGCCAATTCAGTATATAAGTTAATAGCATATAAATTGTTGTTTCTATATGAGAAAAAAAAGTTTTTAATTGTTTTGCCATATTAGTCTTTATGTTAACTGTGGTTTCAGTGAATCGGTCCCATTTTTACAGTGTAATTCGTACTTGTTTTTCATGAGAGCTATTTCAGCTTCAATTCTGATTCTGTTAATTAGATAGTCGATGAAACTTTGAAAGCTGGGTGTACATTTTTTGTATTTCATTTTAAAAATAAATGATTTTAGTAGAATTGTGATAAAATTAAATACATCAGCAAAAAGTTTCTTTTCAGTGCAACCAAAAAACGCTGTTTGTTTGTTTATGTGTATTACAATAATTTTAATTGCTAGAAATGATTCTAATTTTGTCCATGTTTCATGAACACATGGACATTTCCAAAACAAATGGTCAACCGCTTCGATGTGAGACTGGCAAAAGTCGCACAAAGTATTATGTTGTTAATTGCATTTAAATAAATATGTGTTTGTTGGAATAATTCTCGTAATAAATCTGTATTGAAAGCTACGCAATGATGTGTCAATAGTTGATTGGTAAGGTATCATATATATATTCTTCCAGTCTGTTTCATTCAAGTCATGGAATGTGTTATTCCATTTGGTTTCAAGTTTTGTATTAATCTCCTTTTGTAACTGAAGGTTATAGAGTAGTTTGTTGGCTTGTTTTGTTTTTGTCAGTATGTTTGAAAGTGTTTCGGTTGGTAACTGTATGTTCAATTCTTCGCTGTTTTTTCTCATTTTATACTGAGGTGGAATAGATGTAACTAACGTGTTAAAGTTCATTATGTCACTGTTATCAATTTCATATAGGTATTGAAGAGCATTAAAATTATATAGTTTTTTGTTTCTAAAGTCATATAGTTGGTATATATATTTAATTCCTTTATCGAACCAACTTTTATAAAATAATGTTTTGCCATTCGCAGTTATTGATTTGTTGTTCCAAATTATTTCCATTTTATTGCTTGTCCTATTTTGTTTGATTTATACTCATTGTTTATGCAAGACCACGAACTGATTACATCATTAAGGAATATATTTCCTTTACTTATTTCGTTTATTACGTGTTGGTTCAGTTCGCTGTCAAATACGAGATTATTACCGTGGTTTTGCAGTTTAAGATTCCACATAAGTCCATTTTCCATTGTTAGCTGTATTCATGTAACGTTTTACCCAACTGCTTTTAATAGATTTCAAAACGTTGTATATATTTGTAAGTTTTAAACCTCCATTTGCGTAGTCTTGATAAAGTACACTTCTTTTAATTTTGTCAGGTTTAAAGTCCCAGATGAAGTTAAAAATACTTTTTGTTATATCATTTAGTGTTGAAGAAGATGGATTTGCCAGCAGACGTGTAGTAGGGCACCAGTCAACATTATGCTGAAATATTGTTTTCATTTTTTTTTTAAAGCAATATTAATAACTTTACTTTTTTGTACCAGCAGCTGTATCTGTTGCATGATTTAACATACTCCCTTTAAAATGCATGTGATGTATAAACCTATGATAAATTTGCAAAAAAATCTTGTATGATTAACATTGAAACTGCACAAAAAAAACATAATATTTTATTGCCGTCAAAATAGTTCACATGGAAACTCTTCAATGCAGGCGTTTTCTTGCTCGTCTGGACGCCGTACGCGGTCGTCTCGTTCATCCAGACGCTTGGCGACCCGGACAGCGTTCCAATCTGGCTCGCGGAATTTCCGTCGGCCGCTGCCAAGTCCCAAGTCGTCTGGAACCCTATCATTTATGTCGCCACCAACAAGAAATTCAGAATGGCATTTTACCAGGTGGGTGATTGTAAATATATTTAAACTCCTAACGCACCGCATATTCCAAGTTCTCTATAGTTTTAATACGTAACAACGATAGTTACATACAGTTACAGGCATATACAATATAGTGGCCGAGCAGTGTACACAATGAGGTACGCTCAATAACTCTCACAAGGAACATAATGAAACATAACACACGTTAATAGCGGTTATGTCCCACTCTTGAATTCAGTACCTCAGTGCATCTCCGACGCATGAAAAGAACACAAGTGGTCACCGTGTCCAAAGGAATGGTGATCACTCGTTTTTTTCTATGCGTTTTTCTATGTGTTAAAAGGAGCTTTGAATATGTGATGCGTTACGAGTTTTGATTAGTTTATGACTTGTAATACTTGTAGCTCACTTTGACCGAAATATGTTAGTTATTTAACGAGCCCGCAGGGCGAGATTGAATAATTAACATATTAAGGTCAAACGGTGCTACAAGTGTTTTATACCATATTTACCAATCACATCGCAACTTTCTACGATGCCGATTCATATGCGTCACGTGATGTCTGACATGCTGGGCATACGTGTCATTTCCAAATTTAGCTCTGTCGCAATGCGTCCACTCTTTGCAATAGTTCAGTGCAATAAGTAGCGTGCGTATCAATTACAACTCAATTTAATATACTGCAAACTACTTATTGCACGGTAAGCTTCCATATTAGGCTCCGCCCACCATTTACCGATCTGATATCACAGTTATTCAGTACCGCAAACAAAAAATGAACATTCTCTGAAATATGGTATAAATTATTAATAGATCTCGTACGTCAGAAAAGACAGATCCGGGTTTTGCCACGAATAGTTTAAAGACATTGGGTGTCCTAGTTTCCCGTCAGAGGAATGTTAATCCCATGCATGATTTTTGCATGGAGAAATCCCGTTATTGTGGTCAGTGAAGTGCTTCAAGTTTGAGGGTCGTCTCATAAATCTATACTAGTATCTAAAATTGAACAACAAGTTTGGTACAGCAAATGGAGAAAAAATAGGTAATTATAAACAAATTGGCGTGGTTTTTCCATGCAAATCTACTTATTGGTGGAAAAAAAACTTACCAAATAATTGTTAACTTTTTATAGTGTTCAACATGTTTCCTAGACAGCCCTTAAAATGATTTGTCCATTTGATGACAGTTAATATTACCGTTAGAAGTACAGTTATTCATGGAAAGCATGAAGCATGAGAAAATCTACTCAGTGTTTTTAACAATAGAGTGACATTTGTCTTTAAACTCTTTCCTAGCTCTTGTTAAAGTATTTATTTCCATTCATCGAAAATCACAAACATTAAAATTACCACGTGTTCTTTTAAATATTACAAACATTGTACGCATGTTCTTTTGTATGAAATAGTTAAACCGCTTAAACACGGGATATCCTAGTGCGATGATTGGATAATATTGCAGATATGAATATGATTGACATTTTTGGAAGCGCCTTTACATGTAGCACTGTCAATTGTTCTTATTGCGGCTATGCCATAAGTTCAATACCCACTGGGGTATATCATGCTTTCAAAACATTTTTTGTGTTAGTCTATTTAAGAATATTTTTCGATTTATCGTTGTTTATCGGCTAATAGACACATTTGGAGCTCTGTTGCGTAGCCACGCATCAGAACTACAAAGAGTTGTTTATTGGCCGATAAACAACGATAATGCGAGAATTATTTCGATTTTAACATGATTTGACACGTATATATTTTGCAATTGTAATTGGAACTAGTTTTTACCATGTTCCGCTCAGAATCGAACTTATGTCGCGCACTTCAATGGAAACGCACTTCAATGAAAACTTTCCTACGCTAGGCTATATTTATCAATAGTGCGCATGCGCGTAGCGTTACTTCATGTAAATGTCATTCAATCGATTTTACTACTACTACTACAAATTTTTCCGCGCCCGCAAAAAGTGTCAGGGTGACCTTTTAATCGTTACAAAAAATAAATGTTAATGTTTGTTTATAAAACTTAGACCTATGTGTGAAGTAATCATTTAATCAATACTTCATAAAATATATTTATAAAAAAAAAAAATATTATATTGTATTTGTAGTTGATACGCCCTCTTTAACGTTGGCATAGGCCCCAGGAAAAGCTGATCTAAAAATATTGCTTATTTAAAAGTTAAGATTGTGCACATACAGTTATTAGACCTGTACATTTATCACGTGATTCCCTCTATAGAGAGCCTGTGATGTAATGGGCTTACCCATTCTTAGACTTAATAATAAAGAATAACCTCAGATCGCAGATATGCTAGGTATCATTAATACATCGTTCCAAATAAAACATGCTAAAATGAGATTTATCAAATACAAAGTAAGATTAACTTTGAGGACTTATAAATAAGACTTAAATTAAACATCGTTCTTAGAATTGAACAAGTTCAAGAATATTCTTTATTCTTACTTCTTAAAGGGACTTGTTCACATATTTTAGTATTTTTAAAATATGCCATTAATCGGTTTCACATGACAAATTAAAGCACCCGAACTAAAGAGCTGAAGTACTTTACCAAGAAACGCACAAAAACTGAAAAAAAATTGCCACTGCGGTTCGAACCTCAGACCTCCGGATCAAAATTCTAAAGCGCTAACCACTCGGCCATTCCGACTTACATATTTGAAGTGGGTTTTTTTTTATTACTTTTTGCAGGCAATTGAAGTGTTTTCAACAATTTCAACGAAATCAACAGTCACATTCCAAATTATTCCGTTGTTTAGCGTTACAAACGCTTTATCCATACGGTATTTACAGTATATTTATATGTCCGTAGTGTTATTTTGTCGATCTGTGAACAGGTCCTGTAAGTCTAAGAGTGGTTTGGTGGATATGGGCGTAGGTCTGAAAGACTGGTTAGAGATTGGGTTGGAGAACCGGCAATATATCTTGATTTGAAAACTATACACTGATATTTATATTTTAATTGATTTATTGTATTTATTTATTTTTATTTTTATTTCAACATGTCCAATGATATGTCCATGTTCCATCCTCCTACAGAGCGTGCCCTGTGCCAGTCTGAGAGACTGGTTGGAGGTTCGAGAGGAGAACCAGGAACCGGACTCGCAGGAGACCGACCCTACCAGGCCTGGGCCCGTATTCACCAACCCATTCTTAGACTTAAGAATAAAGACTAGACTTAGACTCAAGAAAAATACTTCTGCGTTTGCAAATATGCTGGCTACCAATATTGCTTATGTCAATAATGAATCATTCTAAATGAAGAATTCTGTAATTAGAGTGGGTAAATACGATGGAAGATTGAAATTAACAGCGTTTTTAGAATAAAATAGTTTCAAGAATATTCTTTGTACTTAAGTCTTACATCTAAGAATGGGTTGGTGAATATGGGCCCGGGACAGTCCGCACCGCAGGTAGTGTGTCCATGCTTTACACATAGTTGTCTTTTCGTTCAACGGAGACTATACACTCTATGCTACTTTTGTTGATAAATCCTTGCAATTTTATCGAAAGTATATATATTGTAAGCCTCGCCTCCGCGAATCATTTACAAACGCCCCCCCCCCCCCCCGTGAAGTTTAGTCTTAGTGAGTATGTAGCAAGTTGTCTGTCCGGGTGTCTGTCCACCACAAAGCTTGTCCGCTCCGTACCTTTTTAGCCGCCTTTAAAAAATGTATTCAAGGAAATACTTGACAGTGTTGTGTTTAAATCGATAACATTCGTTTTCATATCGTATTTTCTTTATTGTTTGATATTTTGTAATTTGTAAAGAATTTATAAATAATTTTCATTTAATAAATTGCTTAGTAAATACATGATTTATACGCGAAATGTACTTTCAACAAAACGAGCTTTGACTCTAAAATGGCATTTCGAGAAAGGTAGTCTACAGTTTAATGTTTCCCTTCGTTCAACCCTTCACACAGGGATTTAACTGATTTAACCGAGCATAGCTCAAATGTAATCTCTGCCGGCACCAACGTCCACGTGACCATAGTCAAATCACATGATGTAAATTAAAACGGTGGACAAGTATAAAAAAAAACTATCCCTACTTTTTTAGTTATCTCTCTTTTCAGCACTTCTGGCCAAAGGCCATGGAGCTTATGCGTTGGCGTTTCGTCCGTCGCGTGTGCGTGCGTCCGTGCGTGATAGTCATATGGTTCCGGTCCATTTCATAACGACTTTACGGGAGCTAAAATTTGATTTTTTGTTAACAACGCCTTTTGGTCCTTTACAAATATTGTTAAAAATGATGCCCATGGGTTAAAATATGACAACAACCTGGGGCTTAAATTATATATTTTGGAACTTTTAAAAGGAAACAACCTTTTAAAAACCACTAGCCATGTGACTATGATATTTGGAATGTAGAATTACCTTATACTTTACCAAGATTGTTTAAATGATGGCACTGGGCTTAAAATGGCCCCACCCCTGGGGTAATTTTTTACATGTACTGTAATTGGAAAAATCATTAAAAATCGTCTTGTCTAAAACTTCAACGCCTAGACATAATTTTGATATTTGGTATGTAGCATTGCTTTATGGTCCTTACCAAAATTGTTAAAATAATATCCCTGGTTAAAAGGTGGCTTAAAAATATTTTTATTCATTTTTTAAGAAGGAAAACATCGATGGTACTTTAATTATTTATATGTACTTAAAGAGGACAGACCTTTAAAATGTTCTTGTCTGAAATTACGAACAATGGACCTTTGCTATTTGGTATGTAGCATTGCCCTTTGGTCCTTTGCCACGATTGTTAAAATGATGCCACTTGGCTGAATAATTGCACTGCTTCAGCCCGCAATGTCTTATGTCCCCGGCTTCTTTATGCGGGAGGTAAATAGTGATTATCCTGACCGTCCTTCGAGGTTCCGTTTCGTCTAGCACCAACACCGCATACTACAGCACTTGGATGCTTACACAGTTGTTGCTTATGCCCATTCCCAATCCACCCATATCACCCAACCTCACTTTGATCTTGACCTTGTTCTAATTTGGACTTGAAACACTTAATTGTCATGTCCGTTCATACGAGGTTAATTCGATTTTACCGTTTAACTCAAATGGGCTATATCTTGGTTAACTAGATTTTACCGTTTCGTCTATCACAACCACCGCTTACAGCAACGCTTGGATACTCCACCCATATCACCCAAATTCACTTTTACCTTGACCTCGACCTAATATGGACTTAGAATAATGCAAATGGGCTGTCCAGGGCCAACCTGGGCATGCGTATTGATCGAACACAGCGTCTTGTTTTAACATATACTTCGAGAGGATTTTTTTTCTAAAACCTTCTCTGAAACCACAATTCGTGAGCTTTTGATATTTGGTATGTAGTATCGCCTTATGGTCCTTAACTTTGATAAATTTAAATTGTTATTTTCTGCAACTACAAGAGTAAGCCTTGATATTTGGAGTGTAACATGACCTAATTGTTCTTTACCTAATTTATACAAAATGGTCATCCTGGGCTAAGACATGAACCTATACAGGGGGCTCTAACTCGTTATATCGACCTATGTAGGCACAATCTTCAAAATGCCTCTTGTTTAAGAGATGCTTTTGATGTAAAATGTAGCCATCCGGCGTCTGGTCCTACTAGACATCTTTGTTTTATTTCAACCCTCAATTTAACTATAAACCTGGACCTATAAGGCAATATTACAGAGGGAATTTCAGAAAATGTAAACTACTTATTAAAATTGTTTTACAGAATAGTAAGATATAGATTGCCATGTGTTTGTTAATATACTTCAAAAGTGAATACTATTCACCGGACCGGGCCCAATGCCTTTATCAGTTGGTGCCACAGTACGGTGTCTGAGTTGCACATAGTTGTCTTCATTTGTACTGTCCGCACCACAGTTAGCAATGCCTGAACTTTACACACGACTGTCTTTTCTTTACTAGCAAATGTCAGACGTTCTTATAGTGTGTCATTTCACTGGTATAGTGCGAAATTATTAACCTGACACTCATTAATCTTCGTGACAAACCGTAATTGTGTTCGATTGTATGCGTTGTTTTGGACGAGGTTCTGTTATAGGAATTTATGTTGATATAGATTTAAATACAGGAAAGAAAGAGTGATATTCAATGGTCGTGTGGTATAAGTGCTAGCGCTTCACGCCATCGAACCGAGTTCAATTCCGTCTTACAGTTACCTTTTTTTTTTTTAAATGTTATGAGTTATTCTTAAAATATGCAGATCATGAGATATTAATTGAAAAATGTAGAATATTTTATTGTGTCACTGTTATGTTTGAATTATTGATATATATAGTACATTTACCAATGTTTCAATTACAATCACACACTCAATGGATAAATCGTGAAAAACGTGATTACTAACCCGCAACAAAATGTGTAAAATAAATTATTTATAAAATGTCGATGCCGAGACTCGAACTCAAAACTTGGCAACGCAAGCGCGGCATCTGTTCCACTACACCATTCCCGCTGTACGATATCTCAACCAATACGATAACAATTTACATTGTAGCATTGCCTACGCTCTACGCATGATACATGTCGTGGTATCTATAAATAAATCCTGATTGCATACGGAATATTCATGAGTGTCAGGTTAATAATTTGACACTATATATGGCTGTCCTCAACGCAGTGTTTATTTTTGTTATATAATCTATAAATAGACGCTCTGCCATTGGTCCAAACAGCCATCGGCGACTGAATTATAAATGTCATGTTGCATGGCCTAAAACCGAGGTTTTATGGGCTAAAAATAGACTTTGTGGGGTTTCCAAAAAGTTGTACCCGGCTTTACTTATACAGTTACTATAGTGCAACAGGAACCAGAACTCATGTTTCATGGGCTAGAAATAGATTACTGGACTTTCTCCATATTGGTTCCCGACTTTGGCATAGAAAGCTGTACAGTAAAGGTTAAACCAGCGACGCGTTCTTTTATTATTTCCTGTTTACATACAACAATGGCTTGTTTAAACGACAGTGTGAAACAAGAAATGCTTTTAAAAAAGACAATCGGCGTAGAAATTAATATTGAGATGTCTTTTTGTTTGCCCTAAATATAATACACGAGGACCAGGCTGTGACTTCACGGACACTATATTTTTCGTTCCCTACTAAGGAGACTTCTCGGACCCCAGATTTTTCGGTCCCTACTAAGGAGACTTCTCGGACACTAGATATTTAGGACACTATAGGAAAACGTATCGGTCCCAAAAATTAATTTGAGATAAACTCAATAATTATTAATATCTGTACCGTGAATAAACCGATCATATACCGCCCATGTTTTCACCAGTGATACATGAATAAGCTAAATACTAGCAATTTACGTAAGCATAATTGATACATGAATTTGTCAGGCAAATTTAACAAATTAACATTGTCAGAAAATGAAAGCGGGAATGAATGAGCAGTAAGTTTATGAATTCCCCATTTATTGCAATTCTCGGGTTTAGGATCCTCCAGACGCTAATTGATGCGTGTGTATTAATACAGCTTTATCGCGCGCTATTTTTAGAATGATTCTCCTGCTGGAGTTGTACTCGCTAGAATTAATTCACGGGGACGACAGTCGGTTACAGCGTACAATAATATTTTTACACAATGATAAAATAATCGGAAATATAAGCTCAACCATATTTGCTGATGTTTGTTTTGCTTATTTATCAGAAAAATACCATAAATGTACCACTTTGTATTTTGTGCTTGCGAGCTCAACAGGCAATATTGTATGTTGTGACCGACTGTCGTCCCCGTGAATTGTAGTATTGTAATTGCTATTTATAGAGCGCGCCGATTGTGTAGGATAAACAATAAAGTTATTTCATTATGTGAATGAATATAACATTCTGATCATGACGCACAATGAGTAAAATTGTTCATAATTATGTTCATTTTTCAGTGTTTGTCAAAGATATGTTTATACTTTAATTTAACCGCTTATGTAAACAATTATGTAAATGTTTAATCCCCAAAAGTATGCAACAGTTATTGGTATACGTTAAACCATTGTTTGAAGTTTGCATTCCCTAAAATTAGAATATTTGTCCAATTATATTGGCATTCATTTATCCCGCTGCATAATTATCGCAAGAAATCTAGGTCAAAAGTGATCTTAGACAGCTACGCCGAAAAAATATTTCCTACTCTAACATTGAAATTGAAATTAGCGATTTGGCCAAGCAAGCCCGAACTCTTATTCCTCATTACTTGAGAGCAGGATAATGTGATAAGCCCGTCAATATAAAACTAAGATTAGGAGCAAGCCGACTCAAAATTAAAGGTGATCTGAGCATTTTATTGTATAACAATATTACAAAACTATTTATATATTATATAACAAAAACATGTGTTGACTAGATGGCCAATGGACCTGGTCTGATGTTCACTGGGTGAAACTCATGTTGACCTCGGCTATCGCCTTGGTCAACATGAGTTTCACCCAGTGAACATCAGACCATGTCCAATGGCCATCTAGTCAATAGCCGAGGTCAACATGAGTTTCACCCAGTGAACATCAGACCATGTCCAATGGCCATCTAGACAATTATTGTATAATGTTTATCTGGCATTCATCACAAGTTTATACAGTGAGACAGTATACAGTTTGAATGACCTATGTCAAGCGTTTACACATAATTTGGTATTTGCATGACACATGTCAGTCGTTAACAAAGTGTTTGCCATTTGCATGACATATGTAAGACGTGTACACAGTATATGCAATTTGAATAACATATGTCAGACGTGAACACAGTATATGCCATTTGAATAACATATGTCAGTATGTTCCATTTGAATGATATATACAAGGGGTATACACAGTATGTGCCATTTGAATGACATATACCACGGGTATACACATTATGTTCCATTTGAATGACATATACCAGGGATATACACAATATGTGCCATTTAAATGCCATATACCAGGGGTATACACAGTATGTGCCATTTGAATAACATATGTCAGACGTGAACACAGTATATGCCATTTGAATAACATATGTCAGTATGTTCCATTTGAATGATATATACAAGGGGTATACACAGTATGTGCCATTTGAATGACATACACCACGGGTATACACATTATGTTCCATTTGAATGACATATACCAGGGATATACACAATATGTGCCATTTGAATGCCATATACCAGGGGTGTACACAGTATGTGCCATTAGAATAACATATTTCAGACGTTTACAAGTGTGTGCGATTTGAATGACATAAATCAGACGTGTACACAGTGTGTGCCATTTGAATGACATAAGTCAGACGTGTACACAGTATGTGCACAGTGAAAGACATATATTAGACGTGTACACAGTATGTGCACTGTGAATGACATATGTCAGACGTGAACACAGTATGTGTACTGTGAATGACATGTGTCAGACGTGAACACGGTATGTGCACTGTGAATGACATACGTCAGACGTGAAAACAGAATGTGCACTGTGAATGACATATGTCAGACGTAAACACAGTATGTGCACTGTGAATAACATATGTCAGACTTGTACACAGTATGTGCACTGTGAATGGCATATGTCAGACGTGTTCACAGTATGTGCCATTGAATGACATAAGTCAGACGTAAACACAGTATGTGCACTGTGAATGGCATACGTCAGACTTGTACACAGTATGTGCACTGTGAATGGCATATGTCAGACGTGAACACAGTATGTGCACTATGAATAACATATGTCAGACGTGAACGCAGTATGTGTCATTGGAATTACATATAGCAGGTGTGTACACAATATGGGCCATTTGAATGACTTTGTACATAATATTTTTGTTTAGTTTTTAGCTAACCTGAGCACAGCGTGCTCCTGAGCACAACGTGCTCATGGTGAGCTTTTGTTATCACCTTTCGTCCGTCGTGCGTCGTCCGTCGTGCGTCAACATTTTCATTCAAACAACATCTCATCCTAAACCGCTGTGCAGATTTTCACCAAACTACACAGGAATGATCCTTGGGTGACCCTCTTTCAAAATTGTTCAAATCTTTTCGGCCCGCTTCATATGTAGGTCACCAGTGCTAAAAATAGATTTAAAAAGTTAACAATTTAAAAATCTTCTCTGAAACTGCATGGCTGAGAGCTTCTTATTTGGTATGTGTCATCTTCTAGTGGTCTTCTACAAAGATTGTTCAAATGATGCCCCTTGGGTCAAAACTGGCCACGCCCCGGGGGTCACATTGTTTGTATACACTTACATAGCACAATAATTTTAAAAATATTCTCCTTTGAAACAGCACGGCCCAGAGGTTTCATATTTGGTATGTAACATTGCATAATTGTCCTTTACAAAGATTGTTCAAATGATGCCCCTGGGGTCAAAACTGGCCAAGCACCGGGGGTCACATGGTTTATATAGACTTAAATAGCTGAAATTTGAAAATTTTCTTCTCTGGAACAGCAAGGCACAGAGGTTTGGTATTTGGTTGGTAACATTGTATAGGGATCCTCTACAAAGATTGTTCAAATGATGCCCATGGAGTCAAAACTGCCCATGTGCCGGGAGTCACCTTGTTTATGTGATTAAATAGCAAAATTTGTTCAAAAATCGTTTCCTTTGAAACCGCATGGTCCAGTGGTTTCATATTTGGTACGTGGCATCATCTATTGGTCCTGTACGAAGATTGTTCAAATGATGCCCCTGGGGTCAAAACTGGGCTGGCCCCGGCGGTCACATTGTTTAAATAGACTTAAATAGCAAAATTATTTTAAAAATCTTCTTATCTGAAAACACAAGGCCCAGATTGTTCATATTTGGTATGTAACATTGCATACGGGTCCTCTACGAAAATTGTTCAAATGATGCCCCTGGGGTCAAAACTGGTCACGCCCCGGAAGTCACATGTTTTACATAGACTTAAATAGCAAAATGATTTTTAAAATCTTTTTCTCTGAAACTACAAGGCCCAGATGTTTCATATGTGGTATGTAACATTGCATAGGTGTCCTCTACAAAGATTGTTTAAATGATGCTTCTGGGGTCAAAACTGGCAACGCCCCGGAGGTCACATATTTTATATAGACTTAAATAGCTAAATGACTTTCAAAATCTTCTACTCTGAATCCGCAACCCCAGAGGTTTGGTATTTGGTATGTAACATTTTATAGGGGTCCTCTACAAAGATTGTTCTGGCTACGCCCCGGAAGTTACATTTTTTATATAGACTTAAATAACAAAATTACTTCAAAAATCTTCTCCTCTGAAACCGCAAGGCCCAGTGGTTTCATATTTGGTATGTGGCATCCTCTAGTGGTCCTCTACAAAGATTGTTCAAATGATGCCCCTTGGGCCAAACCTGTCCACGCCCCGGAGGTCACATTGTTTATATAGACTTAAATAGCAAAATGGCTTTAATTTTTTTTTCCTATGAAACAGTTAAGCCCAGCGGTTTTATATTTTGTATGTAATATTGTATAGTGGTCCTGTACGAAGATTGTTCAAATGATGCCCCTGGAGTAGAAAGTGACCAGTCCCACATGGGTCACATGTTTTTTATAGACTATAAAAATGTCCTCAAAGTGCAAGACCCAGATTTTTATACTCAGTTAAGCGCTTTAGTGCCATTTAGCCCTCTTGTTATAAGCCATTATTATGCCTTAAACTCAGGTGAGCGACCTAGGGCCATCGTGGCCCTCTTGTAATAGTATGTGTACTTTCACTAGTATACGTCAGGCATGTGCATAGTACTGACAAATGTCGATTGATAACACATAGTAAGTTATATTTTTAAAGCAGTATTAGAAGTAGTAGTAGTAGTAGTAGTAGTAGTAGTAGTAGGAGGAGGAGTTGTTGTTGTTGTTGTTTTTTTGTTGTAGTAGTAGTAGCAGTAGCAGTAGTAGTATTATGAGTGGTAGTTGTTGTTGCTGGTGCTGTTTTTGTTGTCGTCGTTGTAATAGTAGAGGCAACAGCAGCAGTAGCAGTATAAGTAGTAGCAGTACTAGTGGTAGTATTATTAAATTAATCATAAACGATTCTGATGCTTATGGTGATTATGATGCTGTTGATGATGTTTCTGTTTCTGATGATGATGTTTTCTTAACAGATGAGCCAGCAGCCCGCCACCAAAGACCGGCTACTAACAAGGTTGCCCCAGCCGTCTCCTGCGATACAAACGGCTAGCGACGTCCACGTCTAGCGCCACCAACGTCTAACGTGATCAGCGTCTTAGGTCATCAACGTCAAGCATCACCAACGTCCTGTGTCATCAACGTCTTGCGTCATTAACGTCTTGCGTCATCAACGTCTACGTATCGCAAACGTCTAGTGCCACCAACGTCAAGCGCACGGGTTGAGATCGAAATATGGCGTTTGATAATTGGTGATACGTTTATACACAATTCGATTTGTTAGTAAATCACTAATAGTTTAATTTATGGTTATAATAGTTTAATGTATGGTTATTATTGTCATTGTGTTGAGTGTTTGATATTTATTGTGTTTCTTGAAAAATATAACTCATGAAAAAAAATTATGATCTTTTTTAAATTTTTATCTGATGTTTTTGTCAATTGATTGAAATAAAACTATTTTGAAAACAACAGATCTATATCATTCTCTATGACGTTGCATATTTAAATTTTCTAATCTTATTTGCTTTTAAATTCTCGAACAAAATAAAATTAAACACACAATATTCCTTATTCGATGTGGTGTTTTTATCGTCCGATCTCAAACGAAATGCACACTCGCTTTTCAAAGAAAATGGAATGTCTTTCGCCACTGATATATATGAAAATACACTAAGTTGATGAAAATTAGTGATATCTAGCTCTTACATTATGTAGCATACAGTACAGCATACAAACACAATAACTAACTCAAAACCTACTAGTATTGTAAATTGAAGTAAGCGAGAAAGAGTAGAGTCCCGTAATAATTATTTAATTTTGAAAAAAGTAGTTAAATTGCAGAATCATTAGAGTATTCACATATATTTGCCATTGACAGTCAATCTGTACTTATCTAATTAATCACGTTCAGGCCATGCCGATTTGATTCTATGTATAGCGTCCTCTGGCTGGTAGGTTTTTGGATGCCTGAACAAAAAAACAATAATTTTGACAATATGAAAAATCAAGTTGGAAAGCATATTCAAATTGAAAACAAAAACGACTTTTAAGACGTTTTACCAATATTAGTCAAAATAGTGTGCAACTAGTCAACTTACACAGAAAAATACTGTGTAATCGTTTGTTCATAATATAAAGATGATATATAATAGTTTCGCAGTTAAATATTTGCTTTAGCTTGTAATAATGCCATGAATAAGTTGTAAAAGGAAAAAGTTGTTTTTTTATCGACTCATTGTTTGTTTTTTTCCAGCCTGGTTGGTAGGTTTTAAAAAATCATGGGGACGCTAAACATGATGGGCGAGTATAAGTCGGACAGTAGTATTTTCCGGACGTTTCAAATATTCGTGTTTTGTAACCGCATTCCGTATTTTTTGTCATCACATACCAACAAACGCTTGTATTCTTCAAGTCTGTTCTGTTATTCGTTGGAAAGGTAAGTTATTTCATTGTCAAACACTCACTGTTTACATCGGTAACCAGAAATGCATGTAACTTCCGTCTGGGAAAGTAACATGACGTGCGCATGCGCACAAAAGTGGCTTTTTGAGGCCCAGACATTGTTTATTATACTTATTTCCGTCTGCAAATTATAGCAGACGAAATTTGACAAAACATTATTTAATCCTCTACTGTGTTAAAAAATTGTATTAATTCATACAAATATGTTCACATTGAGAGTAAAAAAAAACAACAACAAAAACAACAGTCATACAATTATATCGATATTTGCATAAAAAACAAATAAAATGCATTTTTATTAGAAATAAAGCAAGTGAGGTAGCTCGTTTATCTTTATCAAGGAAATAATTACCTAGTTTCTTCCCTTAACATAAACTGTAAACCGTTTTAATTGCTCTATTAGCTAGTGTTGTTATTATTATTTTTTATTGCTATTAAAATACTATTAAAATGTATTATTATTATTATTATTATTCAAATTACAGATGCAGTGTAGAGGACGCACTGCCCTACAATGGGCTGTGTCTGCAGTTAAGCAGCAGAATGAGTCGCTGCGAGGGAATTTAATGTCCCTCTCAGTACACTATTTGATCATGTCAGAGGAAAACACTCTAAAAATAGAAAGGGGTCAGAAGTTTGCTTACGGAAAACGAAGAGCAGTCGCTTGTTAATTATTTAATTAACATGTCACATCAAACAGAACTCGTGCACGCGTCTTCATACGTGAAATTGTCAAGCGTGGAGGTTTGTAACGAAATCAAATGTTCTACAAAATAAAATTGAGGGCAATTATTAATTTGCAACTAATTAAGTACTCAAATGTCATTGTATTAAAAATAACACATGTCTGTTTATTGTACATATATAAATCATTGTATCTAATAAGTATTGAGACAGTTGTGGTTATAACGCGATTTTAACTAATGAATTTTGTTTCGTATACCGGTAGACAGAACATACACCTTCAAGCTCGGCGACAACAGCCCTTCCGACCAGTGGTTTCGGAAATTGTTTATTCGCCACCCTGATCTAAAGGAAAGTATGCCAGAAAGCCTTGACAACGCACGTGCTGCAATGTCCCGGTAAGAGGTCGTGGATAGGTTTTTTACCTTTATAGATACAACTTTGAAGGACTTGGGGGTTGAAGACAAACCGTCCCAGATGACGCATTTTTGTGAGTCTATGTGATGTTTAAAATATACAGAGTATTACCTGGCAAGTCAACAGTAGTGCATAAAAATTAAAAGTAATGTTTGCAAAACAGATATTCAATTGTGACGAAACCGGATGGTCTGGAAAGGAACGTGCGAAAGGGAAGGTTCTGACGAGGAACAACGAACACACGTTCGAACGTAAGGTGCTAGGTGGCAGCCATATTACTGCGCATTTATGCATTTGTGCGGATGGGCGATTTCTGCCATCTATGGTAATTTTCACGGTAAGTAACATTTCTATTTGTATTCGTTATTAAATGATATCTTGTTTAACCTAATAATAAATAAAACGTACTCTCCGTTAAAATGTACAACTTCAGGGTTTCTTGCCTCACACAAAGTTTACAGAGGGAGTGCCAGACACGTGGCTGGTTACACGGACAAAGAACTTTTTGAGCTCTGGTTTTTAAGGCATTTTTGCTCAATTATGACTAAAGTGCACAATCCTCCCACAATCTGACTACAGTGCGCGATCCTCCTCCAATGTGACTGCAGCGCACGATCCTCCTCCAATATGACTAAATTGCACGATCCTCCCCCATTCTGACTACAGTGAACGATCCTCCGTCAATCTGACTAAAGTGCACGATCCTCCCCCAATCTGACTAAAGTGCACGATCCTCCCCCAATATGACTGAAGTGCACGATCCTCACCCAATCTGACTACATTGCATGAAGTTCCCCCATCTTACTAAAGTACACGATCCTCCCCCAATCTGACTAAAGTGCACGATCCTCCCCCAATCTGACTAAAGTGCACGATCCTCCCCCAATCTGACTAAAGTGCACGATCCTCTCCCAATTTGACTAATGTGCACAAATGTCCACAATCTGACTAAAGTGCAAGATCCTCCCCCATCTTACTAAATTGCACGATCCATCCCAAATCTGACTAAAGTACACGATCCTCCCCCAATCTGACTACAGTGAACGATCCTCCCCCAATCTGACTAAAGTGCACGATCCTCCCCGAATCTGAATAAAGTGCTCGATCCTCTCCCAATCTGACTAAAGTGCACACATTTCCACAATCTGACTAAAGAGCACGATCCTCCCCTAATCTGACTACAGTGCACGAATTTCCCCATCTGACTAAAGTGCTCGTCATCCCCGAATCTGACTAAAGTGCACGATCCTCCCCCAACATGACTAAAGTGCACGATATTCCCCCTATATGACTAAAGTGCACGATATTCCTCATTACTGACTAAAATGTACGATCCGCCCCCAATCTGACTAAAGTGTACGATCCTCCCCATCTGACTAAAGTTCACGAATTTCCCCCATGTGACTAAAGCGAATTTCCCTTTTCTGACTAAAGTGTACGAATTTTCCCCATCTGACTAAAGTCCACGAATTTCCCCCATCTGTCTAAAGTGCACGATCCTCCCCCAATCTGACTAAAGTGCACAATGTTCTCAATTCTGATAACTTAAGTCAACTGCACTGCGTCATCATCACCGGCATCGTCAGCCGCAACATCACAATCAGCATAAACATCATCACTAGCAGCAGCATCAGCAGAATCATTATCAGCAACAGCAACAGCAGCACGAACAGCAACATCATAATATGCACATCATTTTTCAGCATCGGATAATTATCATCGTCTTCATTGTCGTCTTCATATCATAAATGTGCTTTCATGATTATTCATCATTCATCATCGTCTTCTTAAACATCATTATCAACAACAACACCACGCAACATCGTAAGCATCAGATCATTAGCATTGTCAACCTGATCGTCGACTAATACACATCATAAAGGTGTTATCATCATCATCATTATCAACAACAAAATTAGCAAAATAATGTACAATTATGCAGCTGCACATCCTGAAGTTTTAGGTCTTAAGGCGTAACAATATGTTTGTTTCAGGTTGCATGCGCAACAAAATAAGGGTAGGTAGGTAGGGATGTTTAATTATTATTTTATTTGGTAAATGGTCAACTTTAAGATTCTAAAACTAAATGAATATTCAAAACATGTTGGTAATATCCTTAAACATTGTTTTGAAGTGGATGCTATCAAAACAAAACACGTATGTATCCAAAATAAATCATTTAATTATTGGAAAAAGTAAATAAAACAACAAATATCTGACAAACTCAGTAAAATGTTCTAGGGTCGGGGTATGTTTTAGGGTAGGTCGGGTAACCTAAAACAAACATATTTTTTACGCCTAATCAGAAATCGTGGTTTGCAATTTCCAAAATAACTACCAGCGCGGTATTGTAGATCCACAACAGCAAGCGAATACTTGGACATATAAATGACGACATTGACATTTCAACATGCATGATTTTGCATCTTTAATGTTTCTTCAAATTTATACGGACCTACTTACAACCGTTATATACTTTTATATAGAAAACGAAGCCTATTAATAACTCACAACTAGCATTAATAGACGATGCTAGATTTTCTAGCAAAAGTAAACGTATTAAAATTGGATCAGACAAGAATTTGTCTTGATGTTAGTAAAAATATATGATTTCTTAATTATTCAGTTGTATATGTACAAAAACATTGTAAAACATTGTTAATTAAAAAAAAATCGCAACCACATCGTACTGTGTGACATGATTACTGTACGTATGTTACAATATACGTGTGAAGTAATCGACCGCTCCAGAATTGGACATTTGTACATGTGTGACCACCAGGCGATATCAACACAATAAATCGTCCTGGCAACAATGGAATAAATTCCGATTCATATCAGTATCCAAGAAATGAAATCTGCATTGATTATGTCCAGTAATTACTTTATTTACTCTACTCTTTTTCACTGTAGGCTTCATCAACACAACGAATGCATTACAATACGTGGTCAATATATATCGCGAATTTCAATAACTAATTACTACATGTAATTATTTCTTCAATATCGAAAGTTGCGAAGACATCAAAAGACTTAAACAACATGCTCATAATCAACAGACACACATTCAAGGCAACAGAATATATATTAATCTTTATTTAGCAGCAGAACATATAACAAGACGAATGTAATGAAAATAGAGAAATGTAACAACGTTTATCTAGGATTATAATACTGCGTACTTGGCATTAAAGTACACGCGTTGTATTAATTCTCGTGAAAACTTAAATACGAATTCTTTAACAAAAAATATGGTGTAGAAAAGGGATATACATGTAGTATTTATGTGTACATATGCAGTCCAACAGTACAACAGTTGTCGTGTATGCAGGACTTTCTGTTCTTGACATTAAAAGACTGAACTAACCGAAATGGGCACATCAGATCGTAGGCTGTTACTTGTTGCTCATTGGTTTCTTTGGGTTTATAGAAAATTTGTTGGTGATTTTGACGTTCGCTAGAAATAAACAGATGCTGTCGCCGACAAATATTTTCATCCTCGGTGTCGCTATCGGTGACATGTGCATGGTTTGTTTCGGGAACCCGTTGGCTGCAACGTCTGCTCTAAATGGAAGGTGGTTCGCCGGAGAAGCATTGTGCCTACTTGAAGGATTTGTAGAGTGTATACCTTTGGCGTGTCGCAGCTGTACCTTCTCACTGCAGTCAGTATTGACCGGTACATTGTCATTGCCAAGCTCTTGCTGACCGATAAAATCACCACCAGGGTTGCATGCGCAAGCGTCGCGGCGTTTCGGATGGGCCCTGTTTCCGTTCATGGGTTGGAGCAGCTACGGCCTCGAGGCCACTGGAGTGTTCTGTGGACTCAACTGGAATGACGTCAGCATTAGCAACGCCTCTTTCGTCATCACTATCACGATCTTATGCTTCTTCGTTGCTCTCGGCGTGATGATCCTCTGCTACTACCACGTGTTTATGACGGTTAAGTGTGATTACGAACCTAATAAATGGAAAAAGCACACAGTAGTAACAATTAGTAGCACGAAGTAGTATAATTTAGAATCTTGACTTCAATGTGTTTACCGCGCTATTAGACAAATTAAACACGCCTCTACCCGGATAATCCTAACGCAGTGCAGCGACCCTAAAGGCCTTGTCACACTGTGGCGAATTTGAGCTACGAGTTCTGGCGAGTTGTAACTCGCCACAACTCGCCTGTTGTCGTGTAGATCTGGTTCACATGTCGTTCTTTGTTGCAGTGATGTTTACTTATTTCTTCTTATGTCGCCAGAACTCGCCAAGTAAAGGCGAGAATTTTAAACCGTTTAAAATTCTCGCCGCTTCTCGGCGACTTTTTATTCTCGTACACGTCGAATATATTATCATTCTACGACATAACACGAATTTGCTGCGAGTTTAGTAGATTTTCCTGCATCTTCTTTTCCGGTTCTCGTAAAATGTCCTCAGAAACTCCTGCACATGTCCTCACAATTCGTACAGACTCGTCCACATTCGTACATTCTCGAAGACAAGTCTTTGATTGTCTAAAAGATATCGTACGCATATCTCGGCCGAACTCGTGATAAAATGTGATTATCGTACTTGTGTCGTGTCAATGTCGTGTCAAGGTTGAAGAGAAATCGAAGAAATGTCGTCTTGAAACAATTCCACTTTACGGCGAGTTATCACTCTCCAGGACTCGTACAAAACTCGAAGCTTAAATTCGCCACAGTGAGACAGGGCCTTAACGCAGTGCCACAATGGCGGATGGAAAGTCGGTGTTACTTTGTTTTGTGCATATTTTTCTTATGTAAAGGTATGTTTTGGTTGTAGTATCCGTAGCCATTGATCATATAAGTATTTAATTTAATATACCTTATGTTACATCTAGCAATTATTGTTTTGTAGGATGGAGTGAAAGTGTAACAGGGAATGTGAATATGTTTGAAGTCCAAAGTTTAAGTTTGTATATTGTGATACATCTTCTGACAGTTTAGAGGAAATCATTGAACATGCACATAAATAACACTAAAAGAAATTTTGTCATATATAAAGGACGAGCAGATACCTTATTTTTCTGTTTGTTAAGTACTTATCCTTGACTTCAAGCAACATAAGAGTGATTGTCAAACAAAATATTAAGAACGTAAACCACTGAACACTATATATAACTATTAAAAGCTATACGTTTATACTTAACACAAATATAACAGCATGATAACAAACATGAAAACTAAAAGCACATTTTGTCTCTGTGTCCGTCATTTTGGCACTGCGTTAAGGTCGCTGCACTGCGTAGGAATTATTCGGGTACAGAGCGTATTAACGGACAAAAAAAAGAGAAAGAAACCCGTTTTACCTTTACGCATGTTATCCACTTTGGTTCATTTCTGTTGTCAAATAAGGTACGCATTTATATTTTTAAATATATGAATCTATATGCAACGAAGCATCTGAGGTAGGTCTTGTTCTCGAGTGCTGAGGTCAAGACGGTAACCCAGAACTCCGTGTGGGACATGAACAGCCGAATGGCCCGGAAGAACCTGAAGCGGGAGCGGAAAAGGCTCAAGAGCTGCGTCCTCATGTGTGGTAGGGAACCAGTCTCAAGTGTCGTTCAATATTCTAATCCTGATGTGCGACATAATACCAGTCTAAGTAGTCCCTCTGCCCCTCATGTGTGGTAGGGAAACAGTCTAAAGTGTAGTTCAATATTCTAATCCTGATGTGCGACAGAATACCAGTCTAAGTAGTCCCTCTGCCCCTCATGTGTGGTAGGGAAACAGTCTAAAGTGTAGTTCAATATTGTATTCCTGATGTGCGACAGAATACCAGTCTAAGTAGTCCCTCTGCCCCTCATGTGTGGTAGGGAAACAGTCTAAAGTGTAGTTCAATATTGTATTCCTGATGTGCGACAGAATACCAGTCTAAGTAGTCCCTCTGCCCCTCATGTGTGGTAGGGAAACAGTCTAAAGTGTAGTTCAATATTCTAATCCTGATGTGCGACAGAATACCAGTCTAAGTAGTCCCTCTGCCCCTCATGTGTGGTAGGGAAACAGTCTAAAGTGTAGTTCAATATTCTAATCCTGATGTGCGACAGAATACCAGTCTAAGTAGTCCCTCTGCCCCTCATGTGTGGTAGGGAAACAGTCTAAAGTGTAGTTCAATATTGTATTCCTGATGGGCGATAGAATACCAGTCTAAGTAGTCTCTCTGTCCCTCATGTGTGGTAGGGAAACAGTCTAAAGTGTAGTTCAATATTGTATTCCTGATGTGCGATAGAATACCAGTCTAAGTAGTCCCTCTGCCCCTCATGTGTGGTAGGGAAACAGTCTAAAGTGTAGTTCAATATTCTAATCCTGATGGGCGACAGAATACCAGTCTAAGTAGTCGCTCTGTCCCTCATGTGTGGTAGGGAAACAGTCTAAAGTGTAGTTCAATATTGTATTCCTGATGTGCGACAGAATACCAGTCTAAGTAGTCCCTCTGCCCCTCATGTGTGGTAGGGAAACAGTCTAAAGTGTAGTTCAATATTGTATTCCTGATGTGCGACAGAATACCAGTCTAAGTAGTCCCTCTGCCCCTCATGTGTGGTAGGGAAACAGTCTAAAGTGTAGTTCAATATTGTATTCCTGATGTGCGACAGAATACCAGTCTAAGTAGTCCCTCTGCCCCTCATGTGTGGTAGGGAAACAGTCTAAAGTGTAGTTCAATATTGTATTCCTGATGTGCGACAGAATACCAGTCTAAGTAGTCCCTCTGCCCCTCATGTGTGGTAGGGAAACAGTCTAAAGTGTAGTTCAATATTGTATTCCTGATGTGCGATAGAATACTAGTCTAAGTAGTCTCTCTGTCCCTCGTGTGTGTAGGGTACCAGTCCAAAGTGCAGTTCAATATTGTATTCCTGATGGGCGACAGAATACCAGTCTAAGTAGTTTCTCTTCCCCTCATGTGCGGTAGTGAACCAGTCTAAAGTGTCGTTTAAAATTATATTCCTGATGTGCGGTAGAATACCGGTCTAAGTAGTATCTCTGTCCCTCATTTGTGGTAGGGAACCAGTTTAAAGTGTATTTCAATATTGTGTTTCTGATGTGCGATAAAATACCAGTCTGATTTGTCTTCCTGCCCCTCATGTGTGGTCGGGAACCAGTCTAAATTTCCCTACATATTGTATTCTTGTCTCTATCTCAGACTTATAGTGGGCACCAGTCTACATTATGCTGAAATATTGTTTTCATTTCAAAAAAAAAAATTATTAATAACTTTACTTTTTTGTACCAGCAGCTGTATCCGTTACATGATTAAATATACTCCGTTTAAAAGACATGTGATGTATAAACCTATAATAAATTTGCCAAAAATCTTATATGATTAAAAATGAAACTTCACCATAATCATAATATTGTATTCCCGTCAAAATAGTTCACATGGAAACTCTTCAATGCAGGCGTTTTCTGGCTCGTCGGTCGTCTCGTTCATCCAGACGTTTGGCGACCCGGACAGCGTTCCAATCTGGCTCGCGGAACTTCCGTCGGCCGCTGCCAACTCCCAAGTCGTCTGGAAAGATAGTTACATAAAGTTACCAGGATTCAAAACACAAAATAGTGGTATGCAAACATGTCCAATAGTCAAACTGCGCCGAGCAGTGTACACAATGAGGTACGTCTCAATGACGCTCACAAGGATAATAAAAAAACATCACACACGTCAATAACGGTTATGCCCCCCTCTAGCATTCAGTACCGCAGTGCATCTCCGAGGCATGGAAACAACAAAAGTGGTCACCGTGTCCAAAGGAATGGTGATCTTTCTTGTTTCCATGCGTTTTCCTATGTGTTAAAAGGAGCTTTGAATATGTGATGCGTTAGGAGTTTTGATTAGTTTATGACTTGCAATACTTGTAGCACACTTTGACCTGAATAAGTTAGTTATTTAACGAGCCTGCAGGGCGAGACTAAATAATTAACATATTAAGGTCAAATGGTGCTACAAGTGTTTTATACCATAGTTACCAATCACATCGCAAGTTTCTACGATGCCGATTCATATGCGTCACGTGATGTTTGACATGCTGGGCATACGTGTTTTTTCCCAATTTAGCTCAGTCGCAATGCGTTCACTCATTGCAATAGTTCAGTGCAATAAGTAGCGTGCGTATCAATTGCAACTCAAATTAATATACTGCACGCTACTTATTGCACGGTAAGCTTGCATATTAGGTTCGCCCACCATTTACCGATCTGATATAACAGTTATTCAATACCGCAAACAATGAACATTCTCTGAAATATGGTATAAATTATTAATAGATCTCGTACGTCAGAAAAGACCGATCCGGGTTTCGCTACGAATAGTTTAAAGACATTGGGTGTCCTAGTTTCCCGTCAAAGGAATGTTAATCCCGATATTGTGGTCAGTGAAGTGCATCAAGTTTGAGGGTCGTCTCATAAATTTATACTAGTATCCAACATTGTACAAAATAATTGGTACAGCAAATGGATAAAAAATAGGTAATTATAAACAAATTGGCGTGGTTTTCCCATGCAAATTTACTTATTCGTGGACACAAACTGACCAAGTGATTGTTAGTTCGTGAATTGTTGAATTTATTATATATTGTAAACTACTGATAGTGTTCAACATGTTTCATAGACGGCCCTTGAAATTACTTGTCCATTTGATGACAGTTAATATTACCGTTAGAAGTACAGTTATTAATGGAAAGCATGACACATGAGAAAATCAACTCAGTGTTTTTAACAATAGAGTTACATTTGTCTTTAAACATTTTTCCCAGCTCTTGTTAAAGACGATTTCGGTAGTTTTTTCTGCGAATCTTTTCGCGCATCAGTGGAGTTGATTTAAATCTTCATAATGGGAGGTGTTTTGACATATAATAATATTTATTAAATATTGTGTACACTGTAATTACCAACTAGAGTCAAATATATTCATAATAATTGCCATGATCATAGTAGGAGTGTCTTGTGACTCGATTTTATTTGCGAAAGTTTGATAATACACTGAAAACGAAAGTATTAACACGCTGACTGACCATTGGACTCGCATATAGCTGTGCACATGCTTGCGATTATTGCGAAAGCGTTTTGGCTGTAATAACTTTTTGTACATAGTCATAATCAACTGCTGTTACTAAAATAATTATAAATAATATATATATATATATATTTACTTTAAAAAGTGTATTGTTATAAATTATGACTGTCATTCCTGTTTTTTTTTTACAGAAAAGGTCCAATACGCACATGTAAACTAAATACTTTTTTCTCGAAAACAAGCATTGTGACCCCCTGGTTTCTTTTTTGCAGTTTGTTAAGAATACAAGTATATAATAAATATCGACAATTCAGGAATGTTCACGGAACAGACTTTTTTCTATAGTCAAAACCAAACCTTTATTTGATTACAAATTGTAGAATCTTTTTTTTTTCGTTAAAAAAAGATAAAAAAGCATTTTTCGGCAAATATAATATTATTGTTTCACTATGTAACGGATTGCTTTCTTACAATTACCCATTTTAAACAATATGATGTCGTTATTTTTTACCAATCAATGGTCAATATAATTTTTTGCTAACACAAAAGCAGCATCAAAATTTGCTAAAATGCATTCACGGGTAGGTCATTTACATGCATTTTCCAAAAAATATAATGCAGTGACCCCCATTTTTTATGGTTTCATTGTAGTTGGCATTGTACGATCTGCAAAATATGTAAAAATGAAAAAAAAATACGGAAGCGAAAAAACTGTAGAAATCGTCTTTAAAGGATTAATTTCCATTGATCGAAAATCACAAACATTAAAATGTGCTCTTTTAAATATTACAATCATTGTACGCATGTTCTTTTGTATGAAATAATTAAACCGCTTGAACACGGGATATCCAAGTGCGATGATTGGATAATATTGCAGATTAATATGAATATGATTGACATTTGTGGAAGCGCCTATACATGTAGCACCGTCAATTGTTCTTAGTGTGGCTATGCCATAAATTCAATACACACTGGGGTATATCATCCTTTCAAAACATTTTTTTTGTGTTAGCGAATTTATGGATCTCTTAAAAAAGTACTAGTCTATTTAATAATAATTTTCGATTTATCGTTGTTTATCGGCTAATAAACAACGATTTGGAGCTCTGATGCGTAGCCACGCATCAGAACTACAAAGAGTTGTTTATTGGCCGATAAACAACGATACGGCGATAATTATTTCGATTTTTACATGTATATATTTTGCAATTGTAATTGGAACTACTTTTTACTATGCTCAGCTCAGAATCCAACTCACGCCTACATAATCGCGCACTTCAATGGAAACTTTCCTACGCTAGGCTATATTTATCAATAGTGCGCATGCGCGTAGCGGTACTTCATGTACATGTCATTCAATCGATTTTACTACTACTACTACCATAAATTTTCCCGCGCCCGCAAAATTTGTCACGTTGACAAACTTTTTATAATAAAAAAAAACATATATTTTACTGTTTGTTTATAAAAACGAGACCTATGTGTGAAGTAATCATTTAATCAAACTTCATAAAATATATTTTTATTTATTAAATATTACATTGTATTAGTAGTTGATACGCTCTCTTTAACGTCGCCATAGTCCCCAGGAAAAGCTGATCTAAAAACATTGTTTGTTTAAAATTTAAGATTGTGCACATACAGGTATTAGACCTGTTCAAGTATCACGTGATTCCCTCCTTAGAGAGCCTGTCATGTAATGGGCCCGTATTCCGGCTTACCCATTCTTAGACTTAATAATAAAGAATAACTTCAGATCGCAGATATGCTAGGTTATTATGTTAATTATGTCATTAACTTCAGATCGCAGATATGCTAGGTTATTATGTTAATTATGTCATTAACTTCAGATCGCAGATATGATAGGTTATTATGTTAATTATGTCATTAACTTCAGATCGCAGATATGCTAGGTTATTATGTTAATTATGTCATTAATAAATCGTTCCAGATAAAACATGCTTAAATCAAATTTATCGAATTCCAAGTAAGATTAACGTTGAAGATTAAGTCTCAAATTAAACATCTTTCTTAGAATTAAACAGGTTCAATAATATTCTTTATTCTTACTTCTTAAAAGGACTTGTTCACATATTATTTTGGTATTTTTGAAATATGCCATTCATCGGTTTCACATGGCAAATTAAAGCATCCGAACTAAAGAGCTGAAGTACTTTACCAAGAAACGCAAAAAAAAAATGAACAAAAGTTGCCCACCCCCTTATGCGGTTCGAACCTCAGACCTCCGGATCAACATTCTAAAGCGCTAACCACTCGGCCATTCCGACGTATATATTTGAAGTGTTCTCAACAATTTGAACGAAACCAACAGACACATTCCAAATTATTCCGTCGTTTAGCGTTACAAACGCTTTATAACTTTACCCATACGGTATTTACAGTATATTTATATGTCCGTAGTGTTATTTTGCTCCTGTATGTACACTATTTTTTGAATCCGTGAAAAAAAAGAAAATTGACAATTTGTCGATCTGTGAACAGGTCCTTTAAGTCTAAGAGTGGTTTGGTGAATATGTGCGTAGGTCTGAAAGACTGGTTAGAGATTGGGTTGGAGAACCGGCAGTATATCTCAAATTGTAAAATATAAACTGATATTTATATTTTAATTGATTTATTGTATTTATTTATTTTTATTTTTATTTCAACATGTCCAATGATATGTCCATGTTCCATCCTCCTACAGAGCGTGCCCTGTGCTGGTCTGAGAGACTGGTTGGAGGTTCGAGAGGAGAACCAGGAACCGGACTCGCAGGAGACCGACCCTACCAGGCCGGGACAGTCCGCACCGCAGGTAGTGTGTCCGTGCTTTACACATAGTTGTCTTTTCGTTCAACGGAGATTATAAACTCTATGCTACTTTGGTTGATAAATCCCGGCTATTTTTGTCGAAAGAGGCGCGTCGTGGGAAAACCGGGCTTAATGCATGTGCGAAAAGTGTCGTCCCGGATTAGCTTGTGCAGTCCGCACAGGCTAATCCCTGGCGACACTTTCCGCCTATAGTGGATTTATATTTAGAATAGACTTCCTTGCAACAGAAAATACCATAAAAGCGAAAAGTGACGTCCTGGATTAGCCAGTGCGGACTGCACAGGCTAATCTGGGACGACACTTTACGCACATGCATTAAGCCCGGTTTTCCCACGACGCGCCTCATATATTGTAAGCCTCGCCTCCGCGAATCAGTTACAAACGCTACCCCCCCCCCCCCCATGAAGTTTAGTCTTAGTGAGTACGTAACAAGTTGTCTGTCCGGGTGTCTGTCCACCACAAAGCTTGTCCGCTCCGTGCCTTTTTAGCCGCCTTTAAAAAATGTATTCAAGGAAATACTTGACAGTGTTGTGTTTAAATCGATAAAATTCGTTTTCATATCGTATTTTCTTTATTGTTTGATATTTTGTAATTTGTAAAGAATTTATAAATAATTTTCATTTAATAAATTGCTTAGTAAATACATGATTTATACGCGAAATGTACTTTCAACAAAACGAGCTTTGACTCTAAAATGGCATTTCGAGAAAGGTAGTCTACAGTTTAATGTTTCCCTTCGTTCAACCCTTCACACAGGGATTTAACTGATTTAACCGAGCATAGCTCAAATGTAATCTCTGCCGGCACCAACGTCCACGTGACCATAGTCAAATCACATGATGTAAATTAAAACGGTGGACAAGTATAAAAAAAAACTATCCCTACTTTTTTAGTTATCTCTCTTTTCAGCACTTCTGGCCAAAGGCCATGGAGCTTATGCGTTGGCGTTTCGTCCGTCGCGTGTGCGTGCGTCCGTGCGTGATAGTCATATGGTTCCGGTCCATTTCATAACGACTTTACGGGAGCTAAAATTTGATTTTTTGTTAACAAAACAAAACAAAACTCTTCTTGACTGAAACCAAAATGCATAGGCGCTTGCTAAATTGTTATGTAACACCGCCTTTTTTTACAAATATTGTTAAAAATGATGCCCATGGGTTAAAATATGACAACAACCTGGGGCTTAAATTATATTTTAGGAAATTTTAAAAGGAAACAACCTTTTAAAAACCACATGCCATGTGACTATGATATTTGGAATGTTGCATTACCTTATACTTTACCAAGATTGTTTAAATGATGGCACTGGGCTTAAAATGGCCCCACCCCTGGGATAATTTTTTACATGTACTGTAATTGGAAAAATCATTAAAAGTCGTCTTGTCTAAAACTTCAACGCCTAGACCTAATTTTGATATTTGGTATGTAGCATTGCCTTATGGTCCTTTACCAAAATTGTTAAAATGATATCCCTGGTTAAAAGGTGGCTTAAAATAGTTTTATTTATTTTTTAAGAAGGAAAACATCGATGGTACTTTAATTATTTATATGTACTTAAAGAGGACAGACCTTTAAAATGTTCTTGTCTGAAATTACGAACAATGGACCTTTGATATTTGGTATGTAGCATTGCCCTTTGGTCCTTTGCCACGATTGTTAAAATGATGCCACTTGGCTGAATAATTGCAATGCTTCAGCCCGCAATGTCTTATGTCCCCGGCTTCTTTATGCGGGAGGTAAATAGTGATTGTCCTGACCGTCCTTCGAGGTTCCGTTTCGTCTAGCACCAACACCGCATACTACTGCACTTGGATGCTTACACAGTTGTTGCTTATGCCCATTCCCAATCCGCCCATATAACCCAACCTCACTTTGATCTTGACCTTGTTCTAATTTGGACTTGAAACACTTAATTGTCATGTCCGTTCATAAGAGGTTAATTCGGTTTTACCGTTTCTTCTAGCACCAACAACGCATTCTCCAGAACTTAAATACTTGCACAGATTTTGCTTTTGACCATCCCCAATTCACTCATATCACCCAACCTCACTTTCTCCTTGACCTTGACCTAATATGGACTTTGAATAACTCAAATGGGCTATATCTTGGTTAACTAGATTTTACCGTTTCGTCTAGCACAACCACCGCTTACAGCAACGCTTGGATACTCCACCCATATCACCCAAATTCACCTTGACCTTGACCTCGACCTAATATGGACTTAGAATAATGCAAATGGGCTGTCCAGGGCCAACCTGGGCATGCGTATTGATCGAACACAGCGTCTTGTTTTAACATATACTTCGAGAGGATTTTTTTTCTAAAACCTTCTCTGAAACCACAATTCGTGAGCTTTTGATATTTGGTATGTAGTTTCGCCTTATGGTCCTTAACTTGATAAATTTAAATTGTTCTTTTCTGCAACTACAAGAGTAAGCCTTGATATTTGGAGTGTAACATGACCTAATTGTTCTTTACCTAATTTATACAAAATGGTCATCCTGGGCTAAAACATGAACCGATACAGGGGGCTCCAACTCGTTATATCGACCTATGTAGGAACAATCTTCAAAATGCCTCTTGTTTAAGAGATGCTTTTGATGTAAAAATCAGGCGTCTGGTCCTACTGGACATCTTGTTTTATTTCAACCCTCAAGTTAACTATAAACCTGGACCTATAAGGCAATATTACAGAGGGAATTTCATAAAATGTAAACTAGTTATTAAAATTGTTTTACAGAATAGTAAGATATAGATTGCCTTGTGTTTGTTAATATACTTCAAAAGTGAATACCATTTACCGGACCGGGCCCAATGCCTTTATCAGTTGGTGCCACAGTACGGTGTCTGAGTTGCACATAGTTGTCTTCATTTGTACTGTCCGCACCACATTTAGCAATGCCTGAGCTTTACAGACGACTGTCTTTTTCTCTACTAGCAAAGGTCAGACGTTCTTATAGTGCGTGTCATTTCACAGGTATAGTGCGAAATTATTAACCTGACACTCATTAATCTTCGTGACAAACCGTAATTGTGTTCGGTTGTATGCGTTTTTTGGACGAGGTTCTGTTATAGGAATTTATGTTGATATAGATTTAAATACAGGATAGAAAGAGTGATATTTAATGGTCGTGTGGTATAAGTGCTAGCGCTTCACGCCATCGAACCGAGTTCAATTCCGTCTGACAGTGACCTTTTTTTAAATGTTATGAGTTATTCTTAAAATATGCAGATCATGAGATATTAATTGAAAAATGTAGAATATTTTATTGTGTTACTGTTATGTTTGAATTATTTTTGTAGTACATTTACCAATGTTTCAATTACAATCACACACTAAATGGATAAATCGTGATAAACGTGAGTACTTACCCGCAACAAAATGTGTAAAATAAATTGTTTATAAAATGTCGATGCCGAGACTCGAACTCAAAACTTGGTAACGCAAGCGCGGCATCTGTTCCACTACACAATTTGCGCTGTACGATATCTAAACCAATACGATATAAATTTACATTGTAGTGTTGCCTACGCTCTACGCTAGATACATGTCGTGGTGTCTATAAATAAATCCTGATTGCATACGGAATATTCATGAGTGTCAGGTTAATAATTTTGCACTATATATGGCTGTCCCCAACGCAGTGTTTATTTTTGTTATATAATCTATAAATAGACGCGCAGTGTTTATTTTTGTTATATAATCTATAAATAGACGCTCTCCCATTGGTCCAAACAGCCATGGGCGACTGAATTGTAAATGTCATGTTACATGGCCTAACACCGATGTTTCATGGGCTAAAAATAGACTTTGTGGATTTTCCAAACATTTGTACCCGGCTTTACTTATACAGTTACTATAGTGCATCACGAATCAGAACTCATGTTATATGGGCTAAAAATAGATTACTGGACTTTATCTATATTGGTTCCCGACTTTGGCATTGAAAGCTGTACAGTAAAGGTTAAACCAGCGCCGCGTTCTTTCATTCTTTCCTGTTTACAAACAACAATTGCTTGTCCATTGTGAAACAAGAAATGCCTTTAAAAAATACAATCGGCGTAGAAATTAATATTGAGATGTCATTTTTTTTGCACTAAATGTAATACAAGAGGACCAGGCTGTGACTTCACGGACCCTATATTTTTCGTTCCCTACTAAGGAGACTTCTCGGACCCCAGATTCTTCGGTCTGTACTAAGGAGACTTCTCGGACACTAAATGTTTCGGACACTATAAGAAAACGTATCCGCCCCCAAAATTAATTTGAGATAAACTTAATAATTATTAATATCTGTACCGTGAATAAACCGATCATATACCGCCCATGTTTTCACCAGTGATACATGACTAAGCTAAATACTTGCAATTTACGTAAACATAATTGATACATGAATTTGTCAGGCAAATTTAACAAATTTACATTGTCAGAAAATAACAGCGGGAAAGAATAAGCAGTAAGTTTATGAATTCCCCATTTATTGCAATTCTCGGGTTTAGGATTCTCCAGACGCTAATTGATGCGTGTGTATTAACACAGCTTTATCGCGCGCTATTTGTAGTATGATTCTCCTGCTGGAGTTGTGCTCGCTAGAATTAATTCACGTGGACGACAGTCGGTTACAGCGTACGATAATATTTTTGCACAATGATAAAATAATAGGAAATATAAGCTCAATCAAATTTGCTAATGTTTGTTTTGCTTATTTATCAGAAAAATTCCAGAAATTTACCACTTTATATTTTGTGCTTGCGAGCTCAACAGGCAACATTGTACGTTGTGACCGACTGTCGTCCCCGTGAATTGTAGCATTGTAACTGCTTTTATAGAGCGCGCCGATTATGTAGGCTCAACAATAAAGTTATTTCATTCTGTGAATGAATATTACATTCTGATCATGACATACAATGAGTAAAATTGTTTATAATTATGTTCATTTCTCGAGTGTATGTCGAAGATATGTTTATAGCTTTAATTTAACCGCTTATGTAAACAATTATGTAAATTATTAATCCCCAAAAGTATGCAACAGTTATTGGTATACGTTAAACCATTATTTGAAGTTCGCATGCCCTAAACTTAGAAAATTTGCCCAATTCTATTGGCATTTAATTTTCCCGCTGCATAATTATCGCAAGGAATCTTCGTCAAAAGTGATCTTAGACAGCTACGCCGAAAAAAGATTTCCTACTCTAAAACTGAAATTGAAATTAGCAATTTGGCCAAGCAAGCCCGAACACTTATTCCTCATTACTTGAGAGCAGGATAATGTGATAAGCCCGTCAATATAAAACTAAGAATATGAGCAAGCCGACTTAAATTAAAGATTATCTGAGCATTTTATTGTATAAAAATATTACAAAACTATTTATAGATTCTATAACAAAACATTTGTTGACTAGATGGCCATTGGACATTGTCTTGGTCAACATGAGTTTCACCCAGTGAACATCAGACCATGTCCAATTGCCATCTAGTCAATTATTGTATAATGTTTATCTGGCTTTCATCACAAGTTTCTACAGTGAGACAGTATACAGTTTGAATGTCAAGCGTTTACACATAATCTTGTATTTGCATGACACATGTCAGTCGTTAACATAGTGTTTGCCATTTGCATGACATATGTCAGACGTGTACACAGTATATGCCACTTGAATAACATATGTCAGTATGTTCCATTTGAATGATATATACCAGGGGTATACACAGTTTGTTCCATTTGAATAACATACACCATGGGTATACACAGTATGTGCCATTTGAATGACATATACCAGGGATATACACAATATGTGCCATTTGAATGACATATACCAGGGATATACACAGTATGTGCCATTTGAATGACATATACCAGGGGTGTACACAGTATGTGCCATTTGAATGACATATACCAGGGGTGTACACAGTATGTGCCATTTGAATAACATATACCAGGGATATACACAGTATGTGCCATTTGAATGACATATACCAGGGGTATACACAGTATGTGCCATTTGAATGACATATACCAGGGGTATACACAGTATGTGCCATTTGAATGACATATACCAGGGGTATACACAGTATGTGCCATTTGAATGCCATATACCAGGGGTGTACACAATATGTGCCATTTGAATGACATATACCAGGGGTATACACAGTATGTGCCATTTGAATGACATATACCAGGGGTATACACAGTATGTGCCATTTGAATGACATATACCAGGGATATACACAGTATGTGCCATTTGAATGACATATACCAGGGATATACACAGTATGTGCCATTTGAATGACATATACCAGGGATATACACAGTATGTGCCATTTGAATAACATATACCAGGGATATACACAGTATGTGCCATTTGAATAACATATACCAGGGATATACACAGTATGTGCCATTTGAATGACATACACCACGGATATACACAGTATGTGCCATTTGAATAGCATATACCAGGGATATACACAGTATGTGCCATTTGAATAACATATACCAGGGATATACACAGTATGTGCCATTTGAATGACATACACCACGGATATACACAATATGTGCCATTTGAATGACATATACCAGGGATATACACAGTATGTGCCATTTGAATGACATACACCACGGATATACACAGTATGTGCCATTTGAATGACATACACCACGGGTATACACAGTATGTGCCATTCGAATAACATATACCAGGGGTATACACAGTATGTTCCATTTGAATGACATACACCACGGATATTCACAGTATGTTCCATTTGAATGACATATACCAGGGATATACACAGTATGTGCCATTTGAATAACATATACCACGGGTATACACAGTATGTGCCATTTGAATAACATATACCAGGGATATACACAATATGTTCCATTTGAATGACATACACCACGGGTATACACAATATGTGCCATTTGAATAACATATACCAGGGATATACACAGTATGTGCCATTTGAATGACATACACCACGGGTATACACAGTATGTGCCATTTGAATAACATATACCAGGGATATACACATTATGTGCCATTTGAATGACATACACCACGGGTATACACAGTATGTGCCATTTGAATAACATATACCAGGGATATACACAATATGTGCCATTTAAATGACATATACCAGGGGTGTACACAGTATGTGCCATTTGAATGACATATACCAGGGTATACACAGTATGTGCCATTTGAATAACATATGTCAGACGTTTACAAGTATGTGCCATTTGAATGACATAAGTCAGACGTGTACACAGTATGTGCCTTTTGAATGACATAAGTCAGACGTCTACACAGTATGTGCCATTTGAATGACATAAGTCAGACGTGTACATATTATGTGCACAGTGAAAGACATATGTTAGACGTGTACAAAGTATGTGCACTTTGAATGACATATGTCAGACGTGTACACAGTATGTGCACCGTGAATGGCTTAAGTCAGCCTTGTACACAGTATGTGCACTGTGAATGACATATGTCATACTTGTACACAGTATATGCACTGTGATTGGCTTAAGTCAGACTTGTACACAGTATGTGCACTGTGAATGGCATAAGACAGACTGGTACACAGTATGTGCACTGTGAATGGCATATGTCAGACTTGTACACAGTATGTGCACTGTGAATGGCATAAGACAGACTTGTACACAGTATGTGCACTGTGAATGGCATATGTCAGACTTGTACACAGTATGTGCACTGTGAATGGCATAAGACAGACTTGTACACAGTATGTGCACTGTGAATGGCATATGTCAGACTTGTACACAGTATGTGCACTGTGAATGGCATATGTCAGACTTGTTCACAGTGTGTGCACTGTGAATGGCATATGTCAGACTGGTACACAGTATGTGCCCTGTGAATGGCATAAGTCAGACTTGTACACAGTATGTGCACTGTGAATGGCATAAGACAGACTTGTACACAGTATGTGCACTGTGAATGGCATATGTCAGACTTGTACACAGTATGTGCACTGTGAATGGCATAAGACAGACTTGTACACAGTATGTGCACTGTGAATGGCATATGTCAGACTTGTGCACAGTATGTGCACTGTGAATGGCATAAGTCAGACATGTACACAGTACGTGCACTGTTAATGACATATGTCAACGTGTATAGTATGTGCACTGTGAATGGCTTAAGTCAGACGTGTACACAGTATGTGCACTGTGAATGACATGTGTCTGACGTGAACTCAGTATGTGCAATGTTAATGACATATGGCAGACGTGTACACAGTATGTGCACTGTGAATGGCTTAAGTCAGACGTGTACACAGTATGTGCACTGTGAATGACATATTTCAGACGTGTACACAGTATGTGTACTGTGAATGACATATGTCAGACTTGTACACAGTATGTGCACTGTGAATGGCATAAGTCAGACGTGTACACAGTATGTGCACTGTAAATGACACACGTCAGACGTGAACAAAGTATGTGTACTGTGAATGACATATGTTAGACGTGTACACAGTATGTGTCGTTGGAATCACATATAGCAGGTGTGTACACAGTATGGGCCATTTGAATGACTTTCTACATTGTATTTTTGTTTAGTGTTTAGCTCACCTGAGCACAACGTGCTCCTGAGAACAACGTGCTTATATTGAGCTTTTGTTATCACCTTTCGTACGTCGTGCGCCGTGCATTAACATTTTCATTCAAACAACATCTCCTCCTAAACCGCTGGGCAGATTTTCACCAACCTTCACTCCAACCCTCTTTCAAAATTTATCAAATCGTTTCGGTCCGCTGCATATGTAGGTCACCTGTGCTAAAAATAGATTTAAAATGTGAACAATTAAAAAATCTTCTCCTCTGAAACTGCATGGCGGAGAGCTTTCATATTTGGTATGTGTCATCTCCTAGTGGTCCTCTAAAAATATTGTTCAAATGATGCCCCTGGGGTCAAAACTGGCCACGCCCCGGGGGTCACATTATTTGTATAGACTTACATAGCAAAATAATTGTAAAAATATTTTCCTCTGAAACCGCACGGCCCAGAGGTTTCATATTTGGCATGTAACATTGCATAATTGTCCTGTACAAAGATTGTTCAAATGATGCCCCTGGTGTCAAAACTGGCCACGCCCCGGGGGTCACATGGTTTATATAGACTTAAATAGCTAAATGACTTTGAAAATCTTCTTCTCTGAAACCGCAAGGCACAGAGGTTTGGTATTTGGTTGGTAACATTGTATAGGGATCCTCTACAAAGATTGTTCAAATGATGCCCATGTGGTCAAAACTGGCCATGCGCCGGGGGTCAACTTTTTTTGTAGAATTAAATAGCAAAATTAATTCAAAAATCTTCTCCTCTGAAACCGCATGGTACAGTGGTTTCATATTTGGTATGTGGCATCCTCTAGTGGTCCTCTACAAAGATTGTTCAAATGATGCCCCTGGGGTCAAAACTGGCCACGCCCCGGGGGTCACATTGTTTATATAGACATAAATAGCAAAATGATTTTTAAAATCTTCTTATCTGAAACCACATAGCCCAGTGGTTTCATATTTAGTATGTGGCATCCTCTAATGGTCCTCTGTAAAGATTGTTTAAATGGTCTCCCTGGGATAAAACTGGGCACGCCCCGGGGGTTACATTGTTTATATAGACTTAAATAGCAAAATAATTTCAAAAATCTTCTCGTCTGAAACCGCAAGGCCCAGTGGTTTCATATTTAGTATGTGGCATCCTCTAATGGTCCTCTTCAAAGATTGTTTAAATGGTCTCCCTGGGATAAAAACTAGCCACACCCCGGGGGTCAAATTGTTATATCGACTTTAATTGCAAAATGATTTTAAAAATCTTCTCCTCTGAAACCACAAGTCCCAGAGGTTTCATGTTCGGTATGTAACATTGCATACCAGTCCTCTACAAAGAGTGTTCAAATGATTCCCCTGGGGTCAAAACTGGTCACGCCCGGGGGGGTCACATTGTTTATATAAACTTAATTAGCAAAAATACTTTAAAAATCTGTTCCTCTGAAACTGAAATGCATATTGGTTTCATATTTGGTATGTAACATCCTGTAGTGGTTCTCTACAAATATTGTTGAAATGATGCCCCTGGAGTCAAAACTGGCAACGCCCCGGGGGTCACATTGATTATATAGACTTGAATAGCAAAATGACTTTTAAAAACGTCTCCTCCTAAACCGGAAGGCCCAGTGGTTCATATTTGGTATGTAACATTGTATAGTGGTCCTCTACAAAGATTTTTCAAGTGATGTTCCTGGGGTCAAAACTGGCCACGCCCTGGGGGTCACATAGTTTATATAGACTTAACTAGCTAAATGACTTTGAAAATCTTCTACTCTAAAACCGCAACCCCAGAGGTTTAGTATTTGGTATGTAACATTGTATAGGGGTCCTCTACAAAGATTGTTCAAATGATGCCCCTGGGGTCAAATCTGGCCACGCCCCGGGAGTTACTTTGTTTATATAGACTTAAATAGCAAAATAATTACTTCAAAACTCTTCTCCTCTGAAACCGCAAGGTCCAGTGGTTTCATATTTGGTATGTGGCATCCTCTTGTGGTCCTCTACAAAGATTGTTCAAATGATGCATCTAGGGCCAAAACTGGCCACGCCCTGGAGGTCATATTGTTTATATAGACTTAAATAGCAAATGACTTTAAAAATCTTCTCCTATGAAACAGCTTGGCCCAGCGGTTTTATATTTGGTATGTAATAGTGTATAGTGGTTCTCTACAAAGATTGTTCAAATGATGCCCCTGGAGTAAAAAGTGGCTACTCCCTGTGGGTCACATGTTTTTTATAGACTATTAAAATCTCCTCAAAGTGCTAGACCCAGATTTTTATACTCAGTTAAGCGGTTTAGTGCCATTTGGTCCTCTTGTTATAAGCCATTATGATGCCTTAAACTCAGGTGAGCGACCTAGGGCCATCGTGGCCCTCTTGTTATAGTATGTGTACTTTCCCTAGTATACGTCAGGCATGTGCATAGTATAAGTCATTTTACTGACAGATGTCTATCGATAACACATAGTAAGTTATATTTTTAAAAGCAGTATCAGTAGTAGTAGTAGTAGTAGTAGTAGTAGTTGTTGTTGTTGTTGTTGTTGTTGTTGTTGTTGTTGTTGTTGTTGTTGTTGTTGTAGTAGTAGTTGTTGTTTTTGTTTTTGTTGTAGCAGTAATAGCAGTAGCAGTAGTAGTATTAGTAGTGGTAGTTGTTGTTGCTGCTTCAGTTGTTGTTGTTGTCGTTGTAATAGTAGAGACAACAGCAGCAGTAGCAGTATAAGTAGTAGCAGTACCAGTGGTAGTATTATTAACTTAATCATAAACGATTCTGATGCTTATGGTGATTATTATGCTGCTGATGATGTTTCTGTTTCTGATGATGATGTTTTCTTAACAGATGAGCCAGCAGCCCGCCACCAGAGACCGGCTACTAACAAGGTTGCCCCAGCCGTCTCCTGCGACACAAACGTCTAGCGACGTCCACGACCAACGTCTAACGTGATCAGCGTCTTGCGTCATCAAGGTCAAGCGTCACCAACGTCCTGTGTCATCAACGTCTTACGTCATTAACGTCTTGCGTCATCAACGTCTACGTATCGCAAACGTCTAGTGCCACCAACGTCTAGCGCACGGGTTGTGATCGAAATATGGCGTTTGATAATTGGTGATACGTTTATACACAATTCGATTTGTTTGTAATTAACTAATAGTTTAATTAATGGTTATTATTGTCATTGTGTTGAGTGTTTGATATTTATTGTGTTTCTTGAAAAATATAACTCACGAAAAAAAAAATGTTCTTTTTTTAAATTGTTTATCTGATGTTTTTGTCAATTGATTGAAATAAAACTATTTTGAAAACGAGAGATCTATATCATTCTCCATGACGTTGCATATTTAAAATTTCCAACCTTATTTGCTTTTAAATTCTAAAACAAAATAAAATTAAACACACAATATGCCTTATTCGATGTGGTGTTTTATTGTCCGATCTCAAACGAAATGCACACCCGCTTGTCAGAGAAAATGGAATGTCTTTCGCCACTGATAAATAAAGCAGTTATTCCCTCGGATAATTAACTTCCACGTTTCCACGGCAACAAGCTTCAGATGTCCCTTTTACAATCGCCTAGACACAGTTTATGATAATGTGAGGGTAATAAAAATACGACCGAATACATTTGGCTGTACCTTAAATGTAAATAAAATACAAACAAACACTAACTTTTTAGTCAAGGAAAGCCAAAAACCTCAACATAAATTGTAATGATATAAATAAACACGAAAGCAATATAACACTATTATAAATCGTATGTAGCAATAGTAATATGAATATATGAAAATACACTAAGTTGATGAAAATTAGTGATATCTAGCTCTTACATTATGTAGCATACAGTACACACAAACAAAATAAATAACTCAAAACCTTCTAATAGACAAGTCCTTCTATCACACACCAACTCATTTAATAAAAAAACAAAAAAACGAACGTCCGCTCCGTACTGAAAAGGCGCTTAAAAGAAGCAGACTACTGGTATTGTAAATTCAAGTAAGCGAGAAAGAGTAGCCTCCCGTAATAATTATTTAATTTTGTTAAAATTAGTTTAATTGCAGAATCATTAGAGTATTCATATATTTGCCATTTACAGTCAATCTGTACTGATTTAATTAATTACGTTTAGGCCATACCGATTTGATGCTATGTTTAGCGTCCTCTGTCTGGTAGGTTTTTGGATGCCTGAACGAAAAAACAACAATGTTGACAATATGAAAAATCAAGTTGGAAAGCATATACACATTGAAAACAAAAAAGACTTTTAGGGCGTTTTACCAATCATAGTCAAAGTAGTGTGCAACTGGTCAATTTACACAGTTAAAATACTGTGTTAAAGTAGGTTCATAATATAAAGATGATATATAACAGTTTCGCAGGTAAATATTTGCTTTTGCTGGTAACAATGCCGTGAATAAGTTGTAAAAGAAAAATGTTTTGTTTTTTTATCGACTTATTGTTTGTTCTTTTTGTGCCTGGTTGGTAGGTTTTGAAAAATCATGGGGACGCTAAACATAGAATCAAATTTATATGGCCTTATTGCGTATTCCACTCGTTTCCTGCAAACCACATAAGAGGAATATGTTGTTGACTATTTCTAATGTACGCCAGGTATTAAACGTATTGACCTAAAATATTATTGATTTAAGAAGTTCTAAAATGTAGTTACAAAAATAGCTGTTGTATATGAGTGTCACTAAGGCCATCGATTTTTGATATTTAAAGGGACTATGTCATGGAAAAGGGCCTCAAGGGGGCACTTTCTTAAAAAATCACCTGAACTTAAATATATTAATACTGGCACATAGTGACAGTTAAAACAGAGTATAATATATAATGGGAAAAGGGTGTAAGCATTCTGAGATTTAAAAAAATCAATTTATAATCAGGGTCGTGTTTGTTTGGCCCTTTTTGTGTTTACATTTTGACGTCAGAATTGTGAGTAACGCGATAAATAAATTAAATATATGAGGCGTGTCGTGAGAAACCCGGGCTTAATGCATGTGCGTAAAGTGTCGTCCCGGGTCAGCCTGTGCAGCCGTGCGAGGCTGATCCGGGACGACACTTTTCGCTTTTATGGTATTTTCTGTTTCAAAGAAGTCTCTTCTAAACATAAATCCACTGTAGGCGGAAAGTGCCGTCCTGAATAAGCCTGTGCGGGCTGCACAGGTCAATTCGGACTTTATGCACATGCATTAAGCCCGGTTTTCACACCACACGCCTCAATTATGTATAGAGGTTATGCACAAATTCTCCAACCATTATTATGTTATGGTCTTGAATATTTAAGTATGGTTAATGCGAATACCACAACAAGGTCAAAACAACGTCACTTCCAAATAACACCATTTGAAATAAATGCACTAGCATACTAATATATGAAAATTGGATTAACGTTACAAATTGTCTTGATATTTACGACCACTACATTTAAAGGTGCGTAGAGACGATTTTTGTTCCTAATGTTTGTTTGTTTACACATAAAAAAGATGGAATGAGATAGAAAACAAAACACAAAAAATAATATAGGTATTTCTAATCATTGTTTGACAGAGGCTGTCAACTCAGTGTATTTATACGGTACTGACATTAAGTTCAGGATTAAATACCTCCTTAATTTTTTTTTCATTTAAAATCGACATACATGATAATTAAGTCTAGTCAATTCTGTTCTTGAAAATCGTACATTTACAGACATCATCTTATGTGATAAAGACCGATTCCACGAAGTCTTGCTATAAAATTCTTCGACTAATTAACTCGTTCAAAATCAATAATTCGTTGACATCTGATTTTAATCTGGTTATATCGTTTACTAAACTGCCTCATTTATAGTTAAATATATATTTACGACCACTAATTGTAATAGTGATACGGAATGCTTCTAATGATAATGGTAGTGACATCGTTTATATCAGACAACTCACCGTCATAAATACGTGGTAGTAGCAGAAGCTCATGATGCCGAGAGGAACGAAGAAGCAGAAGATTGTTATTGTTATGATGAAGGTGGTGTTACTTAAGCTCAGGTCACTCCAGTGAAGCCTACAGAACACTCCCGCTGCCTCGAGGCCGTAGCTGCTCCAGCCAAAGAACGGAAATACTGACCACAGGAGAGCCAGGGCAAAGCATCCCAGGACGCTTGCCCATGCGACCCGTTTGGTGATTTTAGGGGCAAGCAAGGGCTTGGCAATGACAATATACCTGTCAATACTGACTGCCGTAAGGAGATGTAGCTGTGATAATCCAAATAAATACACTATAAATCCTTCAAACTTGCAGAAGGTCTCCCCAGCGAACCATCCGCCATTGAGTGCCGACGTCGATGCCAAGGGGTTTCCGAAGCACACCATGCACATGTCGCCAAGGGCGACTCCAAGAATGAAAATATTCGTCGTAGACAACAACTGTTTATTTTTAGTAAATGTTAAAACTACTAACAAGTTTTGAATAAATCCAAATAAACCTATAAATAACAGAAACACCCCAGTTATCTGATGTCCCCATTTTCGATGATTCAGTCGTTTAATATCTAAAGCGGATAGCCCCGCATATGGGTCGGCTTCTGTTGTATTGAACAGCATAATTCCTTTTTATGGAATAAGTATTTTATTTTAAGCAAACTAACACTTCCATTGTATAGTCGTACATTACTAAAGAATCCTATGTTAGGAATAACGTCCCCAAGTCTTCTCTACTCCAATATTCCGATCGTCTTGCGTCGTCCGCCTGCTAGCCAACACAGCAATCGGCATGTATATATAGTTCCTCTGGACGCATGCGTTGTGTTTGCTGAACATCAGTCGATTTGCTTCATTCACACATTTGTCCGATGTGTGATAATTACAATACTGCGTGCCTTTTTACCTTTTGTCTATCAGATTTGTGTTTCATCAACTTATTTTTACTCAACCTTGGCATGTAACAAAGATCAAAGTCAACAATAAATAAATTAATGTAAATTATTTTGATGTATTCATTGTTATTCGTTAAATGTGTTTTAAATAATAAATAGCGTCATTTGTGTGTATAACATGCACAATAATTGATAGGTATTTTATATTGGCAATACTTTTTTCAATGTGACAGTCAGTCACCGAGCTTTGATACGATACCATTATCAGTTAATATATTAATTAAATTTTTAATGCATTTACCCTCAGACTTAAAAATAGGTATATTTATTAGGTAAATAAAGATCGAACATTAATCCATATTCGCTGATTTTCCATGGCTTGAATTATGTTTGATGAAGGCTGTGTTGTTTATTTACGTGTGCTTCGTGCATGCATCAATATATATTGCATTTTACATTAATTAATAAATACATGTATATATTTAATTGATCTTTCTTCTTTTTCATAGCTTAAGGTTACACAACCGTATATATGAGGGTTACAGTTATTCTTAACTTCTAGTTGTATCAGTTATGTTCTTGAACTATTCGGTCGTCATGTGACCAACAGAATTGCATGTACAAAGTATGATTTCAAACGAATGACGGCAAAATTACTTTTTTCGGGCAACTTTTTTCACAGGCTTTGAAATGTTTCGCACACAGCTGCCCTTCTGTCGATGTTTCCAATTTCTGAAAGTGGTTCATACTATGTTGTATCTTTCTCTGTTTTGTTAATGCGGAATCAGCAATTTCCTGTGGACAATATTTGATATACAGGTGATCCAAATATCTGATACTATTTCAAATCAACACCATATCTGTTATTTTCAAGAGTTTTAAAATATTCAACTATGAACATAATAGTATGTTTTTACAGTTATAATGAAATTAAATTGATGTTTATAAATACAGATTTAAAGCACAAAAATCTTCTGACTTATTTACATACAATACTCCATTTTCGTCAATTATTATATCGGTTCTACAGGAAGATATTTTAGTTGTTTTTCCTTTTGTCTAAAATTTGTCTCAAAAAATGTTGTGAATTCTTTTGTTACAGAGAAATAAAAGAAGTTTGGGTTGGTCAAATATAGTGTTGTCAACTTGGAAGTCATAATGGCAGCCTAGTCTAATAAACTAAATAAAAAATAAAAGTTTAAACTTGTATAAATCTACATTCAGGTACAGACCGCCATGTTTACTTTGCCTTGTTTAACCCTTAAAATATGCTTCAACCAATCCTATGGAACAGTATTAGTTTAAAAATTACATGATGCGTTCTGTCGTTTTTCATTCGTTAAATTATTGCTCTACTTGTTGACATTATTTATCTTCTTCATTCTCTTCATCACGCTCTTCTTCTTGACATTCTTGCTCTTCATCACGCTCTTCTTCTTGACATTCTTGCTCTTCTTCCTTCTCTTCCAAGTATTCCTTTTCTTCCATTTCTTCCTTCTCTTCCAAATGTTCATATTCTTGACATTCTGCCACTTGTTCCTTCTCTTCCAAATGTTCCTATTCTTGATATTCTTGCTAGTTTTCATTCTCTTCCAGCTGACGTTTTGCATTACAAATTCTACCTTTCATGTATTTTTTTTAATTTACCTTGTCTATAATGCATTGTGGCATGCGTATAACAAAGTGAACGTACATAACAATGTTCACATGCATTTTCGTAATGCATTTCGTAAATTCTTTTTTTCAAGGGGAAGAACCCAATTTTACTGCTTTACGGAACCTCACAATGATGAACGTCACTTACGAGTTTTAACGATTCAACAACAGATTTAAAAAAAAGCCATTATAATATTATTTTAGCTTTTTTTTTTATGTTATGTGGTTATTCTAGAATCACTCAAAATCGTTTCGAAACATAAAATCTCAACCACAAACCATTACACACTCCGATCAACGCAGTATATTTCGCTAACAATTAAAAATCAAAATGCTGACAGCGTAGAAATACAGTTGCCAACAAAATTAACTAAAAGCATGTGAATTATGAGTGCATTTTTGCAAGAAAGGAAACGTTTGTTTGAATGAAGCCCAATTTCCCACATTTAAACTTCATAATACGGTTTCTTATTCAATAGTATATGACATCATAATCAAAATTCATTTGTAAGTGACGAACACATATTTTTTATTCTAATTATCTACTGCAAATGGAATTATATACATGCCTGTTAACAAATTCAATCTGCAACGAGACATTCAGAATAACCGATGAAGCGTGGCAGTAAGGAGCATCGATTGTTAGTGATTCGTAGCTTACTGTGCCAAAAGTAGGTCATACGATGCGTGCTCTCGATTTTCCATACTACAGTTGAAAATTAATACATTGCAGTAATTTATTCTCAAAATATTCCGAATATGTATCGATAACAAGAAGTAACACTTTCGCAACAAGTAAAAAATAACCGATGTAGCGCATTAATTTAGTGGTCTTATTCCAGGATACCCAGGCGAATATTACGTGAATATTTGCTGTTTTGAAGATGGACAATTTCGATTTACTGACTCGTAGTCTGCACAGAAAATATGAAGTTTTCCGCGATACCTGTTTTGGAAATTACCCTCTCAAAAGACTGTGGGCTTCCGCCAACAACCTAATGAATTACTTTGTGTTGAATACTATTTTCTTTCAACGGGTTGCGCGAGCAGAGCGCAATGAGCGAGGGATTTAACATATTTTTTGTAACAAGTCTTTTAAAGTCTTATTTACACAATAATCCATAATCATGGCAGTTGTTGCTCTCCCTGGCGGTTTATAGTAACTTATCAATGTAGTATTATTAGTAGTAGTTAAAGTAGTATTGGTGGTGGTGGTGGCGGCGGCAGCAACAGCGATGGCGGCAGCAGCAGCAGCAGAAGAAGAAGAAGTAGTAGTAGTAGTAGTAGTAGTTGTTGTAGCAGTAGTAGTAGTAGTAATTGCAGTCGTGGTAGTAGTAGTAGAAGCACTAGAAGAAGAAGGAAAAGTAGCAGTAGTAGTAGTAGTAGTAGTAGTAGTAGTAGTAGTAGTAGTAGTAGTAGTAGTAGTAGTAGTAGTAGTAGTACTAGTAGAAGGAGTAGTAGAAGAAGAAGAAGAAGAAGTAGTAGTAGCATCAGCAGCAGAAGAAGAAGTAGTACTAGTAGTAATAGTAGTAGTAGTAGTAGTAGTAGTAGTAGTAGTAGTAGTAGTAGTAGTAGTAGTAGTAGTAGTAGTAGTAGTAGTAGTAGTACTAGTAGAAGTAGTAGTAGAAGAAGAAGAAGAAGAAGTAGTAGCAGCAGCAGCAGAAGAAGAAGAAGTAGTAGAAGAAGCAGAAGAAGAAGAAGTAGCAGCGGCAGAAGAAGAAGAAGACAAAGAAGAAGAAGAAATAGTCGTAGTAGTAGTAGTGATTGTGGTAGTAATAGTAGTAGTAGTAGTAGTAGTAGTAGTTGTAGTAGTAGTAGTAGTAGTAGTAGTATTTCACGCAAACACAAAGAACAACGTTAAAAGGATTCGCAATATTAGCCATACACACTTATTTTCAATTTAACGTATAATTTAACCTGTGCATCGTAGTCATTATTGTTTATTCGTACAACAAATACAATTATTCGTTTATTTAGGTAATATTTTGCCAATATTTGCCATTATTTCGTTGTATTTTACATTTTATGACTATATTTGTAAAGAATGTTGATACATTTAAGGTCGATTTGGGTTGAGTTACCGTTGTGAGAAAAAAAAAAATATTGAATAGTAAAATTTCTTACCAGAAAATTTTGACAATTTTAAAACATGTATTGTATTTGTGGTTGTATTTTAAATTAAGCATCAATTAATTATAAAACAAACAATAACAATGACTTTATTCGTTAATAGTCGGTGTTTTCGGCCATATTCGCGAATATGAATTCACATTCTGTGTTTATAGTCGGACCGTACGGAAACTGCCTAACTTGAATGAGAAGCGCCACCTGATGTAATAATATGATATATTTCATTATGGCATTGGTCATTATGACGTTCTGTTTTCGTTTAACTTACATGCGTTGTTTATGTTCTGTACATTTTTCATTTGTTGTATTGAAATAATGTTTAAAGCTGCTTTATAAGTTATACGGATGCAATAGTGTAGAATGAAGCAATTAAACATCGGTTGAAAGAGGAGAATAGCAAGAATGTCAAAAAAATGAACGTTTGAAAGAGAAGGAAGAATTGGAAGATTGTCAAGAACAGGAGCATTTGGAAAGGAAGGAAGAAAAGGAACATTTGGAAGAGAGGGCAGAAGTGGAAGATTGTCAAGAATAGGAGCATTTGGAAAGGAAGGAACAAAAGGAACATATGGAAAGGAAGGAAGAAAAGGAACATTTGGAAAGGAAGGAAGAAAAGGAACATTTGGAAGAGAGGGCAGAAGAGCAGGAATGTCAAGAAGAAGAGCATGATGAAGAAAAGGAAGAAGAGCATGATGAAGAAAAGGAAGAAGAGCAAGAATGGCAAGAAGAAGAGCATGATGAAGAAAAGGAAGAAGAGCAAGAATGGCAAGAAGAAGAACATAATGAAGAAGAGGAAGAAGAGCATGATGAAGAAAAGGAAGAAGAGCATGATGAAGAAAAGGAAGAAGGACATGATGAAGAAAAGGAAGAAGAGCAAGAATGGCAAGAAGAATAGCATAATGAAGAAAAGGAAGAAGGGCATAATGAAGAAAAGGAAGAAGGGCATGATGAAGAAAAGGAAGAATATCATGATGAAGAAAAGGAAGAAGAGCATGATGAAGAAAAGGAAGAAGAGCATGATGAAGAAAAGGAAGAAGAGCAAGAATGGCAAGTAGTAGAGCAAGAATTAAACGAATGGAAAACGTCAGAACGCATCATGTAATTTTTTAACTAATACTGTTCCATACAATCCGATGATGAATGGTAGAATTGAAAAACGCAATCGTTTCAGTGTAGCAGAATATCGATTAACGTTTACACAGTGGAGGAGAGCGAGATGCGTTTAAAATGCAATACTGTGTAGGTTGAAAGTGTTATCGTACAAATATTTATGAAATATCATTCCATTTATTGAGGAATAAATTCTCTTTGCAGGTAAATACAGTTTATTAAGAAATATTAATGTTAACCATGCCAAATCAGCGCATGAAAGTAGCGACCAAAATCTGTTGCTTCTCTATAGACGTATTGGGCCAACTTTTCACCAGTTTTGGTCCTTCGCCGGTTGGGCCTTCCAGCCATTATTGCCCATATAAAAAGTAGCTCAATATTGGCACAGGGCCTAACTTTTTGTGCTAAGTGGGAGCCTATATATCTGTGTTTCATTATGTTCATACGTGATCTATTTTAAAGAGAGAAAACACAGATTCTGTTTTCGATTTCAGTGTACTTCTATTATAAAATTGGAACATGACAGGACATAATTGCATCGATAATGGTCTTAATCAAAGACACAAATGTTTGTGGAATATGTTATCCAGGCATCGATCTCAACGTTACGTAAAGTCATCACTGCTGTTATGGAATGAAATACATTAAGACTTTATTTGTCAATAAAGACCTGACTAAACGTTTTACTAATTTGATGTGTATCGTTGTTTTACTGCTGAAATTACTCAAACATAGCAAAGACTGATTGGTCTGATAATTAAAATCAACATCCATATTAAAATGCATTTGATTTCGATGGATGTATGTATAGATTGCCTGAGTGATTTTATGTACAGTATGTGCTCGTGTCAAATCTGTTTATCGATCATTTGGAAACTTCACACACCACACTTACTTGTGAATTGAAAAGATTTCTCTGTGATACTAAAATATTAGTAAAGAACTCAATAGAATTTGCAGCCATTGACTTATCGTAGTATAAGACATGTTGTCTAGTGATCAGACAAAAGCCAGGCATATATAGTATTTACTTATGTAAATATATTTGAGGCGCATCGTGGGAAAACGCACATGCATTAAGACCGGTTTTATCACGACGCGCCACATATTATCTTTTATTACTATTTAATTCGAATTTCAATGCTATGAGGTTAAAGTTTATTTACAAGTGTGTGTTTTGTGATTAATTCTGAGCTAAGTGTGAGGTTCGGCATGCCTTTAAACCGGTTTAAACCCCCAATGCTTTGCATTGACCGTTCCAAGGCGGTGACCCAAGTTTTAATCATTTTTATGCTTCGTTTTATGTTGTATGTATTGTCCTGTATTGTATAGGCAATTGGTCACGTGCCTCAAATAAATGACTAACGGATGGTAATAAGTGTTTTTCTCCTGATGATGTCGATGGAGTTTAATTATTCCTATAATTGTGATTAACATTCTCATGACTTCAAGTGTGCAAGCCACGTACAAATAAGTAAATATACCTAGACATATAGGGTATTACCTATTTATATTTTGCTTTAATGATGTGTTACATTGTTTTAAGGTTCCATTTTAATCGTGAAGGCAATGTACCCATTAACTTGTATGAAGTATCCTACAGTTCTCCAATAAACATGCATTTAAATGAAAGTATGTCAGTACATTTAAAATAAAAAATGTCAAAACTAATGAATTTGTGATATTTGTAATTTTTTACTTTTATTATTAATAGTATTAAATTTTGTCTAAAAATAGACTAAACGAAGTAGAACAAAGTTGCATAGAAATTGTATTGGCCAATATATTAAGTATACTGATTATTTATATTTATATAAGACTGTTCATGTATTGTTGATAATATTTTATACATTATAAATCATTAATACACATACATTATTTGAGTTATTATTAAAAAATACAGTCATCTGAGACAAATTTCAGTTACTCACCCGAGATTTCCGCAGGAAACAGTAAGCCCATAATACATTTACAATCAGTTATGTTAATATGAGAAAGCTTGTTATTGCATTCGACGCATACCTTAATAGCATTGACTAATATAGATACACTAGTAAACTGTGTCATTATTATAATTCAGGGGACTGCGATCTACCCAGTACATCTGCATGAAGCGATTTGTGTCGTAATGCTATTTCCTGAGTTTTCTGTAAACGATCAACGTATCACGTACATTTGTACACCCAGTAGGAAAACACATATAGTCTGGTATTCATTGAACAGCTACCTTGCCATATACGAAGCCTGATGAACAAAAGTATATGTCAATTGCAAGAGATGTTGACATAACTGTACTTGCAGAAACATAGTCAAATAAAGTTATGCCTGCTTTTGATGAACGCCGTAATGATTCACATCAGATAAACAAGCAGTAAAGACGTTTTCTTTATGTATTCCCTTGGTCGTGCCGTAGTGGACTAAATCAAATGCATGGACTTCGTGTCCTGTTTTACAGAAATCATATTTCTGGTAAATTCTTAGACTGGATGATTAAATAATTTAGTAACGTTTAATAAAATGAAGATAATAATGTTTTTAAGACAATTATTGCAAGTTATCTCATTGTTAGTTTGGTAACCAGTCGATAAATGCAAGTTATCTCATTGTTAGTTTGGTAACCAGTCGATAAATGCACGTTATCTCATTGTTAGTTTGGTAACCAGTCGATAAATGCAAGTTATCTCATTGTTAGTTTGGTAACCAGTCGATAAATGCACGTTATCTCATTGTTAGTTTGGTAACCAGTCGATAAATTAAATTTCACGATCACAAATCTAGTCTTCTCATTCACGTTAAACAGAAAATCAGTATTCGTTCAATTTATAGTATACAAGAGGATTTCTTGATTCAAATACATTAAGATAGGAAAGAGCATCATGTTGTGATGTAGTTGCAACATTCAGGGATTTAAATTGTGGACTTGTAAAACATTCCATAAGGAAGGAATGTTCTCTACATTTGTTGACTTTAACATGTTAGTGTGCTCGTGAGTCATCCTTATCATCCAATTACAAGTAACATAGACAATACTAGGTTAGTGTTGAGTATAGTGACAAGTTTATATTGCGAGGCTTAGCCTTAACGAGCGCTTCGGAGCCGAGCAAGATAAACTTCTCTATATTCAACACCTATCCTAGTATTCTATTTATCCCATCATATCTTATTCCAAAATATATAACAGCACCTGTATAAAAAATTATGGAATGCATAAACTAGTACTATTCTTCCTAGTGCAAAGTTTAGGGACGTGTTAAAAAAGTAGTCCAAAGATTACAGAAATAAAATAGTCGAAACTATAGGTATTTGTATCACTTTATTTCTACAAATCTCGAGTAATACTGTTAACGATAACAATAACCTTCAAGTCAACAATAACACAGCTGTGTAATGATCTATAAAATCTATGATTTATGCATTAATTAATGCACATTAAATAACCATGACCTTTCTGGTCGTTTTCAAAAAAACATCTCAAATGAATCACATTTATAACTGCAATTTAATTTGATTGTTTTGGCAAACATTGTTTGTGTAGTTTTTAATGCAATGTGTGTAAATTATCTTCAATGACTGATCAGTACATGCGATCGGTAAAGTAACAAATTTCGACCCCATTACGGAATAGAAAACGTAGTCCGTGCATGCGACAGTTATATTTCCACAGTGTGGAATTCAGCTAAGTTTATGACATGGGGTGTTATTTTGTCAATGCCGGCGTGAAAATGGGATAAAATATCATTATCAAATACCATACAGTTTTTTAACTTCACAATCTTGACTGTATCCCGGTAATGCCTCAGTCACATTTCCGGCCGGTGACCGTAGACCGGTGGTAATCGGTGGCGTGAGCGATGCCCCAACATCGGTCCTCATCGGCCATGTAGTCCTTAACACATCTATCACAGCGACAGGCATCGTACGGAGGCCGTGCATACCCCCGCCGATGATCGTACGGCGAGTGACTCCAGAGGGAAACATTTTTTGATCGTCGTGGTACCGATTACCGGCCGGCCATCGACCGGACATCGGACAGTCTTCATCGATCATCCTACAATGCTCGGCCGGTGACCGGACGGTGAATCGGACATCGTACAATTATTGGCCGGCCATCTTACAGACATTGTAGGATGCCCGGGTGATGGTCGGCCGAAGTAACTTCAACTCCCGTGGCCGATGGCGATCCTTTCGGACAAGTAGTATAAAATGACCATCCTACCTAGCATGGTCAATCAACCACAATGGCTTTGGCACCGAGACATCTGAGATTGGCCATGCTGCAGCAACAACTCGCACAAGCCCGGCTTCAACATGACGTTATCTTGGTGGCGTTGTTGGAAGAAGTAGAACGAGAGCGGCAAAGAGCCCCAAGACGAAGAAGGTGGTGGGTCCGAGACTGGATCTTGAGAAGATCCCTGTTTGGGCAATACGAAACTCTTATGAGGGAGATTGAGGCGGAGCATTCGTCAGACTTCAAGTCTTTCCTCCGCATGCAGCCGGAGATGTTCTACGAGCTTCTGGCACGAGTGGGGCCACGCATCGCCAAGAAGACAACGTAAGTTTACCTGAACTTGTGGTGAATTTACTTCAAATTGTTCAACACATATGTTCCAAATCTATTTTATACTGCAAGATGTTAATGGTATTTTTTCTCCTTTTTATGTTTCAGGCAGAGGACTCCCTTGGCACCTGGTCTCAAGTTGACGATCACGCTCCGCTTCCTGGCCACTGGCGCCAGTTACCACGACCTGGCCTTCGCGTTTCGAGTCCCCCACAACACTATCTCGCTGTTTATACCGGGGGTCTGCCACGCCATCTTCGAAGAATACCAGGCTGAGGTGTGGGAGACTCCGTCGACTGAAGACGCCTGGCGGGAAGTGGCACAGCAGTTCCAGGACAAGTGGAACTTCTCTCATTGCTGCGGGGCCTTGGACGGCAAACATATCGCCATTCAGAAGCCGCCAAATAGCGGCACGCTGTACTACAACTTCAAGGGGTTCTTCTCCACGGTGATGCTTGCGCTTGTGGACGCTGACTACAAGTTCCTCTGGGTCGACGTGGGAGCCAACGGTGCATCATCAGACGCGGGCATCTTCAACCGCTCGCGGCTGGAGCCCGCGCTACGCCAGGGCACTCTCGGTCTCCCCCCGCCGGACCCGCTGCCCAACGACGACCAAGACACTCCATACTTCATTGTTGGGGATGACGCTTTCCCTCTCCGCACGTACCTGATGAAGCCGTACTCGCACCGCTACTTGTCAAGGCAGGAGAGGATCTGCAACTACAGGTTTTCTCGAGGGCGCCGCGTCGTGGAGAACGCGTTTGGGATCCTGGCCAACCGATTTAGATGCCTGCTGACCACCATGAGACTGAGGCCGGCGAACGTTAGGCGTGTGGCAAAGGCGTATCTAACCCTCCACAACATAATGAGGAGACGCTACCCACGGCTCCAGAATGCAGATCTCGACCACGAGGACGACCAGGGTCAACTCCTCCCAGGGGCTTGGAGAGACAACGCTGTCATGCAAGACGTGCAGGAAGCAGGCCGCGGACCAAGGACCACTGCGGCTGGCAAGGAGCAGAGGGCCTATCTCAAGAATTACTTTAATAGTCCTGCAGGAAGTGTCCCCTGGCAGGATTTTGCCATAGACAATTGACATTTGTATTACATTTATGCTTGTGATAGACAATTTACTCATTCATATCTTTGCCTTCTCACATGTTTATAAATATGTTGTTTGTAAGATTTGATGAAGATGTTTTTACATTGAATAAAAAGAGTAGTTGAATAAATATAAAACATTTCGTTTGTATTTTTGTGTGTATGAACACTAATAAAATGTATAGATCTCAGAAAAAAATAATTGGGTTGAAATAACACCTGTGAACTTAAAACTATGCAGAATGTTTATCATTTCCAGTCTTTGACCTTGAGGCGAAAGACAAGAAGAGGCATGGTATACATATTAAGAAAAGTCTATTTTTATTATAGTTTTTACTCTTGGTATCTTTTTCTTTAGTCATTTGACCTTTAAATCGTGTGATCTTTCAATAATAATTTGACCATTCAATTATTTGACCTGTACCATTTGACCTTGTAATAATTTGATCTTTAATATTTTTCAAGCGACCTTACTTTAATCAACTTTAAGTTTGTTTTTGTTTTCGATTTTTTTTGACCTTCAAATCATTCAGTTTTATTAAACATTATAGTCAAGTCAGACACACAAATTTCTTTTAGACCATGGATGCTTTATTACAGCATAAGACATGTAATGTGACTGAGGCATATATAAAACACATGTTACAAAGAGTAAATAAGTCCAGCGTAACATATAATCCAAAGAACAGTTAAAGTCCTTCAGTCTCTGACGCAGCTGACTTTGATGTCGCATTGCTTCTCTGTGACGGACGTAGACCAGGGGATTCTTCTATGTTTCCGAATGTGGTGACCGTTTCTCCGGATGTCGGATCCTCGCTGCAGAGTGTCCCACGGGCCTCTCGTAGAGTCTGTGACACCGTCTCCACAAAAGGTCGAGGCGCGGGGGGCGTGTCGAGAGAGGTGTTGAATTCAAGGGATGTACGTTGATGTGGGGTGCAAAGTGGCGAAGCATGTTGATCAGACAAGGTCCATGCTTGGTTGATCATGGAGGTGTTGCTGCCGGGTGACACTCCCAACGACAAACTTGTTCCAAAGTCCCAGGAGGTGACAGGTGGTGCGGGGCCAGACTGATCTCTGGCTGGATAGGACGTCTGAAACATAGTAACAGATAAACATTAATGTAGTGCAAAAAGAAGAATATAAGTTTTATGCATAAAATGTTCATGTTACAAAATAACTGCTATAAGATGTACTATACAATGTCAAAAGCAAAGAAAAAAAATACCTGTACTTGTGCAAACTGCTGATGCTGCTGCTGCTGCGCACGCGCAGGGTGCGCGGTGAAGGGCAGGAACTGCGGCGCCGGCTGGAAGGCCTGGGGTTGTTGCTGTTGTGGCTGTGGCTGTAACTGCTGCTGCGGCTGCTGGGCGTCCCTGATGTACCGCATGGCCAGGTTGAACGAGTCGGCCTGGTAGTCCCGGTAACGCGCCTCGGGTATCTCGCTCTGCACCGATACCAGCCACTCTGACCAGGCCGTCCTCTCCACCTTCTGGGCTGCAATTGTGGTCTGCACCTGTGAACAGAACATGTAACATTGCATTTAATTGTAAATAAAAAATACAAGTTTGCATGTTGTAATGTAATGTAAGTATAAGACAATGCTCAAGGTTGCAAGTGTATAGTCATGTATTTACCTTCTGTTCAGCCTCCTTGGTCTCCTTGGCACTCTTCTCTAAGTAGTGCACCAAGACTTCCGACAACCCCTTCTTGGACGACTTAGACGCGGATGGCTTTTTCGTCTCTGCCATCGCCACTACCGAAGTGCTGGGACCCAGCTCATCTGCCACTGACATGTTGTCACCCGACTCCGACTCGTCACCACCATCAGCGCCTCCGACCTGAAGCATAAGCAAGCAAAAATGTAATTTGAGTTGTGTGCAAGAATGGATAAGGTAAGAATGCATAAGGTAAGAATGGATAACAATTGCATTTTTACAATTATTCGCAATTGTTGTGCAAGAGTTTATGTAATGGTAAGAATGCATAAGAATGCATACGATGAATGGATAAGAATTGCACTAAGACAAACATTACTGTAGTGCAAAAGAAGAATAAAATAAGAATTAATAAGAATATCACAACTCGACACATTCTACGTGCAGATGCTTACCTTTCCGCATGTCTCCGACTGTGTCCGAGGCTTGTGGTAGGGGTCTAGGAATGCGCACGCTGCCAACTTGAAACTCTGGAGAGGGGTCATCCTCTTCCCGCCACCTGATCCGCTTTTCTTCTTGGTATCTTTCATCAGCTTGTGGTGGTCGGTCCTCATGGAAACAAAATGGCGCTTGATGGCTGCGTCTGAAACACACGAAAAAAGAGGAAAATGAACATAAGGACATTTAAAAGAAACATTTGTAATTGAAAACTTATTCAAAAACTTTTACAATTATTCACAATTGTCATATAAGGGATACTATATAAAGGGCTCACCAGATAGGCCAATTTCCCTGCCGAATTCCGTCAGCTTCATGTCTCGTAGTTGAGTGTTTTTGTAGTTTGGGTCGGCCAGGTCATAGAACATGGGCATGCCATCGAACCAGCTGGCTATCGTCTTCATGGTGTCCATCGATAATTCTTCTAATGGCATCCCCACACGCTGTCTCTTGTTGGAGCCGGTGATTGACGAGGTAGTGGAGGCTTGCGATGCGTTGTCTTCGAAATCTTCTTCATGTTCGATGGTGTGATCAGTGTCTGTGCTTTCTGGACCCTGTTCCGGTCTCTTACGCGGTGACATCCTGGTCGTTGCTTTGGTTGGCTTCTTTGGCGTCTTGCCCTTGTCACTAGACTTGCCCTTGCCACTCGCCTTGCCCTTCCCATTCGCTTTGCCCTTGTCACTCCCCTCTGGTGGTTCCTTGATATCTTTGTGCGGTCGTGGCATTTGTTGTTGTCTGCTGAAAGAAAATTGTACATGTGAAAATTGACGCGCTTATAAAGGCCCAGCGATGCATCGCTAATCAAAGACCGATGTTCGAGCGGTAATCGGCCGATGTATATTACATCGCTCATACATTGGTTAACATCGTTCGTACATCGGTCGTACATCGTTCGACTATGGGCCAATGTTTGGTCGAACATCGACCGATGATCGGCCGATGTCTGTTGCCCACCACTCACCCCCGATGATCTCAGATTCAACGGTTACTGGACGATGCTCGGCCATACATCTGCCGATCCTTGAAAGATGTTTAAAGGATGGGTTGCCGATAAGGAGCGATTTGGGGCATCGGTGGGGACATCGCTGATTTTTAACTACAACTTATTTTCTACCGATGACCCCAACCGATTCGCCTGATGGCCTCAGTCACCGTCCGATTACTATGGGTGTCCGGCCGGCAGCCAGCCATTTTTATCAAAAAACGCATCGGTTGCCCATCGTATACCCCATCGCTGGATAATGTGACTGATACTTAAACCTACTGTATAAACATCTACATATATTTAAATGACGTTTGTATAATGCTAGCTGAGAAGAAAGACTGGTGATCTTAAACATTTGAAAAGAGTTCCAGAAGGTGTGGAACACCAGAAAAAAATATTTAACTTGAATAAGCTGGTGTTCTATTAGAAGTCAGTCATCGCTCCATAAATACCTGTCCCATCGTTCACAAGTTGTTTCACATAATTATATCCTCGAAGGACTTAATTGTACGTCATTTTATTCAGATAACTGACACAGCTCTGATTTGCTAGATCCAATGTTGCGATTACACCAGGCTTACGTATATGGCTGTACATCTTCCAAACAGTAAAATTCGAATGTTTCTTTTGTTGTTTTAAAATACAAATTTGATAGAAACTCGATTGACGCAATACTTCGAAATGAGATTGAATTCTTATATCTCAGAAATAACATAAACTGCTATATTTAGAACATTGATAATGACAGTGTAAATGGTCAAAAACAAGAAACATTAATACAACAATAATGTTGCCTAGATAATGTATTGTTATAAGTCATTATTTTAAGTAAATTTGCAATAACGTGTGTTTGAACTCAATTACCTGCAATATATTTATTGGTAAGATATATGCTGGTAAATAAATACATGTAAATGCGCAAATATAAGGTCCTCTATTTAGTTTAATGACTTGTTAAATGTAATGAAGATTCTAAGGCAACGCTAGCATGCCAAAATTAACAGCAAGACTGCCCATTAATTATTCTAACGAGAAACATTATCCATTTACTTATAGAACGAGCAGTGTGTCCGCGTATTATCGCCATTTTAGAGCCTGATCTTGAAAATTCAGGATAAGCCTCAACTTAAACCTGAAAATCAGGCTAAATTTGTTTTGTGAACACGGGGCCTGAATTGAAGCTGAGAGTGCAAGAATTACAGTTTGCCTATGCGTTTTATAGGTTTTAAAAAAAGGTCTTCAATTATTTATCATGGTCTTCTGTTCACAAGACTCTTTGTTAACGGTATTGAGAAGAATCTCTAACAGACATGCCGATTGTAAAAAAGAGGTCATTCCCGGTGTGTCTGATAACTATTGCAATGGAAAATTGTTTCCATATAGAGGGACGAGTTTGCAGACATCTTTAAGTTGACAGTTTCGACGAAATGGCCTTTGATGACTGAGTTATAATTTTGTCTAAGAAGAGAACGTTATCAAAATTTATTACGGTATCGTCCCTACTAATCAAACCAACTACTCAACTTGCTGTATAAATACATAATGAAAATAATGCGCGTGTAATTAGTTATATTCTCATATCAGAGTTTATTTTTTCGATTCTATAATAGAAAAAATACAAATTTTTCGTTGGGTGATGAGCTTATTAATTGAAAACGTTGAAGTATACCTACAAATTGAAAAGCAGACAATGCAACATTCATGATTTAGCAATGTTAACATCATTATGTTATAAATCATGAGAGGGGGTAATGAGTTGTGCAGCTATTTGATCAGATTAAACTTAGTCACTGAGAAGTTCATAACTCAGTATTTTGCAGTTTTGTGTATTTCATATTTTATGCAACCATGACATGAATGTAAGAAGTACTGTTTATATGTTTTGCCAATATCTTGAACAAAATACGTTATATGTGCATAGTCACATTATTACGATCTTAATTAACACAATTAATTGAGTTTAATGGTATCTCTTTGTGTGCAATAATTGTCAATACAGAGGTCATAAGTGACATCCCTTGCTTCAGTTGTCAACTCAACATGATCACTTCAATATGATGTAAACACTTACTCACTTAAAACGTGAGTTAATTAATTTCTTCACTTATCTTAAAAATGCACAACAACTAAATAGCAACTGGACGTGTATTTGGTAAAACATACTTCACAACTAAAACGAAAACAGTTGACGTTGTACTGGACAGCAACATTGCCATTTCTGTGGTCCAACTGTTGGTCCAGTCCGGTGGAGGAAATTCACGGTGTTCGGAATGCGCGACTCAATCTGCATACGACGAAAACATACCTGGTTCTAATTATGAAATAATTTTTTATTTATCGTTGTTTATCGGCCATAAAACAACGATTTGGAGTTCTAATGAGTAGGAATTAAACCACGAGGGCGTTAGCCCGAGTTGTTTAATAGTCACGCATCAGAACGACAAAGAGTTGTTTATTAGCCGATAAACAATTATAAGGCGAAAATTAGTTCGATTCTAACATGATTTGACATATATTTTTGCAATTGTAATTAGAACTACTTTTTATTTTGTTCCGCTCAGAATCGGGACTTCTTTTTGCGTTGTATATGGGTCGTTTAACAAAGATAGTTTTGTTCTGTTTCTATAGAAAAATTAGCGAGTATCATGTTAGAGTATTCAATACAAGTGTGACTTAAACGGAACTACACGCATCTAAACTTTTATACAAACTAAAACTATTGAGAATTCCTTCAACAACAGTCTTATGTCAATGAAAGTTATTCAGTGTGTGTGTTATTAATACACGTCTTACCATTTTAGCACAAAATAGATTATATAGGGAGGGATGGGCGGGCATATTATTAAATTTTTCTTCCGAATTCCTATTTCTTAGGTCTTCATTTCACCAAATACAAATATATATTGATACATATCATATTAAACTGCATAGAACCCTTTCTGCATAGTATTCTATGCTGAAGAATAAAATGTCAGTGCCCATAAGAGATATTTCTCTGCATGCGTGGAGACTTTGAAATTGAGTATTAATAGAAATGTAAACGCAAATAAAAGCTTGTTAGATTTCATTTCATCTTATTATATAAGTCTACGTCTCAAAGGCAACTTTTTCAAAATAGTTACAGATAATTTAAGTATTTTTAGATTTTTAAGTATTAATGTACACAAATCACAGAATGACATAACTTTTTTGTCACACTTGCTAAATAATTATGTAGTTAACAAATCTTACACAAATAAAATACTGCGATTATAATAAAACAGACAGAAATAGAAAGAACATTCCATCGTTCTTTCAAAAATACAAAACAACTTGCAGTGTACGGACATACACAAGCCATTGCGAAATAATTTGATAATAAAGTTGTCCTGCAAAAACAATTGCCATTAAATACATATACCACCACAATTTGTCCAGTATTCCGTTATAGGGTTAACGCTCGTACAAAGTCTTAAAATATGTAAATTGAATCAATTATCTCATACAAAAAAACTTGACTAATTGAAAGAGGAACTCAATCCGTGGGGTATCCGTAGTACCGACGACTGTTTGTATATAACAGACCTAATCACCGACAAATTTTGATTTACGGTTTAGCCAAGTAGGCCTTTGGTTATTGCACCATGTCTTTATGACCTCTCTACTTTAACTTCCTTGGCGGTTTCGTCCAGTCACGTATACACCAAAAATAAATAGTATGTACAAATAAATAATAAACACAATACACATGTATTGAGTATGCACGTTTTCGTAGTATTTCATGTGAAGTCGATTCTAGAAATTTGATAAACACATGTATACCTTTCGTGTATATGCGTATCTAACTAAAATGTCACCATAATTGTATGTCTATCAACTGAATTTAATTACTTTTAAGTTATTAAAAACCAAGTTCTGCAATAAATCAAAACACTTATATCATAAGTAGTGCCTGCATCGGGCTTTAATGGAATGATAACAAATTATCATAAAATAACTTAATATTTGTTTCTAATGTTTGGAATGTTTTATGACATTTTACATGTGAAAAGGAAAGCTATTTGGCAGAGTTGATTGTTTACACACAATAAATATGAAAATCAAGCTATTTCAGTGAATCATTAGAAATAGTCAAACGAACATAACCGCTATTGATTATCTAATAATTGGGCGCCACAAAATGCTAGTAGTTGAGGTCAATAAATTTTGTTATTCATTGTTATTGAAAAAATGTAAAACATTTCTAACACAAATGATGTATAAATAAATAATAAACATTTTTCAAATGGACTCCATTGTAACCTAGAAGTTTGCTTCTCCTGAAGATGTAATCTTTTCAACAGTCTGGACTGCACTTAGTTTCAAGCAAATGGACCTACGTAGGACTTACATGGCACCCAAAGTGCTTAGATTTCGCTGCCAAAGGGTGTCGGTTGTCTTCCTGCAACGTTTCGGCTAGCTTGAACCTATGGGTGCATATACAAAAGTACCAAGTGATAATCTTATTATTTGGAATTCTTTATTTGATAATATAACAAAATGTCCGTTGTCCAACTCTGACGTTTGCACTGCGTATAAACGAAGGGTACGTGGGCATACAGTGATAATCTGATGGCGGAAACAAGACTCCGAAAATCTCCCTACAAAGTAGGTTTACACATTTCGTGTGTAAAAAGCATAAAGCCTGAAAAAGGAAATTAAACAGACAATGCGTGTTTGTGATAATGTAGATGTGTAATTTGCTGATTGCTGTTGCGAACACACAATCTCCATTATCACAAAGACGCATTGGGGTACAATTTGTTAATTGCAATTAAGTGTCATTGCCATGAAATGCACTTTGCAGGAAAAAAAAAATTATTCACACAAAATCATGGAAGGCAATATAATTCTTACCATCACATATATTACATCATAAGCGTACCAGCCCATATACAATATACCAATGGCAATAATCATCGGGAAGAATAAATGTAATTTACACGTCAGGAGACACATTTAAAACTAAACCTGACAATACTTCCGGAAACATTATAATTATTCGGACACACACCATGGAGGATAGGAACATTCATATAATTGGGCATATAGAGCAACAGGACCACAATGGACCCATTGCGTTTCTGTAGTTTTAGTAGTCTAACATTACATTCGTATACAAATAGACACACGACTATACTTCTCGCAAAACGTGCTCACATTTACTATTTCAACGATATACGACTAAATAATTATATTCTGCACTTACTCTTCCGTTATTGTCACACCAGCGCACTCCTTCTTTCACCATTCCGACGCCCACGTCAATGCTATTACAGTAACTAAGGTATTTTCCGCGAAAATAAAATCAACGAGAAAGAAGTTAATGCATTTCGTAATTTTAACGTAGATTCCATGCATTGTCACAGGAGAGACAGGAATGTTTTAAACTCTAAGGATCATTCTAACATAATTTTCTATAGACAAAGACCAAAATTAGCGTTGTTAAACTACCCTTAGACAACGCAAAAAGAAGCCCCGATTCTTAATGTTTGTTAATAGATCTCTGGCGGAGCATAGTAAAAAGTAGTTCCATATATAATGGCAAAAAAATTAGGTCAAATCATGTAAGAATAGAAATAATTTTCGCATTATCGTTGTTTATCGGGCAATAAACAACTGTCGTTCTGATGCGTGGCTATTAAACAATTCGGGCTAACGCCCTCGTGGATTAATTCCAACGCATCAGAACTTCAAATCATTGTTTATTAGCCGATAAACAACAATAAATCGAAATTGTCAGTTCTTTACATGTTGGGGAGGACCAGGAGGGTGGTATAATAGCGTACGTACGTAAAATGTTCTATCATTAAAATATCCATCTATATATACGGGCATTGATTACAGTTATGATCAAATATGTCCTTCGACACATGTTATACAAGGCGCAAAGAGGAGTGTTGTATCCCCTTTATTGGGTGTAAATATTATTATATTAATAGTTTAACCTAGGTTCCGTAGACGTATTTAAACGTATGAGTTGCATTTATATTTTTGAAACGCTGCATAAATACAGGCCTTTACTGTTCAATGAGAGCATCATCTCGTCGGTGGTTGGTGGTTTATTAATTATATTTTGTTGCTTTTCTTAGCATTTTAATGAATTCCATTGAGGTTTTTCTTCATTGTTAAAAGAGCCAGAGAATAATATGAATATTCGCCATCTGTTAGTACACTTCTCGTAATTAATATATTTAATAAATAGGAAGTTCATGACCCACATGAACGTATTTTCCCCGTCTTTCAACAATGAACACCGTTAATCATGAATATCAAAATTCAATGGATTTGATGACCATGACAGTTTTTATACGTAGTTTCTGTTGATTACTTTTGCCACTGATAATGTTTACATTGTCCATATTCCTCTTACGTTTATCGAGGTCATAAAGATACTAATTAGATAGCCATTCCTATCATTCAACGTATAGATTGGTCGGACCGATACACATCAATTCCAATTTGTATTGCCATTCCTATCATTCAACGTATAGATTGGTCGGACCGATACACATCAATTCCAATTTGTATTGCCATTCCTATCATTCAACGTATAGATTGGTCGGACCGATACACATCAATTCCAATTTGTATTGCCATTCCTATCATTCAACGTATAGATTGGTCGGACCGATACACATCAATTCCAATTTGTATTGCCATTCCTATCATTCAACGTATAGATTGGTCGGACCGATACACATCAATTCCAATTTGTATAGCCATTCCTATCATTCAACGTATAGATTGGTCGGACCGATACACATCAATTCCAATTTGTATTGCCATTCCTATCATTCAACGTATAGATTGGTCGGACCGATAAACATCAATTCCAATTTGTATTGCCATTCCTATCATTCAACGTATAGATTGGTCGGACCGATAAACATCAATTCCAATTTGTATTGCCATTCCTATTATTCAACGTATAGATTGGTCGGACCGATAAACATCAATTCCAATTTGTATTGCCATTCCTATCATTCAACGTATAGATTGGTCGGACCGATACACATCAATTCCAATTTGTATTGCCATTCCTATCATTCAACGTATAGATTTGTCGGACCGATAAACATCAGTTCCAATTTGTATTGCCATTCCTATCATTCAACGTATAGATTGGTCGGACCGATAAACATCAATTCCAATTTGTATTACCAAATGTACAATCATATTCGAGAAGTGGAGACAATGGACGACGCCACTAATTAAACATTCACATAAAAGCACAATAATAGATTAAATACCGACATATTTGCTTATATTTGCTCATTTCATATTTCACTATTTGAATTGTTATATACGAATGTTTTATCACTATAAGCTTTTTAGGCCTATGTAATAAATGTTTATATGTATATAATATGTGATGATAAACTGTATATACTTTAAGTCATATTATATATTCCGTTTAATTCACTATATTAACGGAGTTCATTTCTCCAGTCGGAGATGCGGTGATCTAATACATGTTAATGTGGATTACCTAAAGCAAATAGGTAATAGGCAAAAAAAGAGATTTAAGATGCATATGCTTAACGCGAAATATCATAACGTAGTCTGAAGCAAGTGCACATAAAATGGTCTTAGTTTAAATATTATTTGAAGCAAAATGAAGGGCGCTGTGCATTTGTGGAATTGGTAAGTACATCACAAGCGCTATCGCTTATATAACCACGTGTTTTGTGCGTAAGTTATGTATATATTTAATCATGCACAATCGAAGAAACTTCAAATAACGCATGAACATCAAAAAGCATAATTGAAAACAGGTTGCAATAAAAGGTCAAGTGTTATAACATTTATATAACTTATAACAGTCGCTTGGTGTGCTCTAATGGTAGTCACACCTGAGTCAAGTAATTGAAAATGTCATCTCTGGATGAAAATGTCTTGACATACCACACATAGAATAAAGATCCTTTGGTATTTGGTCTGATATTGGTTTTCTTTAAAGACGTACGGCGCCGTGTGCGTGCTACACAAACATCGTTTATATAACGTAATAAAGATCCTGCATTCTATTTATTAAGTGTTCAATAAGTTATGTATTTATTAAATTATATATTTAATAATACATTTTATTGATTTTAATATAAACATGTACTTTAACGTAGTTGTATTGTGAAACTTATGTTACTATTGTTTACAGTTTATTCTATGTGAAAAAGTACGCCAAAAATGATGTCACGTAACGTGACGTCATGACGTCATAATGCGTTTTGTTTATATTCATACCTGATGAAGACTATTAAAGTCGAAACGCGTACAGTGAATTGGAGTTTGTCCTTTTTTTATTCCTTTAAACATTAAGTATAAAGTATAATGTTGCCTTTGCGACTTAACTAAACGTTGGTGGTTAATTGCTGTCGTTTTGGTTGGTGAATACGGGCCCAGGACTGATATTGGTTTCCTATAAAGACATACGGCAGAGTATGCGTGCTGTGTAAATATACGGGCCCAGGACTGATATTGGTTTCCTTTTAAGACATACGGAAGAGTATGCGTGCTGTGTAAACATACGGGCCCAGGACTGATATTGGTTTCCTTTAAAGACATACGGCAGGCAGCGTATGCGTGCTGTGTAAACATACGGGCCAGGACTGATATTGGTTTCCTTTAAAGACATACGGCAGCGTATGCGTGCTGTGTAAACATACGGGCCCAGGACTGATATTGGTTTCCTTTAAAGACATACGGCAGCGTATGCGTGCTGTGTAAACATACGGGCCAGGACTGATATTGGTTTCCTTTAAAGACATACGGCAGCGTATGCTTGCTGTGTAAACATACGGGCCAGGACTGATATTGGTTTCCTTTAAAGACATACGGCAGGCAGCGTATGCGTGCTGTGTAAACATACGGGCCAGGACTGATATTGGTATCCTTTAAAGACATACGGCAGCGTATGCGTGCTGTGTAAACATACGGGCCCAGGACTGATATTGGTTTCTTTTAAGACATACGGTAGAGTATGCGTGCTGTGTAAACATACGGGCCCAGGACTGATATTGGTTTCCTTTTAAGACATACGACAGAGTATGCGTGCTGTGTAAACATCGTACATTTATGTAACTACCTAAGATAAATGTGAACTGAGTATAATGTTACCTTGCGAAGTTGACCCAACTTTAGTGGTTAATATGTCATTTTGTGTGCATTTTTTTCACTGCATGTTCTTTGAATTTAATGAATGTGTCGTTAACGGTTAACATCGATCACACGTATTATTAAATGCAACGAATGAAACCCAACGTACCTTTTTCATAAAGGCAGCTTCGGTTAGTGAACGCGTGTTGAAAAGTAATCTACTACACATTCAATATCTTAATGCACGTATGTCTGTTTCGTAAGTTTTGATACTGTTTTCAAGATATACAACTGGCTATTTTGGTAACACGTATTATTCTATCGAATCTATAGCCACATAAAAGCGGTAAATTCATATTTATTTCAAGTTTTCAGCCACATTACTACCTTACAAAATCCCGTTCATCATATGCACTAGTGTATCATTTTACTTTTACTATCTTACCCAACTTGCCTACGTAACACGTGTTTTTTTCTGTTCTTACAGCCTTAAATACTGATATACTGTTGTGTTTTTATTCGTGTTCTTAACTGCAGACAATAGCTGACTTGCCTAAAATATAAACCATATGTTTGTAATATAAGCTGTTAAAAGGTAGATGCCGCTTCAGACAAATCGATTCCTAAATGTTTTACAGGATTACCAGGAGTGTCAGATAAACAGGTGCAAAATACAAATGAGGCGTGCCGTGTGAAAATCGGGCTTAATGCATGTGCGTAAAGTGTTGTCCCGGATTAGCATGTGCAGTCCGCACAGGCTAATCCGGGACGACACTTTCCGCCTATAGCGGATTTTTGTTTAGAAGATACTTCCTTGAAACAGAAAATGCCATAAAAGCAGCGAGTGCCGTCCCGAATCAGCCTGTGCGGACTTCACAGGCTAATCCGCGACAACACTTTACGCACATTGCATTAAGCCCCGTTTTTCCACGACACGCCTCATAGATCGTAAACTAATGTGACTGACAAACAGTGTCTGATGTCAGTTTGTACAGGTTACGTTATAGACAGGTTTTGAATATATAGTAACGATAGGGATTCTGTAGAGACCGCAGAAGAATGTCGGATAAGACAGGATGTCGTTATACAATGATTCTGCAGGGACCGCAGAAGAATGTCGGATAAGACAGGATGTCGTTATACAGTGATGTCGTTGTTGACAGGTTTATCTATATATCTGTGTTTGCTACAAACAACTAAAATGGCATCCTCCTTCATGTTCGGTTTGTTTGGATTTTTCGGCGTATTTAACAGTATTTCAGTCATATAAGGGCGGTCAGTTAACCTAACCACACTTTTCCTGGGCGAGCTTAGCTGATCTAAGCGGTTTACTAGTACCAAGTGCACATACTTTTGCCAGTAACTGTGAAAGGACTAAAACTTCCCTACAAAGTCGTCGATTGTAGTTAAAAGTACCCATGCACGTCTTTGACCGCTATCCTGGTTATTTAACATTATTGCATTAACGTCATGAATTATTGAACTCGTAAATTACAGTGCACCAGAACTTGATAATAATTACATTATTCATAATATGTATCGAATTGTACATCGTTTACAATTCTTGTTGGTCCCAAGTGTCTACATTGCAAAACTGAAACCCTCCTGTTACCGTACTCTTAAGTAAATATAAATAAACACAATGTGACTTCCAGCAAATAAAAACAGCACAATAACACGTAACAAACACAAAACCACAATATGAATAGAATTGGGGTCAGTGTTTATTTGTACTCTCAATTTCCTCTGATCGTAAAGAGCATACAGTCGAAACGCAATACTACGAAAAGGTACGTGACACACGGATTTGTTCGTTGTATCGCGTTTTTCGTAGTATCGTATTATATGAAAAAACAGTAGTACCATAAACTTCTTACATGAAGTGTTAATTTGCGTATCATGTCGTAGCGTTAACGAACATTATCGTACTTACGATATTAATTTCATTTAACATTACACTTGTGTATGTCTTTGCAAAAGTCATTAAGTCAAATCTCACACTGCATCATTTAAACTGGCTTTGAATGGTAACTAAACTAGCTCGTTAACAACTTTCTTGGTCCATGGTGCAAACAAACTGGCTTAGTGTCTGACCGGGCAGAAGTGTGAAATCTTCGTTGAGAAGGTGAGAAAAGTCTCCATGACCATATGATTCGTAGTATCGCGTTAACATTTCAAAGCAAACATTATGATGGGACCGGAAAATGTGTTCGTAGTAGCGCAATTCGCGAATTCGTTGTATCGCATCTTTTTTTAGTTAAACATATAAGAAAACGGACGGGACCGACAGCCTTATTCGTAGTATCCCATCTTTTCGTAGTATCGCGATTCGAAGTATCGCATTTCGACTATACAATATTTACAGCACAATATTTACAGAAAATCTTTATATACATGTACACACATTGAACAAATAGTTTATTTGCACAGAATATAAAAAATAGAGAATATTATGTGAGTGTTGGATAAAGATCAAGTTTATCATGCGAGGCTGAGAAACATGGTAGCGGAGGCTTTATCCAACCCTCACATAATATTCTATTAATCCCACTATGCTGTGCTCATAAATCATGTAAACGGCGTGAAACATATGTCCAAAAAATAGCTTTGGTTTCCCATTTTAACACTGTTGTTTTTTTAGCTCACCTGAGCACAACGTGCTCATGATGAGCTTTTAGGATCGCCTTTTGTCCGTCGTCCGTCGTGCGTCGTGTGTCAACATTTTCATTCAAAGACCATCTCCTCCTAAACCGCTGGGCAGATTTTCACCAAACTTCACAGGAATGATCCTTCGGTGACCCTCTTTCAAAATTGTTCAAATCGTTCCTGTCCGCTGCATTTGTAGGTCACCAGATCTAAAAATAGACTTAACAAGAGCTGTCAGGGGACAGCGCGCTCGACTATTCGAAGTATTTCAGTTGGTACATATTTTGGATAGTAGAAGGGACATACATTTGTTAAAATACATTGCTTTTAAGTGAAGCCTTGAATAGTTTATAAATGTTTGGAACAAAAACTTTAACAACAAAGTCTATGCAAAAAGTGGGCTAACTCTGTCAAAATACAAAACAGAGTTATGGGGAATGTTCGCCCTGATACTGGAGTTGATGACAAAGGTTAGTTCCAAGTTTCAAATGAATAACTTATGTAGTTTTGAAGTTACAAAACTTTTGAATATAAACTTTAAGCAGAAAAACTATGTGAAAAAGTGGCATAACTCTGTCAAAATACAAAACAGAGTTATAGGGAATGTTGCCCTTGATACTGGAATTGATGACAAAGTTTAGTTCCAAGTTTCAAGTGAATAACTTATGTAGTTTTGAAGTTACAAGACTTTTGAATATCAACTTAAAAAAACAGACAATCTAAGTGAAAAAGTGGGTATAACTCTGTCAAAATACAAAATAGAGTTATGGGGAATGTTCACCCTGATACTGGAGTTGATGACAAAGGTTAGTTCCAAGTTTCAAGTGAATAGCTTTTGTAGTATTGAAGTTACAAAACTTTTGAATATAAACTTTAACCAGAAAATCTATGTGAAAAAGGGACATAACTCTGTCAAAATACAAAGCAGAGTTGTAGGGAATGTTGCCCTTGATACTGGAGTTGATAAAAAGTTTAGTTCCAAGTTTTAAGTGAACAACTTATATAGATTTGAAGTTACAAATCTTTTGAATATAAACTTTAACCAGAAAATCTAAGTGAAAAAGTGGCATAACTCTGTCAAATTACAAAACAGAGTTATTGGGAATGTTGCCCCTGACACTGGAGTTGATGACAAAGGTATATTCGAAGATTCAAATGAATAACTTATGTATTTGTAAAGTTACAAAACGTTTGAATATAAACTTAAACCAGAAAATCTAAGTGAAAAGGGGGCATAACTCTGTCAAATTACAAAACAGAGTTATGGGAAATGTTGCCACTGACACTGGAGTTGATGACAAAGGTATATTCCAAGTTTCAAGTCAATAACTTATGTAGTTTTGAAGTTACAAAACTTTTGAATAAAAACTTTAACCAGAAAATCTAAGTGAAAAAGGGGCATACCTCTCTCAAAATACAGAACAGAGTTATTGGGAATGTTGCCCCTGACACTGGAGTTGATGACAAAGGTATATTCCAAGTTTCAAGTGAATAACTTATGTAGTTTTGAAGTTACAAGACTTTTGAATAAAAACTTTAACCAAAAATTCAGACGTGGACGCCGACGCCGGGGGTAGTCGGATAGCTCACCTATTCCTCCAATAGTCGAGCTAAAAACTAAAAACTTTAAAAATCTTCTTCTCTGAAACCACAAGGCTTGGAGATTTCATATTTGATATGTGACATCCTCTAGCGGTCCTCTACAAAGATTGTTAAAATGATGCCCCTGGGGTCAAAACTGGCCACGCCCCGGGGTACATGGTTTATATAGACTTGTATAGCAAAATGACTTTAAAAATCTTCTTCTCTGAAACCGCAAGGCCTAGAGATTTCATATTTGGTATGTAACATTGTATAGTGGTCCTCTACAAATGTTGTTCAAATGATGCCCCTGGGGTCAAAACTGGCACAACCCCGGGGGTCACATGGTTTATATAGACTTGAATAGTAAAATGACTTTAAAAATCTTCTCCTCTGAAACCGCAAGGCCCAGAGGTTTCATATTTGGTATGTAACATCTACAAAGATTGTTCAAATGATGCCCCTGGGGTCAAAACTGGCCACACCCCGAGGGTCACATGGTTTATATAGACTTGAATAGCAAAATGACTTTTAAAATCTTCTCCTCTGAAACCGCAAGGCCCAGAGGTTTCATATTTGGTATGTGACATCTTATAGTAGTCCTCTACAAAGATTGTTCAAATGATGCCCCTGGGGTCAAAACTGGCCACACCCCGGGGGTCACATGGTTTATATAGACTTGAATAGCAAAATGACTTTAAAAATCTTCTTTTCTGAAACCGCAAGGCCCAGAGGTTTCATATTTGGTATGTAACATTGTTTAGTGGTCTTCTACAAAGATTGTTCAAATGATGCCCCTGGGGTCAAAACTGGCCACACCCCGGGGGTCACATGGTTTATATTTACTTAAATAGCAAAATGACTTTTAAAAATGTCTCCTCTGAAACCGCAAGGCCCAGAGGTTTCATATTTGGTATGTAACATTGTTTTGTGGTCCTCTGCAAAGTTGTTCAAATGATGCCCCTGGGGTCAAAACTGGCCACACCCCGGGGGGTCACATGTTTTATATAATGGTTTCCTCTAAATAACTTGAGAACGCATTGAGCTATTTTAATGAAACTTAATACATAAGTACCTTATATCGAGACATTGCTTGGGATTGCATATGGGGTGAATGGGGTCAAGGTTACCATTACTGAAAATAGACAAACGGTTTACGCTAAATAACTTTAGAACGCATTGCGATATTTTAATGAAATTTCATACGTAGATACCTTATATCCAGACCTTGCTTTATTTATGTGGTGGGTGCGGTCAAGGTCAAGGTCATTGTTACTAAAAATATAAAAACAGTTTTTGCTCAATAACTTGAGAACGTATTGAGATATTTTAATGAAACTTCATACATAGATATCAGGTGAGCGACCTAGGGCCATAGTGACCCTCTTGTTTTACTTAAAACGTCATCAGTTGGTATGACCTCACATTGAAATACATAGCGTTCTTAAAGTTCTAAAATAACGATCGAATAAACGTGTGCTAGAATAGCGATTGAATAAAGCAAAACTTTATTATACGATGGGCTGTCATCAGATCGATTTGACTGTAGTAGGATAGGATAAAATAGAATAAGTGGCGATATAGATAATTTGAAGCGTATATAGATCTAAGCACAAAATACTTTAGTGTAACATATACACTAAAGTGAGACTGTGCATCAAATGTGTGAATTCCTTAAATATACAATCGTTATTCAGAGATAATACGAGGTATCTAAGGCGAAAGAAAAAAAGTTTATAATAAATCAAAATGTAGTGACTCATATAGATGACTAGGTGTATGTAATCAATCCTTAAGAAGTCATGTACACTTAGGTTCCAGTTAATTTCTTACAAAGCTATTTTCATCTTTACCAGCAGGTTATTTGAAGTGTTTTACTGTGCAACAAAATATATTTAATTGTGTCTACTTTTGAAATCGCATATTTTGATGACAAAACTAAAGTACTAATCATTGCCGTTTCAAATATGGATTCCATGTTATATTATTAGAATGGCAAAGCCCTTAATTAACAAATAATTCTCAGTCTATTGTGATAATCTCCGGTTAATAACTAATAATATCTCATATTATACATAAATAATAACATAACATCATAAAATCAGGATTAAATATCTTCTTACAACCATAAAATATGAATACATATGACTACAAAATTTCATGCTAGAGATTCAAATTCTATTAACATACTATTATTACAATACGGAACGCGAAAACGAAATCATTACATCATAGCATTGACATAGGCTGAAGGCTGAAAGAAATATTTACTTTCATGTGTTCGTTTAATATCAATAAATAGTATTAAATACATGTTGTCTTGCATGCAAAGATAGCACGTAGTAACGGTAATGATGTTTGGTGGGTATGAAAATATCAAGTGTCGAACATTACAGGGACTATGTCAAGGAAACATTGGCTTCCTATTGCACTATGAATTGTATTATTTGATAGAAATGCGATTTACTAAGACATGTGCATCAAATAAATAAAGATAATATAATTTACAATAATATATTTGATAATAACAAATTAGCAAAAAAGCCTGAAATAAATAAAAGCCAAGCGAGTATCGAACTCACGACTTAGGAGCCATACGAAGAAAATAACAATAGACAGCGCTTTAACCAACTGCGCTATCATGCTGGGTAAGGAGTCGTTAGTAAACTATGGTTTTACAAAATGCTCACAATTTTGACGTCAAAATGTAAACAGGAAAAGGGCCAAACAAACACAACCCATATTATAAATTGATTTGTTTCTCAGTATGCGTACACTCTTTTCACATTATATATACCCTGTCTTAACCGTTATTATATGCCAGTATTAATATCTAAATTTCAGATTTGTTGCATGCAAGACAACATGTATTTAATACTAAGAAATTGCCCTCATGAGGGCCTTTTCGATCGTTATAAATAAACGTAATCGAAAGATGGCACAATGTTTCATCTTGGTCGTGGTCGTCATCCTAGATTATCTGAGACGTTTTATGAATCTTTTTGAATTACCTGCAAGTTTTGGTTTGTGTTTCATGCTGGCAGCCAGCTGTTTGTGGTAGTCATATCACATTGTACAAATATGGACTCGTTAGCTGTGCAATATCGTGTGATGGTGCACAGCAAAATCCATATTAAACAGCCGAGTTCAATATGGAAGTTTGCTCTGCACCATCACACGATATTGCACAGCTAAAAAGTCCATATTTGTTTTATTATATGACTTATAAAATAAACGACAGCTGATGAAATAGTAACAAAACACACATCTGATTGTTTCAATCATAATATTAAAACAAAAATACAAGTAAAGCAAGTAAATTTATTGCTTATATTAACTCCCGTTTACGTTTCTACCTAGAGATACCGTTACAACAGCTGTTTTATCACAATCAACTTTTATTATTCAAATTCACAATCGTTAAAGACATGGCACATGAGAATAATAGTCAGCGATTGCGATATGTTGTGCTTTTAATCCAACATAAATGAAAATGACCCAATAATATCCACTGAACATAGCATCACACATCCATCCGGAGCTTATGTTTTGACATAGTCGTAAGTGACGTAATATTATGACGTCATCTTTGTACAAAACAACACGTCCTGTGCAATATCATCTGATATTTGGACGGGTGAGGTTACAGCTGTGCAATACCACGTATGATTTTCTTTCGATGGTCTGTCGCTGATCCAATCAAATAACTGTTTTTTATAAGTCATATTATAATTGTAGCGGGGTCTGGTTATCGAAGATTCGAGCCAGTCAGGTTCTTTACAATTTTATTGTATATATATTATAGATGGCCTAAAATAGTACCTACATCAAGTTATATGTATGAACAATGATTATGTAACCATATTTCAGAACAATACAAAATTACAATAGCATGAAATAAAACCTGTAATAATACAATTATTACAAATTTATAATAATTCAACACTACAATAATATTTAAAATGACTCACCAGGAACCCAGTATATTCTTATGTACAGATGTTAAATTAAGAATGCATACAGCATAAACTATGTATTCAAATATTCCTATATAACTCTGATAAAGTTATATTATGACTTTATCTTCCAAAAGCCCAGAGTGTTCTGATACAAAATAACCAATGAAGTAGGCCACTGGACAATCAATCAATATGTGTTCAAAATAAAAAGCATGGAATGCATGTGAAAACAGTTCACTCATACAAATTCTTTCCAGCTGACCATCTCTCATACACTAATTGGACAATTGCTAAAAAAAAACAATATTAAAGGATTACAATCAGTATAGCACAATTGAATACCCTGCTACATAATGACAGATAATAACTGGAATCTTATTTCATGCGTCTGTTCTTCTATTTATCGAATATTTCAATCACATTTTATTACGAATTTCGATATTTGCATAGTGTGGAACCTTTGAGCGTTCACATGACCTGTCCTGGAGCCAATCAAATTACTGCTTTCGAATTATTTTATTGGTATTACATTTTGAATACAAACACCAAAACTTAGGCACGAAATATGATGTTTTTATTTTATATATGTTCATATGCATGCAAAATACCGTCGATATGCCCCTTTAAGAAACCTTATTATATAGTGTTCTTAATTCAATGTCCATTTTTCCGTCAATGTATACACATGTCTTAGTCGCTTTATCCATCCATGAGGTCCTAGATTAGATTACTGACTTCACCGCTACTTTGTTTCCGTTGTGTGCTTGTTGTCGTTCGTTTCTCCAGGTTTCAGGGTATTTTAGAGGGAAACATTTAATGCCATTTCACTAAAATATTTTACTCAAGCGTTATATCGCGTTATATGACGGTAAGTTGTATTTAGTAAGACATGCGAAGAATTGCTCGACTAAATGCAATCAATTTATATAATGTATTGTTATAAATGACTTAATTACTAGAATATGTGTCATTTGAGTCAAAGGGAAAATGCGTGGAGTTATGATATACAATTTGCACTTGGAACTCCTGATCATAAACTTTCAATAAGTCTGAATGGATAGTAATTTACTTGCTAGTAATGAACTATGTTGTCGCAGTGTTATTGTATCGATTCTATGCTTGAACGGTATTATTAGCCGCAGAAATGTGTCATTAAATGAATCGATAGAACCTATGTTTTGAAATATTTTTGGTAAGAAGAGATGCCTTGTTTATATTAATATGTAATGACAAAATAAAAATGAGGCGTGTCGTGGGAAAACCGGGCTTAATGCATGTGCGTAAAGTGCCGGGACGACGCTTTTATGGTATTTACTGTTTCAAAAAAGTATCTTCTTAAAATACATCCACTGTAGGGGGAAAGTGCCGTCCCGGATTAGCCCGTGCGGACGCACATGCATTAAGTCCGGTTTTTCCACGACACGCCTCAAATGTTCAAATTTTCGGTGAAAGCAATTATGGGTTCTATATGACACTGTATGAACTTCTCTAAATAAATATTATACTTAGAGAATTCGAACTATCGTCCTCGTTGTAACCAATCAATAAATGTTTAGACAGTAACAAGAGCAGCAAAAAGATATGCTAGTCTAAATGTTGTTAGATGCTAGGAGACACTAGGTACTACGTGACGTGGCAAGTCAAGACCTGCTGCTGCTGCCTTTGTTGTTGTTGTTAGTAGTGGTAGTAGTAGTAGTAGTAGTAGTAGTAAAAGTTGTTGTTGTTGTTGTTGTTGATGTTGTTGTAAAAGTAGTCGTTTTTTTTATTTGTAGTATTATCATTATGTGTAGTATTATAAATATTACCGTCTGCTATTTCTGTTTCAACTACAACTAAACCAATTAAACACTTAAGTGCATTTAGCAAAAATGTTTTAAACGTGTATTTATGATGCATGTTTTCTTATGACAATATGCACGATGCTGCTCCCATTTTAAAGGGACTTGTTTACAGATGTTCGTATTTAAAAAAAAAAAACATTTAAAGCAAATATTATATAAAGAAAAAATTAATTAAAAGATTTGCCTTCGCAGGGACTCGAACCTACAATCGAAGGGATAAAAAAACTATCGCTCTTACTACTTGGCCAATCTTGCTTTCAATCCAATGACTTTTACGCTATGTAAGTAATACACGTGTTTTCCAAAATACCGATGAAAAGCGTTCATATACGACACTATATTTTCAATATATTTCTTTGTCAGCAGTGTTTTTCGTTAGTTTATATATAATGATTTTTTTCTTTTGTGGGGTTTATGACAAAAATGATAATCTGCGAACAGGTGGCTTTAAATTTGGTGCCACAATACTAGGTTACATAGGTCACATACACTTTTGCGCATTCGTAATTAAGGTAGTACATTTGTCAACTTGAGTCATTACTATACAGCCACTCTGGGCCCAAAACTTTAACGGCCAGTTAAGCTAACGGCCGGTTAAGTTTAGGTGTAAATAAAACTAATATTACAAGCAACTCGCTTATGAAGCATTTGACATTTATTTGAGCATATCAATTTATTTAAAATACATGCAAACTTTAAAGTTTTAACATTTAATTTACATCAGAAACTTCATCCAAAAGTTAACGGCTGTTGGCTTAATTGTCCGTTAAGGTTTTGAGCAACTGGGCCCTGGTGTATTTCATCAGCTCCCAGCTAACGAACCGTTATCAGATTGCTGAAACTGGGTTAATGATATAGTTTAAAATGAGACACTTTATTTGATGATTTGCATTCCACACTATTCGAATCTTCTTGATTGCGGTTTCTTGGCGATCCAGAGACATACCTTGTCAAGAAACTGTCAATTTGAAAAGAAGCTATTGTTCTATAGCGGTGAAAGAAAGCAAAATGTAATTTCCTCAAGTTGTATGTTAATATGATTAATACTATATTCATCATTGTTTCGTTTAACCATTGATCTAGACCTCTATATTTCATATCGAATACCTGGTTGCATCGCAATGAACAGATGTTGTTTCAGTAGAATAACATTATGTTCTGTTCTTTATAAATATTGACCATAACCGTATTTCATATGCTTAATAGTACAAGACCGATACGATCGTCCGTGATACGCCAGCTGTTGAACTGTGCTATCACAAACAGCTGTGGTCAATGGCTGGTCGGACATGCAAACACAAGCGTTTAACAAGTGTTTTTATTTTCCTTACAATCATTTTAAGTTCTAACAGTCATTCTAACATGATACTCGCTAATTTTTCTACTGACAAAGAACACAATTATCGTTGTTAAACTACACAATAAACAAGCAAAAAGAAGTCCCAATTCTGACAGGAGCATGGTAAAAAGTATTTCCAATTACATATATTTGTCAAATCATGTTATAATCGAAATAATTTCCGACTTATCGTTGTTTATCGGCCAATAAACAACTCTTTGTATTTCTGATGCGTGGCTATTGTAACAGTATTGCGTTTGCTTGACATTTAGATGCTGTCATTGTTCTATAAATATCATATAGCCATGCATGCTCTGGGAATGTGAGTCAGTTGTGCCTATGACGCTGTACATTAAAGATGCTTATAAAACTGTAGTTAATATTCTCTATTCCTAAAAGTTGAACTTAAATGCACATTCGTAGCCACCTTTTAAACATGGTGTCAGAAGAAGCTACAAGAGACAATTAACAATTGGGGCATGCACTAGTGTTAATTGGATTGACTACAATAATGAGTGTACAAGCTGAAGCAGTGGCGGGGCCTGCGTCCATGGCTGTCCCGTCGGACTTAAACTCACTCGCGTTGTCTGAAATAACGGTTTCTGGAATACCGTGTCTAGCAAAATGTTGCTTCAGTTTTGCTATGATTCGTTCGGAGGTCGTTTCCTCGAGCCTGTCTATTTCAAAGAAGTTACTGAACTAGTCCACGGTAACCAGATAGTCATCGTCGTTGAATGTAAATACATCAGTTCCGACTTTCTAGTAATTTCACAAGATCATTAACATATTTTATACATTTTATAAAATGATAATAGCAACAATAATCAAAGACTTGTATACTGATACTATTTTGTATGATCTTAATGTAACAAAATACATCATATATAAATCCATAAAGGATTTTAAAGAATTTAATGATAGTTCAGTAAATTCTGAGATATTCCTACTTTATGCTGCATTCTATATTAGGGCAACAGTTTTTTAAGTGTGTATTGTATTTTTTAATCATCATTACCTGGAGTAATGAAAAAAATAATAACAATTATTATACAAATTATTACATCGAATTTTTCTGGTATTATATTATTGTCTGTTGCTATTCTTAGTAATAAGCTAAAAGATTACATCTATTTAAAAAAAACACACTTATACGCGTGTGTGAAGAAAATCATCTCGCATATGGAACTGCAGTCAACTAAAAGTATTCTGGTAATACTATATCACCATCACATCTCACATATATGAGCAAACACATTAATTAGACAAACGAGAAAACGAATACTGATGGTGCAATGCTAATGGCATGTAACTATTCGCAGTAGATGTGTAACTAATTAGAGAAAAATGCCAAAAGTACTTTGGCATACAAACCTGACAATGACATTCTACCACAATGATAACCAAGTTTGAAATACTAACTATTATGCATAACTACATAAATTGGTAACGAAAAACAATGTAGTGTGAAAGTAAATAACATAAATAAATAAATATAGTATAGAAGATAAATGATACAAATCTAAGAGAAACCCAGTAAATAGTGATAATCTTCAAGTTTCTTCCAATAATATTTTGTTTGTTTGTTTGGATTGTTCGCAGTTTTTAACAGTATTTTAGTCATATCACGGCGATCAGTTAACCTACACACACTTTTCCTGGGAAAGTTTAGCCGACCTAAGCGGTTTACCAGTACAAAGTCCACATATCTATGCCAGTAACTGACAACTGCCCTACTTGAATCAGAGGTAGGGGAAGAGTGGCCGTATAAATAATTTCATGACCAATCCCCACACAAGTTATGTGGCCGGGCTGGGGTTCGAACTCACGATCCCCGGATTGACACTCCAGCGCTCTAGCAACTGAGCTAGCCGGGCCCGACCAAACCAATAATATTTTAAACTCCTCTCAAGCTAATAATTACATATTAATTTCCATTTATTGAGCCCACTAGCTTTACCATGAGCTTTTTTGCTTAAAATAGGATAACATTTAATCCAAGCACAAAGATTGGATAAAACGCTAAATGAATTTGCATACGATTGACATTTGTGGAAACGAATAAGCAGAACACAAAAAGGGCAATTGGGTCAAATTAACATACACAACATTTTACAGTTGATCATAGTTAGTATTGTCAACGAACATTGCGTTTCATAAAATTCTTTTTGGGGTTACCTAGTTTGGCAGAGCTAATCCTGATAACTTGATACAATAAAAACAAGAGACCCATGAGGACATGTAACGCTTCACTGGATGAAGTGAGGGGTGGCACAGCATTAAACTTTGTGCGCAATTACTTGAAAATCTAGTCAGAGGTTAGAAAAAGACGTCATTATTTGTTAGATCTAGCGGCCATCTTGTGCAGTGGACCTCAACTGTTTGGGCAACTTTGGTAGAGGAACTCCCAAGGAACATTTCCGTGAGATGTTGTTTCTGAGGAGATGTTGTTTAACGAAAAAGTGTACGCACGCACAATAGACATACCGTTGTGACACAAGTCGTGTTTATAATGTCAAAGACATGTTCAATAATACAATTGCATGTAATTTCTTGAAGAAAAAATATCATTCCAAATTATGTATTATGTATCAATTGTAGATTTAGCATGATATAACGTAGAAATATTACGAATCTACAGGTTAGTCCCTTGATGTATGGCTTTATGTTATACGATTTGGAAGGCTGGAAATGTACCTCCCTATAAGTCTCAATGGATAGTCATTAACTAGCTAGTCACGAATTTGTTGTGATTGTATCGATTTCGCCTGAAGTCTGTTCCTTATTCATTTTATCTTTGCATGGTATTATTTGCCACAGACAGGTGTCATTAATTTGGAATTACACAATATTAATGTTTATATATTCTGTGAGCTCCTAAAAGCACGTATGGTTCTACGTATGAACTACCCTAAATAAATATTATACTTAATTCAAACTATCTTCCTAGTAATAACGCATCAATAAATGTTTATAAACAGTAACAAGAGCAGCAAACACTATTACTGGATATGCTAGTTTAAAAGGTCGCTACAGTCGAAGGGTCTCTGGGCATTTAGTGCGCATGAAAAAATGACTGGAAATACTTAAGCCAGTAAAGGTAAACGTTTGACAGCTAGATGGCTCCCGAATGTTGTTAAAGTTGACGCACGATAGGTGCGAAACTCGGCAGTTTGACCTTGTTGTTGTTGGTTTTGTTGATGTTTTATTGTGTAGTTTTTGTTGTTGTCCATTTAAAAGACCACTGCGTTCAAGTACTCTGTTCAATTACTCGTTCTAATGTGTCATGTTTCCATTGTCCGTTGCAGTTTCATTACAGCCATAAATATGTCTTCCATGCCAACCAATCTTAAAATTACGTGAAAGGGTCAGCTTAATTTCCTCTCCTGCCATTGTGACAGACGAACCCTTCTGTCATTCTCAGCGAAGTGATGTATGCTTCTAATTACCAACAGGGAATGTGTCGTGAAGTGTCAAGACACATTACAATTAGTAGTAATGGTGTTGGTGGTGGTAGTTGTAGTGTTGTTAGTGGTAGTAGTAGTAGTGTAACGGGGTGTAATGTAACGGGGTGTTGAATGAGGTCAACTCGTTGTAAAGTTTCGATATTTATTCCAGTATATTAAATATAACAAAATAAACCTGAAAAATAGAAATTATGCATTAAATATATTACATGCAATAATCAAGATGCATTAAATATATTATAAATTGCATAACTTAATTATACAATACATTGAACAATACAATTCATTAAGCAAATATGTTAACTGCATAAATCTTTAAATAAGAGAACAAAATACAATAAATACAAAAATAAAATACAAATCTTACTAAGCATGGCAAAATGACTTGGTCAATATTCCTTTGCAGGATACTATTGTATATAATGAGTGAAGTCTTCGGTGACAAACGAAAGAATGTGTTGGGTTTCTTGTTAGAAAAATGGATATGTCAGTTAATTGATAGCTTGGTATGGGGATTACATTAAAATGTGCTCATAACCAATTACGACAGTGAAAACCTTCACACTTCATTCACACATCACCTTACACAAATAACTGTACACTGGTTACATATTCCCCCTCTTCGAGAAAATTCGTCCTCGAATTGAAAAATAGAAGCAACAACTAAACATTACAGATGTACAAATAACAATAATAATACAAGTACTGAAACTATCCGAAAGAATATATGAAGTTTTAAACTTCCAGATAATTACTTGCTCCAAATAAAGCTTGATATTGGATTAAAGAATGAAATACATGGTAATTCACATATTAACATCAAATTAAAACAATAAACAAACATTAAAATAAGCAATACAATTTACTGTGTACTAGTGACATCTGAGTTACATGAAATTAGTTAAAAGCAGCCATGTATGCGACCCATTCCCCGTACCGGTCAGGTGGCCGACGTTGCCTTGAAGGCCTGGGGTTGGTTGAGGAGTAGGATCTGGAGTTTGGAGAGGCAGAGTAGATTCTCTGGCGCTAGTAGTGGGGCTAGGCACAGTAAAGTTTCTGGCGCTAGGGGTTGGAAAACTCTGACTAGGCAGAGTAGATTCTCTGGCACTAGGAGTGAGGCTGGGCACAGTAGAATATCTGGCGCTAGGGGTTGGTACAATTGGTGAAATTGGTATAGTTACCGTTGAACTTGATGGAAGAGAATTCCGAGCTTGTTCCTGGCGGGGTTTGATGTTGGGATTCCTCCGTTGCGGAATCACATAGCGTCTGAGGCTATCATCTGACCCACCTGAATCTGACTCCGAACTGGAATCTTCTGAATAACAGTTAGAAAGAGATGGCCTAGGAGCGGGTTTAGGATGAAGAGGTTTAGGAACTGGTAGGTGTAACAGAAAGAGATTCCCGACTGGCAGGAGTAGGTGAATCCAGGAGAATGCTTACAAAAGGTAGAAGCATGTTTCTGTGTAGAGTTCTCACGGGTCTTTTCCCTGACTCCAGTTGGACTTTGAAAACAGAACTATCCCTGTCAATTGCAAGAATGATCTAGGGATCAGACTCCCAATTGTCAGCAAGTTTGCAGCGACCTTTCATTCCGACCTTACCAACCAGGACAATGTCTCCCACCTCAAGGTAGTTTTCTATGACCTTGCGATCATAAGTGCCTTTATTGGTGATAGCCCGGTTGTGAGCGTTAGAAGCAGCAACCTTGTAAGCATATTCCGTGCTCTCCTTAAGCTTTGCAACATAAGATGAAGAACTGATTGGACCACCCTCTGGATTAGGGTCCTTGCCAGGGTTACCAATATCTTCATGAATACCCTTAAATGCAATGGTTTTATGAGAATCTGGGATAACTAACTGGCGCACCTTTTGTCCATCCAGAAGTGTAGAACGAAAAAGGACTCCCTGGTCAATATACAGTCTTGACCATTCCCGTAGGAATTTTCGAACATTAGGAGACTGTGAACGGTACTCCTCCTCCCTCGGGCGAAGACCACACGCAAGTAGGTGCATGACCCTGGCTAAAGTGGGGTCTTTACTTTGTTCGGAGTGCCAGTCAATGTACTGAAAACCAAATGTCTCAAATTCATCATTTAGAGGTTGTGTGTCGCTGTGACATGGAAGACTGCCAGCTAGTGGAATGTTTGCAGTGATACTGTTGCAAACAGCTTGGATAGAGTCTCCAAGAAGTGAAATGCGACTGAGACCATCAGCATCAGTATTTGCAGAGCCAAATTTGTAGTGAATTGTAAAGTTGTAGTTAGCTAGAGAGGCTACCCAACGATGCTGGGTGGCATCTAACCTAGCTGAGGAGAGAACATATGTTAATGGATTGTTATCTGTAAAGACAGTGAATGTGTTGCCATACAGATAGTCATGAAATTTATCTGTGATGGCCCACTTGAGAGCAAGAAACTCAAGTTTGTGAGCAGGGTAACTTCTTTCAGCAGGACGAAGACCCCTACTGGCAGAACAAATGACACGTTCTAACCCATCCTGCTTCTGTAAAAAGACAGCACAGAGACCATAAGTACTAGCATCATTGTGAACGATGAAAGGCGGAGAGTAATCAGCAATACCCAATACTGGCGGGTACGTTAACTTCTCCTTTATGGAATCGAAAGCTTCCTGTTGTTCAGGACCCCAAGACCATACAGCTGGTTCTTCGGACTTCTTCGAACGTTTGGAAGTCTTGCAGGTAGAGTGTCCTTCCAAGAGTTTATTTAATGGCTGAACGATTTTTGAATAATTTTCAACAAATCTACGGTAGTACCCCGCAAAACCTAGAAATGATCGTAGGCCTTTGATGGCAATAGGAGCAGGCCAAGATGAAACAGCAGAAACTTTCGAGGGATCAGTGGAGATTCGATCCACTGAAATTACATGACCTAGGCATTCAACAGATGTCTTGTAAAGTTCACACTTTGACGGCTTTAGTTTCAGACCATGCTGTTGAAGACGAGAAAACACTGAAATTAGTCGGTCAATGTGCTCAGAATATGTCTTTGAGAACACCAAGATGTCGTTTATAAAAACAAGGAAAGATTTCAAATTTAAATCCCCCATACAACGTTCCATGAGTCGTTGGCTGGGACATAACAAAGTCCATAGCTCATGCAATTGCATTCATAAAACCCCAAATTGCCGACAGAAAAAGCAATTTTCTCTTTTTCTGATTCTTCTATTTCAACTTGCCAATAAGCAGAGCGAAGGTCAAGTTTAGAAAAGTATTTGGCGCCAGCCAGAACATCAACAGTATCGTCAAAGCGTGGCAGCATATATGCGTCTTTCCGTGTTCTGGCATTCAGCATTCGATGGTCAATGCAGAAGCGCAAGGACCCATCTTTCTTTCTGATAAGAACAACATTGGAGGAAAAAGGGCTATCAGAAGGTCGAATAGCATCACAGGCTAACATTTCTTTGATGTGCTGCCTTACTTCTTCATACATGGCAGGAGGAATTTTTCTATAAGGCTGTTTGAAAGGAGTATTGTCATCTAAAACGATGTGATGTTGACTAGATTGGTGCAACCTATGTCAGTAGAGTCTGATGAGAATACATGTTGCCAATCTCCCAAGATCTGTCGTAGACGAATCAACTGAGCTGGACTAAGATTGGACTCTTCAATCTTTAGTCAGAGCTCGTCAACATACGACATGGATTTCGAGTCAGACTTGATAGGTGCCGTGCCAGCATTGACATGAGAAGCCAAATTATCAATGACAGTTACCTCATTGACAACACAAATGTTAGATTTGGGTTTGATAAGATTGGCTTTGCAGAAATGTTGCAAATCTTCACTGGAACTTTGGTTGTAGAACCATGTGCAGACAAACGTACAACTGCAGGTTGAACAAGATACGGTTTGTCACATTCAATGTTCTCTGTCACAACACTTTCAATATTTTCGAGACCTCGTGCAATGCCATTGAGAGTAACAGTCTCATAAGGTGCAACCTCAACAACACGTTTGTTGGTTGACCTTACCGTGTATGGATGGCAGGTCAAAGAATCAAATGCAGTTTTCCAAGAGTCTGGATTATTAATTCAACCCTTTGTGAAACAGCAGCTTTACATCTCCTGATAACATTTGTACCGATAATCACTGGACAAGAAGCATTTTCAGAGTTGTCAGGAACAACAAGAATGGGAACAACAGTGTTAAACGAGGATACAATTCGTATTAAAACACTTGTTTCACCATATCCTAAAATATTCAGTTTCGATCCATCAGCCAATGATACATTAAGACCAAGACTGTCAACATTCAACAAAGTTGGCTTATCAGGCAACGACAAATAAAATGAGTGAGACATTGTAGTAGTAGTAGTAGTCGAAGTAGTAGTAGTAGCAGTGGTGGTGGTAGTAGTAGTAATAGTAGTAGTAGTAGAAGTAGTTGTAGCTGTAGTAGTAGTCGTACAAGTAGTAGTAGCAGCGTAGTAATAACTGCATGAGCAGCAGTAGCAATGTCAGCAATCGATTCGTAGAAGTTAGTATTTCTGTAAATGTAGCAGCAGCAGCAACAGCAGTAGTAGAAGTACATGTAGTAGCAGTATTATCAGTATTATTATCTCCTGATGCTAGCTCAAATTTTTGAAGAAAACAAGTCGAGTTATAGTCGTCGCTCTGTCGTCTGCGTTATTTATTTATTTTTGTTAAGTTTTTTGTCAGAGTCCATTTCTCAAAAACTATGAAAGATATCCATTTGAAACATTTAATACTTGTTCACTGTCAAAAGGGTAATTCATTACCACAAGGCAGGTAACCCTGTGAATTGTATTTCCAGAGTTATCAATTGTTTGGACTTACAACTTCGAGTATTTTGACATTTTTTGTTAAATACAACATTTCTCAATAACTATCAGACATTTAATTGAAACTCAAGATACTTGTTTACGGTGCTGACCCCATTCTGCAGACAAGAGGATGTAACTCTTTCAATGATTTTGTTGGAGTTATTACCTTTTTTTAACTTACAATTTTCGCCAGTATGAGGTATTGACTTGAAACTCCAAGTACTTGATCACAGCGATGAAATTATTCTGTAGACAAGATGAGGTAACTATATCAAGGATTTCATTTGAATAATTGCCCTCTTTTTTAGAATTTTCGCTTTAGGTCAATTTTCACACTAACTATAAGAAGTATTGACTCAAAATACTTGATAACAGTTATGAACCCATTCTGTAGACAAGATGAGGATAACTATATCAAGGATTTCAGTGGAGATTAGGTCAATTTTTTCAATACCTATAGTGGGTATTGACTTAAAGCTCAAAGTACTTGATCACAGTTATGAACCCATTCTGTAGACAAGATGAGGTAACTATATCAAGGATTTTGGTGAAATTATTGCCCTTGTTTCAACTTAGAACTTTAGCTTTAGGTCAAATTTCTCATGATCTATTAGAGTTATTGACTTGAAATTCAACACACTTCATCACAGTGGTGAACCCATTTTATTAACAAAAGTCCAGAATAATACAAATAAACTAGGAAGTCGAGCATCCAGCACCCGTAGGCGGTGCTTTTGTTACTACTGCTACAACTAAAACTACCGTACAACAAAAACCAAGTGCATTTACCAATCAATGTTTAAAAAATGTTTATATGTTGCATGTTTTCTTATGACACTATGCATAATTTTGTTCTCATTTTAAATTTGATACCACTATATAGTGTTTATGTTAAGTTTTGACGTACTACATTTGTCAAATCAATTAATTAAAGTAACTCCTGTGTATTCAATTCCCTCCCAGTTGACGAATGGTAATACAATTGCTGAAACTGGGTTAATGATTAAATTAAAAAAGAGGCATGGTATTTGCGTTCTACTTGTGGAATCTACTTGATTGCGATTATTCTTGGCTTTCAAGTGACATATTTTCATTTAAATCATTGTGCAGAAAATGTTTAAAGTGAAAACATGCAAGGTTCATGTCGATTGAAATTTTGACCTAGTTTGTTAGCTCTAAAAATGCAAACCTGTTATTAACAATTACCTGTTGCCATGACCTCATAATACCGGTAGGGCATTCTTATTAAGATGACATAGCGCACATAAATGTAAACCGGTTTATAATGCTTAGTCATGCGTTGTGTATGATGTATTAAGCCTGGTTAACTAGTTCTAATGACATCCATTTCTGGCCAGTTAATGACTTTCATTGCAATATATTCTCATCAATACTTATCAATACTGTACATTTAAATGCTACAGGTGACATAAAAGCAACAACACATAATTTGCTCATTACTTATAAAGTTATAATACATGAGGTAATTTTTGATCGAGTGCACCTGGATTCTCTGTCATATGGACAGAAGACTTGTTAATTGGGTTACAGGGTATTGTGCAAGAAACAAAGAGAAGCCCTGTAATTTTGAAGCGACCCCTAGCCTGTTAGTGCACGGCGTGAAGTACACGGCCCCTTAGTTTAACGTCCCATGCGAAAGATGGGTCAGCAGGCTAGGGCGCAGCAGTAGCTCGAACCTACGATCCCTGGATTGTGAAGTACATTACAACTAGAACACGGATCTACATGACCAAACTTGTCTATTTAAATACGCAGAGCGATGTGTATATGTTTATTTGCAATTAGATAAAGCACAATGACATGAGTATTGAAGAAATATAAGCCTAGTCGTGGCAAAACCGGGCTTAATGCATGTGCGTAAAGTGTCGTCCCGGATTAGCCTGTCCAGTCCACGCAGGCTAATCCAGGACGGCACTTTCCGCCTACAGTGGATTTATGTTTAAAAAAGACTTCCTTGAAACAGAAAATACCATAACAACAGAAAGTGCCGTACCGGGGACGACACTTTACGCATTAAGCCCGGTTTTCCCATGACATGCCTCATATTATCAAAAAAGTTAACAAGTGCAAATATTATTTCAATAATCAATGCACAAGCACCTGTTACCACATGACTTAACTCAGTGCAAACTATATAATCATGTATAAGATAACTCTCACATAAGAACAATCACAGTTTTAAGGCAACAGACGAATTATTATACTGCCATTAACACGGGATTATGCGCAATAGATGTATAACTAACTACAGAATAGTACAGAAAGCAACTTTGGTATACAAAACTGAATTCCAACACAGTGATAACCAATTTTGAAATACCAACTATTGTGCATAACTACAATAACTGTTAAACACTCATTCTCATTTTTTGGGCTGAAAAGCATAACATAAATATGAAATTTATCACTTCTCATTTCCATACAAATTTATGTTTAATATGAAAATGGAACTTATCTGTGTTGAGTTTTAAGTGATGGCCATATTGTGAAAGCTTTATTTTTTGCTGTAGTACGCTGTCATATGCATGAGTTTTACTTAATGTATTTTACGTGACAGTGATACCAACCTAATGACAGATACAGAATATGATAAAAACAAACATAAGAGATGCACTTTTTGGTCTTTATTAAATTATCAACACTGAAATTTTTATTATTTAACTTAAAACACTTAAATGATAACATTGTCGAACAATGGACACTTAAGATGGAAAATTGGGCTGAAGAAACAGTAATTTTATGCATTATTGTCTTTTTGTTTTTTTCATATATCCTCACACCTTAAATAATGCGTAAATACAGCGTCAAATAAAATAGTAGTGCACACAAAACCTTTATAAACCCTTAAGCAGAAATAATAGAGCTCAACTGATACAAGACTATTTTACAGGAAATTTTTTTAACATGTGCTTTTATCAAGTAAAATTAATTAAACAAGTAAACACATTGTACAATTACATAATTCAGCAGAATATAGGTTAATCAGTCGTAGATGTGGGGAAAATAACTTGCAAATATAAACATATGTAGAAAATTAAAGATTATAATTGACATAGAACAATGAAATGCGAAATTCATACCAATTGTCACGTAAAATTCAATGAACTCAACTGTTGTAACGGACATCACATGTGGTAAAACTATCGAAAATTCTTTTGAAATAACATCCTTGTTTTTGGAATAACAAGATTTACCAATATAAATGTGATTGATGATGGATAAATGTAGAGTATTTGACATTTTAATGACATAACTCAGTTCATATTTGTCACGTAAAATTCAACTAACTTTTTCAAGATTTCAGCTATTTTAGCCCTGTCTTTGTCAATATACGTTTGTATTACACAAACTTATTTAAACATAATATTAGTGAAATTAAAACAAATAAAAACAATAAGTTCAACATTTTATGTTTGAATTTTACGTGACATTTTAATTTATGATCTATATGTGCACCAGACCCTGATAATCATCCATGCGTCATAACAGCACTTATCTTTAATTATTTCTTAGCATAAGTGCAATTAAAACACATTCTATCTATAAAGTTATCACGATATATTTGACAAAACAAAAACAAAGGGAATTCAAATAAAATAACATAAAACAATAGATCATCTGTCATTGATTTCAACTTAATGGCCCTAGAAAAACACTCAATGACGCCATGAATATCACGGCATAAACCGAAAATACCGAACGAATTAATTGGTCGCTGTCTACACCGCGTAAGCGCCCGTTTCATAAAATTGTCACGTAAGTATTCAGTCACGTAAACTTCAATTTTACCTTTCCAATAACCAAAATCTGTAATATTTTTGATAACTCGTCACTCTGTTTGTCATAATGTACAGTTCTCAGTAAGAGATTACATATAACACTGTCAATTTCATAGAGAAAAGTCTGGCAAGAGACAAACACTCGTCACGTAAAGCTTCACAGACAAAATTCCCCCATATGGGCTTAGACCATTAATGGCTTAAATCTTGATTTTGTATGAAAAAGTTGATGAAAATTTAGTTTTTTCGTAAGACGTTGTGTGAACTCTCATCCATTGAAATGTTAAACCATGATTTTCGTGAAAACAATTTGATGATAGCACAGCAAATAAGTTAGTGTCACGTAAACGTCAAGCATCTTGCGACACGAATAAAATATTAATTTTTAATGATATAATTCTGCAGTATTTCTTTTTCTATCTTGCAATCTTATTGTACAAACAAGAACCAATCAAGTATTAAACAAAACTTACTGAACTCAGTCAAAATGCAGAATAAATTACCCATTAAAAATATGGCATTATGTGTGTGACAGTGGATTTTATAGGGGGGTATGTTTATAAAGGACACATTTAATTAATTAAAAAGAGTTTCTGATACATCTTTTTTGGTTTCATTTAAAACAAATACATTGTGTTTATAAACCAAGGTTCCTACATAACTCATATATATGGAAATACACATTCTGTGATTGTTATTGTACCTGTGACAAGTATTTGGCCGAAAAAATGAGAATGAGTGTAAATAAAAACAGGTCAACTTAATTGCAGCGTGTAGTGAGAAATTAGAGAATACTAGGTTAGTGTTGAATAAAAATAAGTTTATTTAGCGAGGCTTAGAAGTATTCAACACTTACCTGGTATTCTTTTATCCCATCATTTTCTGTCTTAACTTTGAAAACAACAAGAAAATCACTGAATAACATGAAAAACATCAAATGATGTCATGAAAATAAACAACATGACGTCATTATAATGTGTGTGTTTGCTATATTCAACAAGGTGGAATACAGCTAAGTTTATCCCAAAGGGTGTTATTTCGTCAATGCAGGCATGATGATGGGATAAAAAGAAATATAATGTAGAAAAAGAATGATACAAAATCCAAGTGCAAACCAATTCACAAGCTTTACCATGTGCTTTTTTGTGTAAAATATGTAAATGGTTAAACATGTGCTATCCAAATATCAATACATTACTTTGCATATGATTGATAGTGTGAAAACGATTATATTATGAGAAGTACACAAAAACAGCAATTTGGAAAAATTTACTCAACACAAATATTTACCATGCATCATAGGTAGAATAGTCAAAGAATATTACATTAAATACAAATCTCTTTGGAGTTACCTATTTGGCATACTTAGTCAGTACAGTACAATAAAAACAAGAGGCCCAAGAGAGCATGTCATACTTCGCTGGATGAAGTGAGGAAAGTCAGATGGGAAATTACTATTATTAGCTCTTGTGACCATTTTGTGCAATACCAGAACCTTTTGAGAAATTTTGAGAGGACCACCCAAGGAACAGTTCTGTGAAGTTTCATTAAAGTTGGTTCAGTGGATTCCGAGAAGATACCATTTAAAGATTCATTTTCAGCTCTGAGAAAATTTGCTAGAGAATCATCAAAGGAAGTTTTGTGTGCTATAATTGGAAAATCTTGTAAGAGGGAAAAATAGGAAATGTCATTTAAAGATTTTTCTATTTATTTCTAGCGGCCATTGAGTGCAGTTGAACTGTTCTACTGATAGTTTAGCAACTTCGATAGCGGGCCGCACAAGGAAACTTTCTGTAAAGTTTAACCAAAGTCAGCTCAGTAGTTTAGGAGTAGATGTTTACTCATGATGGGCAATGGAAAAAACCAAATCCATTCCGTGAAGTTTCATCAAAGCTGGCCCAGGGCTTTCATAGATGTCGTTTACACACAACAGACCAATATTTGAGGCGTGTCGTGGGAAAACCGGGCTTAATGCACGTGCATAAAGAGTCGCGCCGGATCAGCCTGTGCAGTCCGTGAACAAACTGATTCGAGATTACACTTTCTGCTTTTATGGTATTTTCTGTTTCAAGGAAGTCTCTTCTAAACATAAATCCATGGTAGGCGAAAAGTGTCATCCTGGATTAGCCTGTGCAGACTGCACAGGCTGATATGGGACGACACTTTACCCACGTGCATTAAGCCCTGATTACCCACGACATGCCTCATTTCTATTTTTTGGCTCTGTCAGCCATGGTGTGCGACAGAGTGGGCACAATGAAACTATTTTGGTAGAGGACCATGAAGGCAACATCAGTGTGCAATGTTCAAAATCAATCCACAGATGATGGAGGAGTTGTCATTAAAAGATTTGTGTATTTGTAGCTCAAATGTGCATCTTTTGGACCGGATGTTTCAGAGATGTCTTTAATGCACGCATGCAGAATGGACAAATATTTCTAATTTAGCTCTGGGGATCATGTTTTTGTGCAACCGACTATAACCATTTCAGCAACCTTTGTACAGAATTATCACAGGAATCATTCTGTTAAAGGGACCTGTTCACAGATTGACGAATTGACAATTTTTCAACTTTTTGTCTCCGATTCCAAAAGTAAAAGAACAGTGTATACAAGGGTGCAAAATAACACTACGGACCTAAAACTATACTGTAAAAACCATTTCGTTCATCAGTTGAAATTAATGAAATTATAAAGCGTTTATAAGGCTAAACGATAGAATAATTTGGAGTGTTTCTGTTTGTTTTGTTGAAATTGTTGACAACACATGGAACACTTAGGTAAAGTCGGAATGGCCGAGTGGTTAAGGTGATAGCCTTTTAATCCGGAGGTCCCGGGTTCGAGCCCCGGCAGCACCTTTTTTTTTCTTTTCTTTTTTTTTCTAAATACTTTTCTTGTTACTATACTTGATCATTTTAGTTCCGATACTTCAAATCTGTCAAGTTAAGACATTTAATGGCATACTTAAAAAAATGCGAATATCTGTGAACAAGTCCCTCTCAGTTTCCTTAAAGTTGGCCCTGGGTTTCAGACAGATGTGGTTTACACACAACAAACAAATATTTCTTTAAGCTGTGCCGACCTTGTTGTGCAACAGACCAGATCAATTCTAGCAACTTTGGTTAAGGACCACCTAAGGAAAATTTTGGTGAAGTTTCTTCAAAGTTGGCCCGTTGCAGAGATGTCATTTGAAGACGTGTTTGCACGTATGACAGACAAACAGATACTACATAATTGTGGAGCTAAAAAGGACTAACATAAATATGAATAAAAAACAAATGAGGTAAAACAAGAGATTCATTTCCTTTTAATCATAATATTGCAAACAGAGCAAAAATGTACAGCTTACAAGAACACAGAACAAAATCTGAGTTAATTTTGAGATTCTTTAAGAGTGTAATATTCAACACAATTTAGAAACTCTACGATTTGTGCATCCACTTGAATTGTATCATACAGAAACAAATGAAAAAGCATAGCCATACATTTATTGGTTCTGATATGTACGAATGACATCTGTATAAAAGTTACAAACAATAATACGAACAGACAAAACATGATTCTAAATATGGTTGTCATAATATATAATATAATATATGTATGTATTATGCAAAATTATTTTATTTCTCTTGATACCAAATTACACAACAATACACATTTATGTATAATCACATTGTAAAATTTGCCAAGTATCAGTAACTACATATATTTTGAGCATTACATTACTTCATAGCACATAACAATATCGATGTCAAAATCAAACATTAACTAGAATTGTCACATGAGTGATGGATATACACCCACAATATGGCCTTGACACAAAACTATGGCATCCATTCAAAAGAAATGGACAGAGAGAGAATGCTTTAATTTGTGAATGGTCAACAGTGGATTTGGAAAAATTTAATTTCAATAGGAGTCATAACTCTGTCAAAATTTAGTGGTTTGTAACCAAAGTTGAACTTGATCTGTATTTTATTATATTACACCTATGTACCAAAAATAATTTAAATATGTGAAGCCTTTCATGACTTACTGTCCATGTTTTTCGGGAATGTAAGTCAAAGAGGGGCTATAACTGTGTCAAAATTTAGTGGTTTGTAACCAAAGTCGAACTTTACCTGTATTTTATGATGCTACACATGTGTACAAATAATTATTTAAACATGTTAAGCCATTGTTGAGTTATCGTCAGGAAACCATGTTTTTAGGGAAGGTAAGTCAAATAAAGGTCCATAACTCTGTCAAAATTTAGTGGTTTGTAACCAAAGTCGAAAGTGACCCGTATTTTAAGATGCTACACGTGAATAACAAAAATTATTTGAAGATGTCAAGCCATTCTTGAGTTATCATCCGGAAATCATGTTTTTGGGGAATTTTAAGTCGAAAAGGGGCCATAACTGTCAAAATTTAGTGGTTTGTAACCAACATCGAACTTGATCTGTATTCTATGATGATACACATGTGTACCAAAAATTATTTGAATATGTCAAGCCTTTCTTGAGTTATCATCCGGAAACCATGTTTTTAGGGAATTTTAAGTCGAAAAGGGGCCATAACTCTGTCAAAATTTTGTGGTTTGTAACCAACATCGAACTTGACCTGTATTCTATGATGTTACACGTGTGCACCAAACATTATTTGAACATGTCAAGCCTTTCTTGAGTTATCATCCGGAAACCAAAAACCAACAGACTGACAGACCGACAAGCTCGCTCATATATACCCCCCCTAAACTTCGTTTGTGGCGGTATCAAAATAATAAACATGCTTATCATCTAATAGGCACACAGTACTATTCACTCGTTGTAATCAATTAAACATATAAATTAATGATATGTTCATCTGGTATAGTACTATTACATATAATATCATTTTCCCATCATGTAATATCCATTATATGTTTCATACCCTGAAAGTGATTCCAAAAAGGTGGACACGAAATAAAACTTGCGAAACTTAGCAAATGGTAGACTTCTTAAAAAAGCATACCTACTTAAACAGTACTCTTTTCCTATTAAAAGTATTGCATTTAAATCTACCATATAAATTTAAACATAACTGGTATTCAAAGTATTGTGGTAGAAGCATTTTAACTTCAATAATTCAAAGTGACAATAAAAATTATATGTTATAAGTTAGAACATCAACATGGAAATCGCTACAGTCTATAGCTATAAAGAATGAATAAATTCTTGATTAAACTTTACTGTTTTTTGTTGTAGTTTTTTATTTTATTTTAATGTCATTGTACTGGTAATTGACATAATAATCTCATAAAATATGATAACAAGACAGTCATATGTCCATCATGTCCAACAAACCAGTGTTCAGGATAGTCAGTACTGAAAAACACTAAAGTCTGGGGTGTAGCTTCCTTTAGGCACTATAGGCACGTGCCTATACATTTTTTCTAGAGATAAAAAATTTTAATATGCCAAAAATGCATACAAACAAGAGGGGGGATGAGGGTGAGGGGATCTTTCTTGGCTGTGTTGATACTTCATTCTTTAATGAGTCGATTACGTCAATATGAAATAAATTTCACGAAACAGACGCTTATTTACAATTATATTGTACAATCTGGGTTTAGCTGAAGTGAGTTGTGTGTAGCCACAAACGAGTATAAACACACCTGGCCCAAAGTATCACTTACAGCGTCATTTTATAGATTCCACCTATTGTGCCTATACATTTTTTGAACCCAATCTACGCCCCTGGAAGTATATGAGGCGCGTCGTGGGAAAACCGGTCTTAATGCATGTGCGTAAAGTGTCATCCCGGATTAGTCTGTGCAGTCCGCACAGGCTAATCCAGGACGGCACTTTCCGCTTGTATGGTATTTTCTGTTTCAAGGAAGTCTCTTCTAACCATAAATCCATTTTAGGCGGAAAGTGCCATCCTGGATCAGCCTGTGCGGACTGCACAGGCTGATCCGGGATGACACTTTACGCACATGCATTAAGTCCGGTTTTCTCACGACGCGCCTCATATATAAATGACCTACAGTTCAAGAGATCACTGAACAAGCAAATATCTTCCTGGGCCCATATCCACAAAGCTCCTAAGGAAAATCTAAACTTAAGTCATATTTAAGTGAAAAATTCGAATACAATTTTTCTAATAAAAATCAATATTTTTTATTTGAAATCTAGTAAAATAAGAAGTATGTGTTGACTCTTTAGGTAATTAAAACCATTTAATACAAAATAAACGTTAAGTGTACCGGCCATAGACTTAAGGAATTTTATGATTTTAAGAAATTTCCTTCCTTAAGTTTCGCCTAAGGAGATTTGTGGATATGGGCCCTGGGCTATTACTAATTTTTGCTTTGAACTGGGGGTCCAGTTGGGATCTTAACATTATGATACATGTGAGTCATATTATACAACTTCTGCAAATTGAATAGAAGTTAATTTGTCGCGTTATCATACATTCCAACACAACTGTATTCAGATCGTGACTCTGAACAATAAATATGTAAAACAACTATGTGTCAGCCCATGAGAAATAGACGAGTTTCACATTCCCATTTTTAGCGATTATCACGACACAATAATTTATCGGCGAATCGAAAACGAGGCTCGCGATGTATTGATAGTGGTTAATACTGGTTGCATAGCGGTCATTTACAGTTTATTACGTCTAAAATATTATAAATATTCACTTAGTTTACTTCTTAATAAACAGAAATGGCATGGTACATAATATAATTATGATTTATGATAGAGAGCGTCAGTTTAATTAGTATATCGTCGCTAAAAATGGAAAAAACACATTGTCTCGGAAGCTATGCCACTGACTTCATGAATCTACTTGATAACAAGTGAAATAACTATCATTTAAAATAAAACAACTTTATTTAAGACAAAAATTTATTTTTTTCGCAATTATCCTTATAATTTGCTTGAACTCATGATAATGGAATGTACATGTGTTTGTATACAAAGTTTGTCGAAGACATATAACGATAATTAAAACTGCTTTTTAACGTTTTAATATTAAATAATGATGTTTTATTTCTCAGTCATATTTTTTGTTTGTTTTGGTTCTCTATCATTAGAGAGTACAAAAATACGTCTTAGATCAATTCTGGTTAACTTGGTAGAATCCTTCAGTAGTTTTACTCAAATGAACAAACAACATACTCCGGGATATCAGTTTCCTGCTCATACTGCATAATAATAATAATAATGTTATTTGTAACTGTCAAGCTGTTATATAATTACCCCAACCGACACTGAATCCGGAATAAATGAACTGCTTCTGTTAATTAAATATTATTAATTAATAAATAATTACTTATGTAAACTGCAATAAGTTCAGCAATTATAGATTTATTTCAATCATTACAAAATTCTGATCTGAATATGAAGTAACACAATTATGATGTCAAACATAGTTACGTTATGTTGGCTATGTTGTGATTGTTACATTATTTGCATTATAATTTAAGTATTTGAAATATATCCACGTATACACAATTTAGTGAATAAAAAATAGAAAAGTTTAATGAAAAAACTAACAACATTTTATAAGTTTATTGGACATTTTCTCCACTGAACATTACTTTCCTTTATGGACAATTACAGCAATATAAAAAGGGTCTATTTTGGCCCAAATGCGGTATCTGGACGAAAATGAGTTATAGGCAGTTTTGAATACACTGATATGTGTAGATACTGGAAATGGCTTCCTTTTTTTCGCAATCATGCGTTTTTTTTAGCCAGAATGAACAGTTTAAGTAACATCACCATAACGACAAATGTTCACATTTCACACAGATTTTAATGTTTGTCATGCATACAATACAGAACCTAGCATGATGAGGACAGGTAATTTATATAAATATGAATTTACAAGACTGCCTATCCCAAATAACAAACTTTGGATGTACAAATGTTTCAGACAAAAATAATTATAATACAGAGATGGTTGCTATGGCAACCAAACAAGAAATCATAGCAAAAATTACAATATTTATACAAATAACCCAATAGATAATATTTTTCATTGACAGTTTCAAGATTTTAACAATTATTTAAAATATCTTGATCATAATACTGACTTTCTCATAAAAATCATGTGCCGCAACTTTTTATTTTTCTTGAAAAAAAGTTTTCGTGAAACGAGGCAGGCCGCAATTGGGATAAAAATCTCATGGGCTGCCGCATATATCTATTGATCTTGATATAACATTAAACTATACCAACAGAATAATGCAACATGTATACGTCATGATTTATCACAAGTATTGCTTCAATCCTCGAGATTCAGTGCAGCGGGACTGTTTGTCGGGTTGCCATACTTATCTGACTGCCTGCCAGGTGTGCTGTACTCAGACTGACCCCGGGGTTGTGGATCTGGCTGCAGGGTGGAGTAGGAGTGGTCCAACTCGCTATCCTCGTGCAGGTTGCTGTAGCCAAACTGGTTTGAGTCCTCAGTGTCGCCACCTGGCAACCCTGTCACCTGCACAAATAGCAAATGAAAATCTCCATTTACTTGACCTACAGATTTAGATTGTATGCACATTCATGGCCAAATTCAACCTACACTTTAATGATTACAATTCACAAAGTTTTTGGCTAATTGGATGACAAAAATGGATCCTAGCTGTTCAACACTCATGACACATCAACAAATGTGAACTTTGAGGACAATATTTTGACTATGTTTCAAAATCTTTACAACTGTGACACACTGTGTGAGTTGAATTCACAGGATTCCAGTGGTGATTACTAGTTACGTCGTTACATCTTCGGTTGGGTCATGAAGTTTACTTTGTAGTAAATGAATGCATTCTGGTAAAAAAATAACATTCCACTTAATTTGCCATATTTCAAATTTAAGTGTTGATGTTCCCATCTTTATCTGGCATTTTCACTTAAGCAGAACTTAATTTACTGTAAATAAGAATATAATACAAAATATTTTACCTGAAAACTTTTATCAGAAGTCGGGTGTGCATATTATACTTAAATATAAAGCTTATCTAACAATGTTCATCCAAATATTTGCTTAAAACATGCATATTATGATTTTAGAGTCAACACAGCTGCCATTTTGTATGTAAACAATGGGAGACAACTGCTGTTTTGTTGGTAGTTTCGGATGATTTAGTACACTATATTTTTTCTTAATGAAATATTTGTTACACTTCAGCTGTACTGTACGTTTCCATCCTGGGCATACTGAGGGTTCTCGAAGGCCACAGTACCTACCTTTCCATCCTGGGCATACTGGGGGTTCTCAAAGGCCACAGTACCTATCTTTCCACCCTGGGGATACTGAGGGTTTTCAAAGGCGACAGTACCTACCTTTCCATCCTGGGCTTACTGAGGGTTCTCGAAGGCCACAGTACCTACCTTTCCATCCTGCGCATACTGAGGTCCATTCTGGGCATACTGAGGGTTCTCAAAGGCCACAGTAACTATCTTTCCACCCTGGGGATACTGAGGGTTTTCAAAGGCGACAGAACCTACCTTTCCATCCTGGGCATACTGAGGGTTTTCGAGGGCCACAGTACCTACCTTTCCATCCTGGGCATACTGAGCTCCATCCTGGGCATACTGAGGGTTCTCAAGGCCACAGTAACTATCTTTCCACCCTGGGGATACTGAGGGTTTTCAAAGGCGACAGTACCTACCTTTCCATCCTGGGCATACTGAGGGTTCTCGAAGGCCACAGTACCTACCTTTCCATCCTGGGCATACTGAGGGTTCTCAAAGGCCACAGTAGCTACCTTTCCATCCTGGGCATACTGAGGGTTCTCAAAGGCCACAGTACCTACCTTTCCATTCTGGGCAAAACTGAGGGTTCTCAAAGGCTCCAGTACCTACCTTTCTATCATGGGCATACTGAGGGTTCTCAAAGGCCACAGTACCTACCTTTCTATCCTGGGAATACTGAGGGTTCTCGAAGGCCACAGTACCTACCTTTCCATCCTGGGCATACTGACGGTTCTCAAAGGCCACAGTACCTACCTTTCCATCCTGGGCATACTGAGCTCCATCCTGGGCATACTGAGGGTTCTCAAGGCCACAGTAACTATCTTTCCACCCTGGGGATACTGAGGGTTTTCAAAGGCGACAGTACCTACCTTTCCATCCTGGGCATACTGAGGGTTCTCGAAGGCCACAGTACCTACCTTTCCATCCTGGGCATACTGAGGGTTCTCAAAGGCCACAGTAGCTACCTTTCCATCCTGGGCATACTGAGGGTTCTCAAAGGCCACAGTACCTACCTTTCCATTCTGGGCAAACTGAGGGTTCTCAAAGGCTCCAGTACCTACCTTTCAATCAGGGGCATACTGAGGGTTCTCAAAGGCCACAGTACCTACCTGCCCATCCTGGGAATACTGAGGGTTCTCGAAGGCCACAGTACCTACCTTTCCATCCTGGGCATACTGACGGTTCTCAAAGGCCACAGTACCTACCTTTCCATCCTGGGCATACTGGGGGTTTTCAAAGGCGACAGTACCTACCTTTCCATCCTTGGCATACTGAGGGTTCTCGAAGGCCACAGTACCTACCTTTCCATCCTGGGCATACTGAGGGTTCTCGAAGGCCACAGTACCTACCTTTCCATCCTGTGCATACTGAGGGTTATCAAAGGTCACAGTACCTACCTTTCCATCCTGGGCACACTGAGGGTTCTCAAAGACTCCAGTACCTACCTTTCTAACCTGGGCATACTGAGGGTTCTCAAAGGCCACAGTACCTACCTTTCCATCCTGGGCATACTGAGGGTTCTCAAAGGCCATGGTACCTACCTTTCCATCCTGGGCATACTGAGGGTTCTCGAAGGCCACAGTACCTACCTTTCCATCCTGGGCATACTGAGGGTTCTCAAAGGCCACGGTGCCTACCTTTTCATCCTGGGCATACTGAGGGTTCTCAAAGGCCACAGTACCTACCGTTCCATCCTGGGCATACTGAGGGTTCTCAAAGGCCACGGTACCTACCTTTCCATCCTGGACATACTGAGGGTTCTCAAAGGCCACAGTACCTACCTTTCCATCCTGGGCATACTGAGGGTTCTCAAAGGCCACGGTACCTACCTTTCCATCCTGGGCATACTGAGGGTTCTCGAAGGCCACAGTACCTACCTTTCCATCCTGGGCATACTGAGGGTTCTCAAAGGCCACGGTACCTACCTTTTCATCCTGGGCATACTGAGGGTTCTCAAAGGCCACAGTACCTACCTTTCCATCCTGGGCATACTGAGGTTTCTCAAAGGCCATGGTACCTACCTTTCCATCCTGGGCATACTGAGGGTTCTCAAAGGCCACAGTACCTACTGTTACATCCTGGGCATACTGAGGGTTCTCAAAGGCCACAGTACCTACCTTTCCATCCTGGGCATACTGAGGGTTCTCAAAGGACACAGTACCTACCTTTCCATCCTGGGCATACTGAGGGTTCTCAAAGACTCCAGTACCTACCTTTCCTTCCTGGGCATACTGAGGGTTCTCAAAGGCCACAGTACATACCTTTCCATCCTGGGCATACTTAGGGTTCTCAAAGGCCACAGTACCTACCTTTCCATCCTGGGCATACTGAGGGTTCTCAAAGACTCCAGTACCTACCTGTCCATCCTGGGCATACTGAGGGTTCTCAAAGGCCACAGTACCTACCTTTCCATCCTGGGCCTACTGAGGGTTCTCAAAGGCCACAGTACGTACCTTTCCATCCTGGGCATACTAAGGGTTCTCAAAGGCCACACTACCTACCTTTCCATCCTGGGCAAACTGAGGGTTCTCAAAGGCTCCAGTACCTACCTTTCCATCCTGGACATACTGAAGGTTCTCAAAGGCCACAGTACCTACCGTTTCATCCAGGGCATTCTGAGGTCTATCCTGGGCATACTGTGGTCTATCCTGGGCATACTGAAGGTTCTCAAAAGCCACAGTACCTACCTTTCAATACTGGGCACACTGAGAGTTCTCGAAGGCCACAGTACCTACCTTTCCATCCTGGGCATACTGAGGTCCATCTTGGGCATACTGAGCAATCTCATAGGCTCCAGTACGTACCTTTTCATACTGGGCATACTGACGGTTCTCAAAGGCCACAGTACATACCTTTCCACATCGGACATACTGAGGGTTCTCGAAGGCCACAGTACCTACCTTTCCATCCTGGACATACTGAGGTCCATCCTGGGCATTCTGAGGGTTCTCAAAAGGCCTGAGTACCTACCTTTCCATCCTGGGCATACTGAGGTCCATCTTGGGCATACTGAGGGTTTTCGAAGGCCACAGTACCTACCTTTTCATCCTGGGCATACTGAGGGTTCTGGAAGGCCAGAGTACCTACCTTTCCATCCTGGGCAAACTGAGGTTCTCAAAGGCCACAGTACCTACCTTTCCATCCTGGGCATACTGAGGGTTCTCACAGGCCACGGTACCCACCTTTCCATCCTGGGCAAACTGAGGGTTCTCAAAGGCCACAGTACCTACCTTTCCATCCTGGGTAAACTGAGGGTTCTGAAAGGCCGCAGTACCTACCTTTCCATCCTGGGCAAACTGAGGGTTCTCAAAGGCCACAGTACCTACCTTTCCATCCTGGGCATACTGAGGGTTCTCAAAGGCCACAGTACCTACCTTTCCATCCTGGGCAAACTGAGGGTTCTCAAAGGCCACAGTACCTACCTTTCCATCCTGCGCAAACTAAGGGTTCTCAAAGGCCACAGTACCTACCTTTCCATCCTGGGCATATTGGGGGTTCTCAAAGGCCATAGTACCTACCTTTCCATCCGGGGCATACTGAGGTTTCTCAAAGGCCATGGTACCTACCTTTCCATCCTGGGCATACTGAGGGTTCTCAAAGGCCACAGTACCTACCTTTCCATCCTGGGCAAACTGAGGGTTCTCAAAGGCCACAGTACCTACCTTTCCATCCTGGGCATACTGGGGGTTCTCCAAGGCCACAGTACCTACCTTTCCATCCTGGGCATACTGAGGGTTCTCAAAGGCCACAGTACCTACCTTTCCATCCTGGGCATACTGAGGGTTCTCAAAGGCCACAGTACCTACCTTTCCATCCTGGGCATACTGAGGGTTCTCAAAGGCCACAGTACCTACCTTTCCATCCTGTGCATACTGGGGGTTGTCAAAGGCCACAGTACCTACCTTTCTATCCTGGGCATACTGAGGGTTCTCACAGGCCATGGTACCTACCTTTCCATCCTGGGCATACTGAGGGTTCTCACAGGCCACGGTACCTACCTTTCCATCCTCAGCATACTGAGGGTTCTCACAGGCCACGGTACCTACCTTTCCATCCTCAGCATACTGAGGGTTCTCAAAGGCCACAGTACCTACCTTTCCATCCTGGGCAAACTGAGGGTTCTCAAAGGCCACAGTACCTACCTTTCTATCCTGGGCATACTGAGGGTTCTCACAGGCCACGGTACCTACCTTTCCATCCTGGGCATACTGAGGGTTCTCAAAGGCCACAGTACCTACCTTTCCATCCTGTGCATACTGGGGGTTCTCAAAGGCCACGGGGCTGTTGGTAGAACTCCTGGATTTCATCAGAGACCGCCTAAAAAGAGACAATTATACAGGTATTTCATTGGCATTTGGGAACAGTCAAATTGTTTTCCTGAAGTAGAGGGGGAACATTTTGAACTGCTGCCCCAAGGCCGTAAGGCCGAGATCAACATTTCAAATGTTGCCCCGATACTGAAGGAAAGTGTTAAACAGTTAAAAACGCGTTATTATCATTTATATAGTAAAGTAGGTAATAAAAATAATTATTTTATAGGCGTTTTGGCAAACAGTTAAAACTGTTGTTTCAAGGTGTCAGGAGTGATTTTAGAACTGCTGCTCAAGGACGATCGGTTACAAATATCATCCCTTACACCTACGAGCAACTGTTGTAATTTTTCCCAAAACGCCTAAGAAATAAATTTAATTTATAACTTTTTATTATCTAGATCATATATAGAGTGTATGCACGATCTTTCAACAAATCTACTGACATAAATTACTGGCGAAACAACTCGATAAAGGTATTTTTCATGTACATTGATTTAAAATGAAAGAAAAATTAATAAGAACTATTATTGTAAAACGCATACTTGACTACTATTTAATCACAAACTAGTTCTTGGCTGTATAACCGGAAACTCCAATACAGGTATATGCGTTGACTTGAAAGTCGCACTAGGTTACATGACACTAATAAACGATGCAGAAGTCAACGCTCTTAGTTGTTGATATAATCGATATTTGAGTGTTTTCTTGATCTTGTTTATGTTTATCTGTCTGATTTCAAGTTATATTGTCACTATCATCTGCTTATTTTGAAAATATTTTATATAAATAATCGTACATACATACAAAAAAATTGTAGCGTGCGGTTACATTCCAAACAAATACTTTTCCACCACTGCTTTTATTTCTAATGCAAATTCTGTAATATCAATGTCTTACTTACATAATACATATATTTATAAAACTAATTTACGTAACACCAATAAAATTTGAACTCTTTCCGCAATTTTCTGGACTTATTTTGTTACAAATTTAGAATGTGACTGTAACGTCATGCCACAAATATAGAGTAGAATACGTGTGCATCATTCTGCGCATGAAACAGTTTGTTGGACCGGGCAACAGTCGAAAATGTTTCACACTAGAATTCAAACATGTATAATTTATGGGACACAGTCAAAAATATATTTTTTCATATAAAGTGTGTTAGGTAATAATGACAAATGTGGCTAGCTTTGAAATCAACCCCAATGAAACAGTGCAGTAGTATTGGGCTGATTAAACATTTCGTCAACGAATCAAGCCCATCAGAGCCATGACTTGATTTTATGAGCAATTTCAAATGATATTATTTGCCAATTATATCATACGCTGCTTAATTAAGAAATAATTTTCTATTTATCATCGTTTATCCACCAATAAACAACAATTTGGAGTTCTGATATATAGGAATACAAGCACGAGGGCGTAAGCCCCTGTGGTTTAATAGCCACACATCAGAACAACAATGAGTTGTTTATTGGCCGAAAAACATTGATAATACGATAATTATTTCGATTCTAGATGATTTGACAAATATGTTTGCAATTGTAATGAGATTTACATTTTCCTATGCTCCGCTCAGAATCGGGACTACCTTTTTGCGTTGTATAGTTTCACAATGATAATTTTGTTTTTTGTCTACAGAAAAATAAGCGAGTATCATGTTTGAATATTTAGTTAATAAAGGTAATAAGTAATTAATTATTCTACATTTAAATCAGTGACAAAATGCAATTTGAAAGCAATGCAAACAAGTTATTTTTAGGCATGGCAAAACTATTTGAATATTCGACTGAATGATTGTTATTCGAATAGTTAAAACGCTATTTAAATATTCGCAAATATGTATTGCTTTTTAAAGCATTAATTTTTTTTAGTGTAGAAAGCAGTTTTCTTTCAACCTAAAAGCAGTATTTCACCAGTAGATGCATATTTCCTCCGTAGATAAATAAAACCATGTTTTCAAAACATTAACCCTGTGTCATGTGTCCGACAAAGATATTGAATATACGGATCTGTGTCAGTGGTCAGCGTCTAGTGGCCAATAATACACAATTACAGCGGACATTATGAAGCCATAAAATATCACATGTAATTTAAACCTGTGAAAAGATTAGTAAAACAAATAATTACTTAAGTGAGATCAGACATTTGGCAGTCATTATAGCCGAGAAATGCTGCTCAAATTCACTGATAAACATATATGCTCATTGACACGTGTCCAACACGTGTCCAACTTGATAAGAAATGTGTGCATTGTAAATCATTGCAAATATTCTTAATTCTTAATTAAAAAAACACTTAACATGGGACTTCAGTGGTTTATGCTTAATGCCATTAATGCACTGATATGATATTGCAATTTGTTAACAAAGATATGGCGAAACTGTGTACTAAAATGCTGTACCATTATTTACAAGGTGTCGACTAGGTAACAAATCTTAATGTAGTAAATATGAATCTATGCAAATATTCTATTGAATGAAAAAGCGAATATTCTAATACCGATTTTAGTATACGATGCCATCCCTAATTATTTTACAAATTACTTAAAAAAAGCTAGAATAGACTGATTATGTTAAACAAACGGTTTAAAAGGCTTTCTACCAAGATGCTTAAGAGCCTAAGCACTATTATATTAAACAAACGGTGATGCTTAAGAGTCTAAATACTATCCAATCACGGTCCTACCTTACAAAAAAGATGACAACGACAGCTATCACAATGATCAGCAGGGCAGCCATTACCAGCCCCACCGCCATGCCCGTCCTGACCTCACTCGTCTGCTCCTGAGGACTGACCTTCCCCAAATCATCCCCTGTGAACGAAGATAAAACTTTTTAGGGACTTATTCAGTGAATCACAGAGTTTTCTTCTTTCTTTTTAATGTCAAAACTGCGAAAACTTAACATTCTCTTCACAAAGCTCCAAAAGGAAATCTTAATTTGAGGCGTGTCGTGAGAAAACCGGGTTTAATGCATGTGCGTAAAGCGTCGTCCCTGATCAGCCTTTCCGCCTACAGTGGATTTATGTTTAGAATAGACTTCCTTGAAACAGAAAATGCCATAAAAGCGGAAAGTGTCGTCTTGGATCAACCTGTGCGGACTGCACAGGCTGATCCGGGACGACGCTTTAAGCACCAAGCATTAAGCCCGGTTTTTTTCCATGACACTCCTCATTTGTATTTTAGTGAAAATTTCAAATCAAATTTTCTATGTGAAATCCATAGATTTCTGTTTACAGAAGAGGAAAATATCAAACATCTACCCAATAATTATAAGTTAAAAACATTAAATGTTAAAGGACCTACACATGAACAGCCACTAACTTCAGGAATTTTATGTAAGACATGCACTGAAGTTTTTCCCTAAGGAGCTTCGTGAACATGGGCCCAGGCCACAACATTTCAAGTATAATAGATGGGTAAAATTCATTATGTACACACCGATCAATAATGGTCTGTTTACTTTCGCGCAAGGTATTCTGAGTAATTAAACTACTTCCTTATTGGCTGTCTATCCCTTTCGCGCAAGGTATTCTGAGTAATTAAACTACTCCCTTATTGGCTGTCTATCCCTTTCGCGCAAGGTATTCTGAGTAATTAAACTACTCCCTTATTGGCTGTCTATCCCTTTCGCGCAAGGTATTCTGAGTAATTAAACTACTCCCTTATTGGCTGTCTATCCCTTTCGCGCAAGGTATTCTGAGTAATTAAACTACTCCCTTATTGGCTGTCTATCCCTTTCGCGCAAGGTATTCTGAGTAATTAAACTACTTCCTTATTGGCTGTCTATCCCTTTCGCGCAAGGTATTCTGAGTAATTAAACTACTTCCTTATTGGCTGTCTATCCCTTTCGCGCAAGGTATTCTGAGTAATTAAACTACTTCCTTATAGGCTGTCTATCCCTTTCGCGCAAGGTATTCTGAGTAATTAAACTATTTCCTTATTGGCTGTCTATCCGTTTATTGCCCCACCATGTGTGGGACAATGATAACTAGAGTTTGTTTTTGGAAACAAAACATATGTCACCCCCCACGCACCGCCATAACACAGCCATAACACCGCCCAAAATCCAACTACCATGAAATTCCGAAGATATGCACAACCACAGTTGGTACTGATCAATTCTGTGAAGTTTTGTCAAATTCCTGCCAGTGGTTACAGAAAACAGCACAGACAAGGTCTGTTATGTCAACAACTTGAATGGGCCATAACTCCGCCACAGTTCTGCAGCCAACGATTTGTACAACTAGAATTAGTACTGATAAATCCTTTTAAGTTTTGTCAAAATCCGACCAGGGGTTATGGAAAACAAGCATAGACAAGGTCTGTATGTGAAAAACCAGGGCCATAACTCCGCCGCTGACGACATGCCGACGATATGCACAGCTAGACTTGGTACTGATCAATACTGTGAAGTATCGTCAAAATCTGACCAGGGGTTACGGAAAACATGAGCAAACAAAAAATATTTTCAGGAGTCCAGACATCCATCCATACAGCCATCCATTCATAAATAAATCCATCCATCCATCCATCCATACAAACAACTTTCCAGCACAACATCAGTATGTCTCCCTACTCACTATGTGGGGGGAGACATAAAAAGGATAAAAGCAAAATACTCCTGTAAAAAGGTACAAACTTGATTGTATTTACAGTTGAACACCACTATTTCGAACACCGTTACTTCGAATTAATCGCTATTTCAAACTATTTTTTTCAGTCCCGATTGTTTTTCTTCTTTATTCAACTAAAATAACATCATTAATTCGAAGTTGGCTTATTCGAATTCATCTCTATTTCGAACTAAAACTCTGGTCCCAACTACGTTTTTCACACGTAATCATCAGTGTTTATTTCGAATTTGCACCTACACCCAAGCTGTCTATCAAAGTTGTGATGACTTGGCAGTCATCACTCAGTTAAGTTTTTGGCACCTTCCATTGTTCTTGGGTATACCAAGTGATGACTGACGCGTGGGTAAATAATCAGCATTAAGTGGACATACAGTAGAGTTCTAATTGTGAGTAACAAACAATGCTGACAAATTTACAATCAACAACAACAAATTTACAAATCTTTACAATGTTATTTACGAACCTTCATTATACATGTCAAAATTGTATATACACATGGTGTTATTTAACCGCATGCACATTTTTTTGTTAAACTATAACATTTATTAGTACAATGGAGCACATCACCAACCTCCTTGCAGGGGTTACTTCCCCTATCAGTTAACAGTAACCATTGCCATCAAAAGTAAAATCCTTCCTGATCTGAAAGTATTATGTGTTTGTAACATTTGCTTATTTAATGTAAACTCCGTGCAATTTTCTACATAGTTTGACTTTTCATATATCGTTTGCGGTCAACAATAAAACATAGAAAAGAAAATAACTAATTAAAACTATAATAAAAATTGTCGAGTTTAATCACTCATCCTCACATGGTTTGTTATGACGGGGATTTGTTATGACGGGGATTTGTTCTGACTGGGATTTGTTATGACGGGGATTTGTTATGACGGGGATTTGTTATGATGGGGATTTGTTAAGACGGGGATTTGTTATGACGGGGATTTGATTAGAGCTTTGCTCGGAACCAGTCAAATCTCTGCGCGGAGGTTGGAACATTGCTATTTCGAACTTTCCTATTTCGAACTATTTTCATCGGTCTTCAACTGGATATCTTTACTTCACATCACATTCTCTTATGAAATACTTACATATATATAGTATTATATTAACTGCTTTCAGACCTGTATTTCCCCTTTATGTGTAAAAAATGCAAAATTTAACTAGTGAACTATGTTAGTTCTGAGGTCTACATCATTCTGTGACATGACCGCTGTTTATAGAATGGGGTAAGACTTCACGAACCTTGAGTCTTGATGACAATGCCGTCGGACTTGGTTCCCAGCCCGTCCTTGCTGAGTGCTGCCACCTGGATGAGGTAGCTGGTACGAGGCTTCAGACCCGTCAACACTGCAAAGTTGTGAGTAGCCGGGACCTGAAACAACAACAACACTGTCTGTATGTGTGCATACAGTGTATAGTCAATACACAGGTTAGATACCAGTAATTCCAAGATATGTCATGTTACTTCTAAGAAAATGCATCTCACTTTAATGCAGACACTGGCAAAAAACAGGGTTTCGGCAGTCATTTATCGACAAAATCCCCCATACCACAGAAAACACACCCCAAAAGTTATTATTTCAAGTTAGCCTCCAATGAAATGCACCAAAATGTTGCAGACACACATAGGATGTTAGAAATAACCATAAAAGGCATGTCTGAGATTGCTTAATTGCTCCAAAAAGAGAAAAGGAACTAGTTATAGGCACTACTTTCAAATGGACCACGGAGACATACACAATGATTTACTGGTATCTAACCTACAAATTCACATAAGTGCATTCTGTTCTAGGGAAAGATCCAGAGCAAAATAGCAGGATGCTGCACACTGTTTTTCCTTTCTGTTTCCCTACTGCTGCCCCTTTGGGCTGGTCAACAATGAAATGTTGATAACATATTTTTACAAATATTCAATGACAGTTGAAGGGGTCATGTTTAAAAACCTTAATTAAAAGCATCAAATTGACAAAACCCCAAAATTAACCATTTTATTAGAAAATGTCAAAGAACTGGCCCGGCTTTCGCCCCTGCACGTTCCTTTTTCGCAGCAACCTGAACTTTTTCGAATCCTAGATCTTTCCCTACTGTTATTTGGGAATCTCCTAAAAGTCACATAAACACTTTTATCATATTAAATAGTTTTATTTTATTTATCATATGAAATGTATGACATAATTTTGATACAATGTTTTCAGCAAAATACTTTCATTAAAATAATGAAGTATTTTTCAAATTGAAGTTTTTTAAGACCATTAGATTTCATTTTTTTTTACTCATGAGAGGATACTCATAATCACAGAAAATACATATTTCTACTCGTAGATGCGCTACTTGTGAAAATATCATTTTCTATGAACACTCGTGAAATAAAATATGACCTAACACCACAATCAAAAAATCTAATATTTTTATTTTATGCCTTTTTCCACTGTTTTTTTTTTTTACATTTTAATTGCTATCTGATTGGGTTTACTTTGAAAATCTTGCGGGACTTATAACGTCACGACAAAATAGTAACGTCATTTCACAATTTTGAGCCCGGCATTGTTGACGGTCCGTTTTATTTACTGTATTAAAATTGGGAACCAGTGAACTTCCAGAGTGGTTATTTACACTGTTTTAACTGTGGATATTTTTAACAGAAATAGCATTTCTAGATGTTATTACCATTGTCGACATTTCTTCGGAAAGTGCGTTATAGAACACATTATATTTGAGAATATCAAGTTTTGTGCTGGGCTGGTCCCAGACCAAGGATACGTTGGTTCCCATCACATTGTCTCGAACATTGACAGGCTTAGGGGGAACCAGACCTGCAAATATAAAGGTTTCAGTTTCGATCCAAAGACACATGGTTAATAATAAGGTCGAGTTTTGAAGTGGGGAAAAGAGTTTCAGATTTGTTCATGCAACCACCTGGGTCACGGTGGAGTAGTGGATATGGTGTCCGCCTAGAGGTAAGGAGGTTCCGGGTTCAAACCCCACTCAGGGAGCGTACTCAAGATCTCCCCCAAAGACACCAAGAACTGGTTGTACCCAGGACAGGGACTCGAGTGTCTCAATAAGCCTTAGGCTTTTGATGCAATCAAACTAAAATAAATAGGTTTAAACTAGTAAAACCTACCAGAGCAACAGATAAGGCGGGTATTTGCATATATACCCAATTCTGAAATGCCATTTACTCAATTAATGTATAATTTAATGTGTGACAAAACTCAATTCATATACTGAATACTCAGAAAACAGCAAACAGACTGCAATAAGAACTGTCATATGTCTGATGGTCAAATAATGAAAATACTAGCATCAATTGCAAGCTAAATTACGTCGCGTCATGGAAAAACCAGGCTAAATGCATGTGCGTAGTGTCATCCCGGATTAGCCTGTGCAGTCCGCACAGGCTAATCCAGGACGACACTTTCTGCCTACAGTGGATTTATGTTTAGAAGAGACTTCCTTCAAACGGAAAATACCATAAAAGCGGAAAGTGCCGTCCTGGATGCGGACTGCACAGGCTAATCCAGGACGACACTTTATGCACATGCATTAAGGCTGTTTTTTTCACGATGCAGACCAATAGTATTTTGATTGCATCATTCATGCCTGGTTGTATAATGGCAGGCAATGGGAATTTTTTTTTATTTAATGGAACACATTAAGATAAAAGTTTAACACCGTTTATGTGTTTATAATATGGTTGCTTAGGCCAATGAAGCATTTTCAGTACTCAATCTAATGGGGTAATATAATTTCAAGCACTCAATTAAATTACATGGCACTCAATTATTTGAAAAAAGATGGGGTAATACTAGAATGGCACAATTCTTGTATGTTGCGCTGACCTAGCTTATTTAGCTTACAAGTCTCGTGGCAGATGATTTGAATCAAGTCATGACAATGTCAACAACACCTATTATAAGAAAAGGACGGATTGCTGACAGGTTTAACTGTGTTTTCAGACTGCGGCAATAGCCGGAGTGTTTAGTACCGCAAATCGACAGCAAGTATCACTGCTGACATGGCAATTTCACAGTGACCTCCCCTGCTTCTCCGCTCTCAATATTGTGCGGCATGGGAGATCACTGATAGCACGCCAATCAGAACTGCGAAACAATTCCTTACTATCAGTGGATTGGTCCACTAAACACTATAAATAAACTGATTCAGAGATTGCTATGGATAGAGGAAAAGAAATAGATCCGATTTAATCCATTGCGAACAATCAACATATCCGTTTATTAACAAGTACATAACCTATAATGCCAATTCGGTGTGTTTCCTTGTGTGTGTTTGCAAACTATAATTTATAACTTTTCCTGACCTTAAACTTCATTTTGCAAGCCACAGTCTTTCAGCGTTCAACGCTTTGATTGATATCTGTATGAAAACATGTCATGTTTAACTAAGTAGAAAGTATTTTGAACATCGAGCATTGGGCTACACTGAACATCATAACTCACTGTCAGTTATATAGGATGATACTGAAGTTGTTGAAGTTACCTATAAGGACAATAATACTGAAATTGCTGAGTTACTTAGGCATGCCAATGACACTATAGTTGTTGAAGGTATGTCGATGATACCGAAGATGTTGAAGTTACTTTCATAGGACAACGATACTGAGAACGATAAAGTTACTTACATAGGACAATGAAGTTGTTGAAGTTACTTATATAGGACAATGATTCTAAAGTTGTTGAAGATACTTACATAGGACAATGATTCTAAAGTTGTTGAAGATACTTACATAGGACAATGATACTGAAGTTGTTGAAGTTACTTACATAGGACAACGATACCTAAAACGATGAAGTTACTTACATAGGACAATGGTACTGAAGTTGTTGAAGTTACTTATCTAGGACAATTATACTGAAGTTGCTGAAGTTACTTACAAGGGACAATGATACTGAAGTTGTTGAAGTTACTTACACAGGACAACTATACTTAAAATGTTGAAGTTACTTACAAAGGACAATGATACCGAAGTTGTTGAAGTTATTTACATAGGACATCGCCTTAATGTGATAAACATTTGCGCCAAGTTTTATAAAAATCCTTCACAGGGCATAGGAGATATGGAGCAGACACGAAAAAATGGAGGCTCAAACATTTGACCTTCAAGTGTGACCTTGATCTTGAGGTGGCATGACTGCCTCATGCCTTCTGCACATTGCCTCAATGTGATAAACATTTGAGGCAAGTTTCATGAAAATCCTTTAAAGGGCACAGGAGATATAGAACTGACATGAAAATACAGGCTCAAACATTCAACCTTCAAGTGTGACCTTGACCTTGAGTTGGAGTGACTGGCTATGCCTTCTGAACATGGTCTCAATGAGCAAAACATTTGAGCCAAGTTTCAGGAAAATCATTCAAAGGGTATAGGGGATATGGAGCGGACACAAAAAACGGACACGAAAATGGAGGCTAAAAAATTCACCTTCAAGTGTGACCTTGACCTTGAGCTGGCGTGAAAGGCCCATGCCTTCTGCACATCATCTCAATGACCTAAACACTTGAGCCAAGTTTCATGACAATCCTTCAAAAGGCATAGGAGATATGGAGTGGACACGAAATGGAGGCTCGAATATTTGACCTTCAAGTGTGACCTTGACCTTGAGCCGGCGTAACTGACTCATACCTTCTGCACATCGTCTCAATGACCTAATCATTTGAGCCAAGTTTCATGAAAATCCTTCAAAGGGTATAGGAGATATTGAGCGGACACAAAAATGTTACGGACAGATGGGCGAACAGACGAAGGGCATTCCTATAACCCCCCTCCCGCTTCGTGGCAGGGGATTAAAAATGTTGAAGTTACTTATATAGGAAAATTATACTTAAAATGTTGAAGTTACTTACATAGGACAATGATACTGAAAATGTTGAAGTAACTTACATAGGACAACAATACTGAAAATGTTGAAGTAACTTACATAGGACAATGATACTGAAGTTGCTGAAGCTACTTACATAGGACAACAATGCTGAAAATGTTGAAGTAACTTACATAGGACAATGATACTGAAGTTGCTGAAGCTACTTACATAGGACAACAATACTGAAAAGGTTGAAGTAACTTACATAGGACAATGATACTGAAGTTGCTGAAGCTACTTACATAGGACAACAATACTGAAAAGGTTGAAGTAACTTACATAGGACAATGATACTGAAGTTGCTGAAGTTACTGAGGTATGGTCATTATACAGAAGTTGGTGAACTTACATAGGACAATGATAATGAAGTTGTTGAAGTCACTGAGGTATGGCAATTATACTAAAGTTGTTGAAGGTACTTAATATGTAGGACAATGATCCTGAGGTTATTGAAGTTACTTAATATGTATGACAATGATACTGAAGTTATTGAAGTTACATAATATTTAGGACAATGATACTGAAGTTCTTGAAGTTACTTAATATGTAGGACAATGATACTGAAGCTACTGAAGTTACTTAATATGTAGAACAATGATACTGAAGTTACTTAATATGTAGGAGAATGATACTGAAGCTACTGAAGTTACTTAATATGTAGAACAATGATACTGTAGTTACTGAAGTTACTTAATATGTAGGACAATAATACTGAGCTACTGAAGTTACTTAATATGTAGAACAATGATACTGAAGTTACTTAATATGTAGGACAATGATACTGAAGCTATTGAAGTTGCTTAATATGTAGAACAATGATACTGAAGCTACTAAAGTTACTTAATATGTAGAACAATGATACTGAAGCTACTAAAGTTACTTACTATGTAGGGCAATGATACTGAAGCTACTGAAATTACTTAATATGTAAGACAAATGTACCGAAGCTACTGAAGTTACTTAATAAGTAGGACAATGGTACTGAAGCTACTGAAGTTACTTAATAAGTAGGACAATGATACTGAAGCTACTGAAGTTACTTAATATATAGGAAAATGATACTGAAGCTATTGAAGTTATTTAATATGTAGGACAATGATACTGAAGCAATGGAAGTTACTTACTGAGGACAATAACACTGAAGTTGTTGCTGGGTAAACTGGTGCCCCAGTCGTTCTCTGCCACCACCCAGCCCATGTAGTTGTCACCAGTCTTGATGTCGGGCAGGTACAGTTTCACTTCAGTCAGCAGTTTGCCCTGGAATTGGAGTTCCCTCGTTACGACAGGGCCAAATACCATAAAACACCAAATATAGCACCCACACATGTATAATCTGGTTTTGGGAGTGAAATGTGTCCAAAAAAAATCTGGGAACAATTTTCAGCTGTCAGTCTGTATTAGTCAAATATCCTTTAATATGCTGTACCATAAAGTAAGCAATTCCAAAATTTTGCTACAATGTTGGTATAAATTCACACCCCACAAAATGACTGGTAATACAAAATTATTAAAATATTTTCTTAAAGCATAGAAATTCATACATTTTACAGAATAAATAAATATAACTTTATCCACCAACGTATTGAAATATATGCTATCCTATTAAAGCCGCCTCAGGGGTGTGGAAATCCTATGCCCAACGCGGGTAATTTTACTGTATGAACAAGTAAATTTTTCCTGTCTACTTCTCTACGGTCAAGTGCAAGTTCAGGGTGTAACAAGAGCTGTCAGAGGACAGCGCGCTCGACTATTCGAAGTATTTCAGTTGGTACATATTTTGGATAGTGAAAGGGGCATAAATTTATTAGAATACAATATTTTTAAGTGAAGCCTTGTATAGTTTATAAATTTTTAGAACAAAAACTTTAACTTCAAAGTCTATGTAAAAAGTGGGCTAACTCTGTCAAAATACAAAACAGAGTTATGGGTAATGTTGCCCCTGATACTAGAGTTGATGACAAAGGTTAGTTCCAAATTTCAAGTGAATAACTTATGTAGTTTTGAAGTTACAAAACTTTTGAATATAAACTTTAAACAGAAAATCTATGTGAAAAAGGGACATAACTCTATCAAAATACAAAATAGAGTTATGGGGAATGTTCACCCCGATACTGGAGTTGATGACAAAGGTATATTCCAAGTTTCAAGTGAATAGCTTTTGTAGTATTGAAGTTACAAAACATTTGAATATTAACTTTAACCAGAAAATCTATGTGAAAAAGGGGCATAACTCTGTCAAATACAAAACAGAGTTATGGGGAATGTTGCCCTTGATACTGGAGTTGAAGACAAAGGTTAGTTCCAAGTTTCAGTGAATAACTTATGTAGTTTTGAAGTTACAAAACTTTTGAATATAAACTTTAACCAGAAAATCTAAGTGAAAAAGGGGCATAAATCTGTCAAAATACAAAACAGAGTTATGGGTAATGTTGCCCCTGACACTGGAGTTGATGACAAAGGTTAGTTCCAAGTTTCAAGTGAATAACGTATGTAGTTTTGAAGTTACAAAACGTTTGAATATACACTTTAACCAGAAAATCTATGTGAAAAAGGGGCATAACTCTGTCAAAATACAAAACAGAGTTATACGGAATGTTGCCCTTGATACTGGAGTTGATGACAAAGGTTAGTTACAAGTTTCAAGTGAATAACTCATGTAGTTTTGAAGTTACAAAACTTTTGAATATAAACTTTAACCAGAAAAGGGGCATAACTCTGTCAAAATACAAAACAGAGTCATGGGGAATGTTGCACCTGACACTGGAGTTGATGACAAAGGTGTATTCCAAGTTTTAAGAGAATAACTTATGTAGTTTTGAAGTTACAAGACTTTTGAATAAAAACTTGAACCAAATTTAGACGTGGATACGGACGCCGACGCCAGGGGTAGTAGGAAAGCTCACCTATTCTTCGAATAGTCAAGCTAAAAATGATGTATGAGTTGTAAGTTAATTATCATATTATTATATTCTTGTGCATTTGAAAAAAAAAGCGTTTTATTTATCATTTAATGAAAACATATGTCAGGAAGACCTGGGATGAAAACTGTGTTTTATTTAGACAAGTAACTGTTGTGTGTGGACAAGCAGATTTTTGCAATGAACTTATCCGTGGAGAAGTAAACAATTTTGGTATTTCTGCACCCCTGCACCTCCCTCATAAATATGTACATTGTGTCACTTCTTGATAAAGACTTTTAAATTCCAACAAACATTACAACGCTTTCCTTAAGTGCAACTACAAAGATATCAAACATTTTTAACTGAACAGTTACTAAAATAAAGAACAAAGAATATAAGCAGATTTGAAACCTGTATCACCAACAAACTTGTATTTGATATTTCTGATAAATGCTTGTTCTTGGTTCATTACAAAAATATTAACCACAAAGACAACTTTTGGAAATATAAAATACAAAACATGTGAGTGAATCGGATATCTGAAAAAAATTCTCAACAAAAATGGTATTTGATATATCTAATCTGCAATCCATTTGTATTTAAAATGAAACATTCTCTTACCACTGTCTGGGGTTTGAACTCCGGTTTGCCATTCAGCTCATAGTGGACCTCAAATCTGTCGACCTTATTCGGGTTCCGGTCCGGGTATTTCCACGAAACATGAACACTGTCCTCCATCACCCGCGCACTCGCATTCTGAGGGGCCGTTGGGGCGTATTCTGTCAACCAATAGGAACCAAGGAACAGCATGAATATTGGTTAACTTGGTTACCGTGTCTATTATGTAGGTTTCCTCAAATTAAACATTTATGATATCATCAGGCATGTATGATTATAGTGTTTACATGAATTACAGGAATTTCTTTCCCCGCCAGCCCAGATTAAAAAATAATTAGTACTCTAGCTGGTTACTGTTACATTAGCAAAACTTACAATATATCAGTAAATGAATTTCAATTAACTGTAATTAATACAACCTGCATTGTGTCATAAAATTGTACATATAATTGTTGACTAAAAAGGAAGTACACAAAATGTTTACAATAAAATACCATATAATAATTATGACTAGAATTTAATTGTTAATGGAAGATTACTTCAAAACAGTAGGGAAATTCGTCAACTTTTATATGTTTTTGTATAATACATTCAGAAACACTAGTGAGGTCAACCTACGTATAGCGTTGATGGCACACTCTATGACGGGTGTAAAGTGGATGATGCAGACAGTGAGCTCTGCGATCTGTTCGTGTTTGGGGACCTGACCCTTGCAGAGTGGTAGACAGAACTCACTGACGCCCTGCTTGGTGCAGCACGCAGTGTGGTCCTTGCCGTCTAAACACATGCACGATAAAATAAGTAGTGTACCCATCGTCAAGGTCATGTACATCGGAGATATTTCCGGCTTTTTTCCATTAACTTTTAATTGAGGCGTGTCGTGGGACAACCAGGCTTAATGCATGTGCGTGAAGTGTCGTCCCAGATAAGTCTGTGCAGTCTGCACAGGCTAATCCGGGACGACACTTTCCACTTTTATGGAATTGTCTGTTTCAAGAAAGTCTCTACTAAACATAAATCCACTGTAGGCCGAAACTGCTACCCTGGATTAGCCTGTGTGGACTGCACAGGCTAATTTGGGATGACATTTTATGCACATGCATTAAGCCCGGTTTTCCTACGACACGCCTTAATTGTAATTTAAGCCTTTTTATTTAAAAAGCTAAGACAGGAACCAATTCAGCTTCTGTGTCCACACTGATCATCTTACAAACGACAGTGGCCTGTTTTAGGTAATTTATGTTAAGACTGAAAAACACTGGTGTACCCAATGGAGTTATTCAGTTATATATGGAATGGACATCCTTCCCTAAAAACGACAAAACGAGGGCTTTTTTTCCAACATTTTGGGAATATGACCAATACCCATGAAATTGGGAATTTTAACATCAATACACATAAAACTGGGGAAAATTATAATTGTTTAATAAAATTTGATTAATTATAGATAAACTACACAAAATATAATTTTCGGCACAAAAACAAATCAGTAAAATAGTTCTTGCAACTTCAACAGTCTTTATTTTTATATTGAACACCTCTTATTTTCAGACATCTGAAAGTCAAACAATAGGGAATTTTGGGACTTAATTTGGGAAAAAAAGATACTTTTTGCCATTGGGAATATGACCCAATAACGGCTATAAAGTTGACCAACGAAAAGCCCTAAACGCAAAAGATTATGGAACGCCAGTTACCATTGACCTAACAAAACAAATATTATGTTCATACTCCTACTCCTGCTGCTTAGGCGAGTTTTTTTTATTTCTTGGTTCTCGGGTCCACCGACCCGATTTTTTCCAAAAAGCAAAAAAAAATAAAATTTTAGAATGCAACCGATATCGTAAAAATGACGTGAAAGGGTTTCATCCTGTTAAACGGAATGCAAAACAAAAATATTTATGTCATGGCTATCATGTAGTGATTAAGTTAATGTTGTGTAATATGAGTTTTGTTAGTAATAAAGCATTAAGATTTTTATATCAATGCCCATTTACATTTGTGAAATTCTAGTCATGATTTTACTAAAGTCTGTGTTGTTGTTGTTTTTTCCGCTCCTCGAACCGGACACTTTTCCAAAAATGTCAGAGAACCAAGAAAAAAAACAACACCTTGGCCTTACCCGCCCCGCACACGATGTAGTCCTCAAAGTACGCTAGACAGTGCGAGAGCTGGGAATTCCCTAGGAGCGTCTGGATGTCGATGGCATACGAGCATACGTTCTCGCTGCAGTCGTCCGACACATTCCTGGCCTTGCAACAATCTGAAACAAAGACGGAACATTCGTCAACTAACAGGCTGCAGAACAACAGTTTGGACCAATGGTGACTCTGTACACTGGCTACATTACAGTTTGGACCAATGGTGACTCTGTACACTGGCTACATTACAGTTTGGACCAATGGTGACTCTGTACACTGGCTACATTACTGTTTGGACCAATGGTGACTCTGTACACTGGCTACATTACAGTTTGGACCAATGGTGACTCTGTACACTGGCTACATTACAGTTTGGACCAATGGTGACTCTGTACACTGGCTACATTACAGTTTGGACCACTGGTGACTCTGTACACTGGCTACATTACAGTTTGGACCACTGGTGACTCTGTACACTGGCTACATTACAGTTTGGACCAATGGTGACTCTGTACACTGGCTACATTACAGTTTGGACCAATGGTGACTCTGTACACTGGCTACATTACAGTTTGGACCAATGGTGACTCTGTACACTGGCTACATTACAGTTTGGACCAATGGTGACTCTGTACACTGGCTACATTACAGTTTGGACCAATGGTGACTCTGTACACTGGCTACATTACAGTTTGGACCAATGGTGACTCTGTACACTGGCTACATTACAGTTTGGACCAATGGTGACTCTGTACACTGGCTACATTACAGTTTGGACCAATGGTGACTCTGTACACTGGCTACATTACTGTTTGGACCAATGGTGACTCTGTACACTGGCTACATTACAGTTTGGACCAATGGTGACTCTGTACACTGGCTACATTACTGTTTGGACCAATGGTGACTCTGTACACTGGCTACATTACAGTTTGGACCAATGGTGACTCTGTACACTGGCTACATTACAGTTTGGACCAATGGTGACTCTGTACACTGGCTACATTACAGTTTGGACCAATGGTGACTCTGTACACTGGCTACATTACTGTTTGGACCAATGGTGACTCTGTACACTGGCTACATTACTGTTTGGACCAATGGTGACTCTGTACACTGGCTACATTACTGTTTGGACCAATGGTGACTCTGTACACTGGCTACATTACTGTTTGGACCAATGGTGACTCTGTACACTGGCTACATTACTGTTTGGACCAATGGTGACTCTGTACACTGGCTACATTACAGTTTGGACCAATGGTGACTCTGTACACTGGCTACATTACAGTTTGGACCAATGGTGACTCTGTACACTGGCTACATTACAGTTTGGACCAATGGTGACTCTGTACACTGGCTACATTACTGTTTGGACCAATGGTGACTCTGTACACTGGCTACATTACTGTTTGGACCAATGGTGACTCTGTACACTGGCTACATTACTGTTTGGACCAAGGGTGACTCTGTACACTGGCTACATTACTGTTTGGACCAATGGTGACTCTGTACACTGGCTACATTACAGTTTGGACCAATGGTGACTCTGTACACTGGCTACATTACTGTTTGGACCAATGGTGACTCTGTACACTGGCTACATTACAGTTTGGACCAATGGTGACTCTGTACACTGGCTACATTACAGTTTGGACCAATGGTGACTCTGTACACTGGCTACATTACAGTTTGGACCAATGGTGACTCTGTACACTGGCTACATTACTGTGAACATTTTTAAATTGAGGCGTGTCATGGGAAAACCAGGCTCAATGTTATCCTATAAATATCAAGCATTCATGTCACCTTAGCTTCTCTAGTACGCAGGTAAGTTGTCAAAGTCCACCTAGCACCCTATTGTTAAGTAGATAACAGTTTGTTGTTACTGCATGTTAATCCCATTTTGTGAACCATATTATCAGTAGTAGGAGATGAAAGAGTCTCGTGGATGCTAATTGGTGTTACTACGTACATGTGCTGTGAAATAACGCATCGCGTCCCTAGGTATTTCCGATGGTTTGTGGTACTCTGAACACATGCTTGACAGTCGTGGAAACAGGTAGAATAATTGTCAACAAAGCATGAGATTAATTGAGGGCTAGGTCTTTTCTAGATGTAATACAAAACATAGTTCTAATATGTAGCGCTCTGTCAGTGTATTGGCCGCGGTTTTCTAGCCGTACGTTTGTAGTAACTACATATCGCACAATTAAGTCTTATTAACATTACCATAATAATAATTACTGCATCCGACAATAGAATATTCAAATACTTTATCAATCGAATATTCAAATATCAATTCTGGTATTTGTTGCCATCCCTAGAGATAAGGCATGTACATGAATAATTTACACATGGAAAATCAGAAAATATGCACCAAAAAATAAAATCAACGTGTATAATTACCAAATTTCCTTGTTTTGTACACAAGGGAATGAATGCTATAATGGGTATACTACTATTTAAAGCATACATGTGTAGAAATTCCTTAGTTCAAAATGTTTAAATGTACTTGAAATGTCTATTAGGTTATTTGATTTTACATTTACCCCCACAAATTCTGCAATGTGTATACGTTTACTCTCTACACCAAAAATTATCTTGACCACTGTATTGGTTTTCTTTTTAGAAAGACATAACCAAACAGTGCCAGGAAGTTGCATACTGATGAAGTACCGAAATCCAGACACTTATGCTGGTTTTTGGACGATTTCTCTGGATATTTGCATCAAATGAAAATCAAAAGTTAAACATAATAAGTTGGGTTTAGTCTTAAGCTTTGGTGAAAATCTTAGTGGAATCTGCTATCTAAAACTCACTGAATGATGTGTTGAGAAAAGGCCTGTAACACATATCGAAATACAGCCTGGAGAGTACCTAAATCCGGACACTTTTTTAAAATAGGTTTTATTAAAAACAAAAAAGAATGAAAATAAACATTCAACTACAACTTGTTATCAGTAATGTTGTTCTTCTTCTTTGTTTACCTTGTTCTGGTGTTAACTTCCAAAATTTTCTTTGTAAAGCTTTATTTATCGGATATTCTGTTTTGACTTCTATCCCCCACCTGCAAATGTTTACATTTGAAAGGAAGAAGAAAACAAAAGTAAGTTAACGAAGTAATATGCAATTGATTCTATTGAAACTGTCTACATTTATGAGACAGGTGCGTGCATCAATTGATTCCATAGAATTATGGGTCTTGATGGTACATACACATTTTTTGTGAGGTTTCCGGATTTCTGTCCGGAGTTCTGTCCGGATTTAGGTACTTCACCAGTAGTTTATACAAAGACGGGGTTTTAAATAGGGGCCCAATATTGCCCTGCATGTAATGATCACCTACCGGACACGTGGGTCGGACTGGTGAAATTGCCTGGTGGTACGACGGACCCATATGGATAGTCATCTGAAATAAAAGGAAAATATGTATGGTATTTGAAGAATGTAACAATGTAAAAAAAAAAAATCATTTGGCTTATGTATTCAACATGCTTATATTTCCTATTTCACAGTGAATTTATTGGATTGAAATACATATTTTTGTCAAAACCTATCCAACAGTAAGTGGTATTAGAATCAGTTGTACAGAGACAACATCCTCCGTAGACATAAGCCTCATCTGGGAAGACAACAAAGGATTTGTCACTACATAGACACTGGACAGCAGACGTAAATTCTTACATTGCTTTACATGTCCGCTTTTGACATATGATATTTTCGGCTTGTCCGTACAGTAATTGTAAAGTAAGTTCTAACATGATACTCGCTAATTTTTCTATAGACAAAGAACACAATTTTCTTTTTTAAACTACCCAATAAACAATGCAAAAAGTAGTCCTGATTCTGAGCGGAGCAAAGTAAAATGTAGTTCTCATTACAATTGCAAAAATATTTGTCAAATCATGTTTGAATCGAAATAATTTTCGCATTATCGTTGTTTATTGGCTTATAAACAACTTTTTGTCATTCCGATGCGTGGCAATTAAACCACTCGGGCTAAGGTCCTCTTGGCTCATTTCCTATGCATGAGAACTCCAAATCATTGTTTATTGGCTTATAAACAATGATAAATCAAAATTATTTCTTAAGTAAAGTAAGGCAATATTACACTTGTCTGTACATACCCTGTGGCAAGATGGCCAATACGGGCAATTGACTTTCCATCCATACAAGAAATTGTAAATGAAGTTAGAAAACTATTATTCAAACACCTACTATCAAATCTTTCTGTGATCAAAGCGAAGCCATATTCATTGCTTCCATTGCATGTGTATTTCCCAAAATCATTCAGAACCACATCTCGTATTTCCAAGTAGTTGGTAGTGGTGCCATTATGGAAGTTATACACATGGGGCTGAATGTTGAACCTGGGGTCTGTCAGAGGCTGGTAGTTATCTCGAGTCCACGAGATGAGGCTGGGAAAGCCGGCATACTGGCAGGACAACCTCGCGTCCTGCTTCAGTCCAGGCAAGGCCCTATGGCTGGTAGAGATGGTAAGGGGCTTGGGTTTGACTGAAAATGTGTGTAAACGTTAACCTATGAAACAAACTAATTAATAACAGTCATTTATACACTTCAAACAAGTTATAGCAAATCATGTGCTTTACTCCATTCAAGGAAATGGTACATGTATGTAAACCAATAAAGCCAAATATATCATCGGTACTTTAAATCATTAAACATGTGTTAGCCATGATCCTCATTGCTGAACAAATGCTGGAAGCCAATGAAAGATCATTCCCCTGCAATGCATGGCTCGTATTCACAAAGCTCCTTAGGAAAAACTTAAGTAATTTCTTAAATTTATAAAATTCCTTAAGTCTCTGGCTGTTTCATGTATAGGCCATTTTACATTAAAATGTTTTAAACTAGTAAATATTGCGTAGATGTTTCATAATTTACCCGTTTGCAAACAGAAATAATGTAATTTCACGTAGGATGTTTGATCTGAAATTTTCACTTAAGTACAACTTAAGTTAAGATTTCCCTTGGGAACTTTGTGAATACTGGACCTGACAGGTATCTCTCCAAGCCTTCATCAACAGGCCACAATCGACCACACATGCCCCTTGACTCCAAGCCTTCATCAACAGGCCACAATCGACCACACATGCCCCTTGACAGATGCAATCACAGCAGGCCACTGTATACAAGAGCTTTCATAGGACAGCGCTCTCGACTATTAAAAGTATTTCAATTGGTACATATTTTGTAAAGTGGAAGGGGCATACATTTTTGAAATACAAAGCTGAGTTATGGCAATTATTTCAGCAATTTATTCCAAGATTCAAGTGACCCCAAAATCGATGTGAAAACTGGGCATACCTCTTGACAAAATACAATACAGAGTTATGGGGATTGTGGCACCTGATGCTGGAGTTGATTACATAGATGTATTCTAAGTTTCAAGTCAATACCTTATGTGGTTTAGAAATTATAAGACTTTTCAATATAAACTTTACAATGAAAATCTATGTGAAAAGGGGGCATAACTCTCTCAAATACAAAACTGATTTATATCGGTTGTGGCACCTCATGCTGTAGTTGATGACAAAGGTATATTCCAATTTTCAAGTGAATAACTTATGTAGTTTTGAAGTTAGAAGACATTTGAATAAAAACTTTAACCAAGATCAGACGCAGATGCTGATACCAGGGCGAGTAGGAAAGCTCACCTATTCTTTGAATAGTCGAGGTAAAAATCTACTCTTGAGTACCATTAAGAAACATTTAGTACCAACAAGTCTGTACTTACACTTCACATTGAGAAACAATGACTTTGTCGAGACTGAACCATCACTTGTCTGTTTGCAAATATACTCTCCGGTATCTTCAGGCGTAGTCTTATCGACGGTGTACGAGCCCATAGCACTGACTATCTGCTTGTTCCTCTCCCACAACAGGTCTGCTGACCCTGACCCCACACACGTCAATGTCATACTGTCCCCTTGGTTAATGACACCTGGGGGGTACTGACTCACAGATAAACCACCTTCATCTGAAATTTATGCCAAGAAAAAAAACAACTTTGGCAAAGTCATTAATTAAAAATAGCATATTTAGTTACAAATAGAAACCTCGTAGAGAGCAATGACCTACGCCAAGTCAGCCAGTCTGCCCTATCTCCCTCTTAGAGAGCAATGATCTATGCCAAGTCTGCCCTATCTCCCTCTTAGAGAGCAATGACCTATGCCAAGTCAGCCAGTCTGCCCTATCTCCCTCTTAGAGAGCAATGACCTATGCCAAGTCAACAGTCTGCCCTATCTCCCTCTTAGAGAGCAATGTCCTATACCAAGTCAGCCAGTCTGCCCTATCTCCATCTTAGAGAGCAATGACCTATGCCAAGTCAGCCAGTCTCCCCTATCTCCCTCTTACAGAGCAATGATCTATGCCAAGTCAGCCAGTCTGCCCTATCTCCCTCTTAGAGAGCAATAACCTATGCCAAGTTAGCCAGTCTGCCCTATCTCCCTCTTAGAGAGCAATGACCTATGCCAAGTCAGCCAGTCTGCCCTATCTCCCTCTTAGAGAGCAATGGCCTATGCCAAGTCAGCCAGTCTGCCCTATCTCCCTCTTAGAGAGCAATGACCTATGCCAAGTCAGACAGTCTGCCCTCTTAGAGAGCAATGACCTATGCCAAGTCAGCCAGTCTGCCCTCTTACAGAGCAATGACCAATGCCAAGTCAGCCAGTCTGCCCTCTTAGAGAGCAATGACATATGCCAAGTCAGCCAGTCTGCCCTCTTAGAGAGCAATGACCTATGCCAAGTCAGCCAGTCTGCCCTCTTAGAGAGCAATGACCTATGCCAAGTCAGCCAGTCTGCCCTATCTCCCTCTTAGAGAGCAATGGCCTATGCCAAGTCAGCCAGTCTGCCCTATCTCCCTCTTAGAGAGCAATGACCTATGCCAAGTCAGCCAGTCTGCCCTCTTAGAGAGCAATGACCTATGCCAAGTCAGCCAGTCTGCCCTCTTACAGAGCAATGACCTATGCCAAGTCAGCCAGTCTGCCCTCTTAGAGAGCAATGACCTATGCAAAGTCAGCCAGTCTGCCCTCTTAGAGAGCAATGACCTATGCCAAGTCAGCCAGTCTGCCCTCTTAGAGAGCAATGACCTATGCCAAGTCAGCCAGTCTGCCCTCTTACAGAGCAATGACCTATGCCAAGTCAGCCAGTCTGCCCTCTTAGAGAGCAATGACCTATGCAAAGTCAGCCAGTCTGCCCTCTTAGAGAGCAATGACCTATGCCAAGTCAGCCAGTCTGCCCTCTTAGAGAGCAATGACCTATGCCAAGTCAGCCAGTCTGCCCTTTTAGAGAGCAATGATCTATGCCAAGTCAGCCAGTCTGCCCTCTTAGAGAGCAATGACCTATGGCAAGTCAGCCAGTCTGCCCTCTTAGAGAGCAATGACCTATGCCAAGTCAGCCTGTCTGCCCTATCTCCCGATTAATAAAGAATCCTTTTAAAAACTCCTGGATCCAAATAGTGATTCAGATTACCACCAAAAAATGATGAGATGTTCATTGGCCATTTTCCAATCTTTTAAGAACACTTCACGCAAATCTGTTCATAACTTTTTTGAGTAAAATGGTCACTAACAAAATGTTAATTAACATATAAACCAATGCTGGCAAAATATAGTCTCCTTTGCAGAGGTAAATAATGAATAATTTTGAATATGATACTGCTGGAATTCAAATGTAATGGCAAAGCTATGGTGAGTTACTAAATTATAAAAATAAATATGAGGCGCACAGGCTAATCCGGGACAGCACTTTCCGCTTTAATTGTATTTTCTGTTTCAATGAAGTGTCTTCTAACCACAAATCTACTTTAGGCGGAAAGTGTCCTCCCAGATTAGCCTGTGCAGACTGCACAGGCTAATCCGGGACGACACTTTACGCACATGCATTAAGACCGGTGTTCTCACGACGCACCACATATAGTCACTATATATGAAGGACCACCAATTTAAAGTCAACCCAGGGATCTTGCACATTTATATAAAATAGTATCTTGAATGAAAACAACAATGGGAATACATGGCTACTTATCATATGACAGAATGGGTGCCACTTTGATACCAAGTATTTGTTCACAAATATGACAGCATTTGGGTAGTTTATAAGACACGAACTGTTACAGACGAATGGCATGGAATGTCTAAAATTGGCTCACAAATGGTTCTTTAATCACCTGTGATAACATTAATATTTCGTCGATATCTTCGCATACATTCTTAATCTGGAATGATAGCCTAATGGTAGAGAGCTCGCTTACAGTTCAGTGGTTATGGTGTTCAAATCAGAATTAAATCTTTTTTTTTAAGGCAATTGCTGTCCAACTCTTTCTGTGATAACATATTTGCCTTTAAATGCTTTTTATCTTAGGGGAGATATCCTGTCTTTTACTGTTATGTTACTTTTATTTTTAATCATTATTATTCAATTTATTGTTTGTACAATACAAGACAATAAAACTAAAAACATGAAATGAGTGCTAATAATCATTGTGCTCAAATAAAAATATGTAAAGACCTATAAAGGATTCGAACCCGCAACCCCACGATCCGTAAGCTACTACTTTCACCCCTCGACCATCCAATTCCACGTCGATAATTATATACTTAATTAATTTAAAATCACAGTTAGGATATTAAACTGTTAAAAGCGAGCGCTTTTATACATTTTTCCGACAAAAGGTTACAGATACAAACAGAATATGCATGAGTGTCAATGTTGTCGGACAATAGTTACATATACATAAAACTGCACGTCCGGTTTGGACATGTTTACATAATAATATAATAATCTGAGTGTTAGAAACATTACATTATTATGTATCTGAGAGTACAAATATAACAACACATTTATAACAACATATGTTTGATATTATATTCATGCAGGTATCATTTTCAGTTCAGATTATAATTATATATTTAGACAACATACCGTAATTTTACATGATTTACTGAAGTGGTTATGTATACGTTACAGACATATAATATACTCACAGCAAAATTTAAGGTAGAAAGTTGCCAAAGGAAAACACCAGACAGTTTGCGAAATATATTCCATGCTACTGTAATAGACTTTTTATCACGAGTTGTTTATTTGGCATTTAAGTCATTTCTGATTTATTCGATTTATTTGAAAGTTCTTGAATTCGCAAGAACAACATGTTGAGAATGGAAATTATTTCACAGGTTTTATAATGTGATTTCTAATTAAACCAATAAATATGGATCCAATGTATGAAGGGTTTTGTTTTTAACAGTATTTCTGTCATATTATGGCAGTCAGTTAACCTACTCACACTTTTCCTGGGTAAGCTTAGCCGATCTAAGATGTTTACCAGTACTAAGTGCACATACTTATGCCAGTAACTAACAACTGCCCTACTTGAATCAGAGGTAGGGGGAGAATGGCCTTAGAAATAATTTCATGACCAATCCCCACACAAGTAATGTGACCGGGCTGGGGACTGAACTCATGAACCCCAGATTGACAGTCCAATGCTCTACGAACTGAGCTAGCAAGGCCAGGCTTGTATGAAAGGTGTGATAAACGAGCCGTGGACTGGTTTCATCTGTACAGGTTGCAGTAATTTACAGTGCTATTGACATGGTAGGGTGGACAAACTGTCAACTGTAAATACATTTGTACAAATAACCATTCAATATGGTCGTAAAACGAAGGATGACATTTTCGCATAGAAGATTTCGCGACTTCGGTCGATCATAAGCGAAATATAGAGAAAATGTATTCCTCGCGAATAAAAGGACTTTTACTGTATATAACTAGCATTCTCACCATCCCGCGTCGATGTGACGATGCGAGTGAACGGTGCAGGCAGGCTTTCCCCGTATTTATTGGCTGCGATGACGGACAGTCGGTAGACAGACGCAGGATTCAATCCAGTCAATGTGTACGTAAGACTAGCGTTCACTGCCTGGAAATAGGATTAGTGAGTCACGCAGCTGTCTATAAGACGGCTATAAATAATTTGAATATTATTGCTTTTAATGTAAGTAGCAAATGGCTGACACAGGGCAGAGGTTTTGTGAATAGGAATATACAAAATATGAAATGCAAGCACACATTTTTAAAGCTTCCCTGTCTTGACAAAAGATAATTTTGCCTACAAACAAATACCCGTAAATAACAAGAGCTGTCAGAAGACAGCGCGCTCGACTATTTAAAGTATTTCAGCTGGTACATATTTTGGATAGTAGAAGGGACATACATTTGTTAAAATACATAGCTTTTAAGTGAAGCCTTGAATAGTTTATAAATGTTTGGAACAAACACTTTAACAACAAAGTCTATGTAAAAAGTGGGCTAACTCGTCAAAATACAAAATAGAGTTATGGGGAATGTTCACCCTGATACTGGAGTTGATGACAAAGGTTAGTTCCAAGTTTCAAGTGAATAACTTATGTAGTTTTGAAGTTACAAAACTTTTGAATATAAACTTTAACCAGAAAATCTATGTGAAAAAGGGGCATAACTCTGTCAAAATACAACACAGAGTTATAGGAAATGTTGCCCTTGATACTGGAGTTGATGACAAAGGTTAGTTCCAAGTTTCAAGTGATTAACTTGTGTAGTTTTGAAGTTACCAAACTTTTGAATATCAACTTTTAACAGAAAACCTAAGTGAAAAGGGGGCATAACTCTGTCAAAATACAAAATAGAGTTATGGGGAATGTTCACCCTGATACTGAGGTTGATGAAAAAGGTTAGTTCCAAGTTTCAAGTGAATAGCTTGTGTAGTATTGAAGTTACAAAACTTTTGAATATAAACTTTAACCAGAAAATCTATGTGAAAAAGGGACATCACTCTGTCAAAATACAAAACAGAGTTATATGGAATGTTGCCCTTGATACTGGAGTTGATGACAAAGTTTAGTTCCAAGTTTCAAGTGAATAACTTGTGTAGATTTGAAGTTATAAAACTTTTGAACATAAACTTCAACCAGAAAATCTAAGTGAAAAAGGGGCATAACTCTGTCAAATTACAAAACAGAGTTATGAGAAATGTTGCCCATGACACTGGAGTTGATGACAAAGGTATATTCCAAGTTTCAAGTGAATAACTTATGTAGTTTTAAAGTTACAAAACTTTTGAATATAAACTTAACCAGAAAATCTAAGTGAAAAGGGGGCATAACTCTGTCAAATTACAAAACAGAGTTATTGGGAATGTTGACCCTGACACTGGAGTTGATGACAAAGGTATATTCCAAGTTTCAAATGAATAACTTATGTAGTTTTGAAGGTACAAAACTTTTGAATATCAACTTTTAACAGAAAATCTAAGTGAAAAGGGGGCATAACTCTGTCAAAATACAAAATAGAGTATGGGGAATGTTCACCCTGATACTGAGGTTGATAAAACAGGTTAGTTCCAAGTTTCAAGTGAATAGCTTGTGTAATATTGAAGTTACAAAACTTTTGAATATAAACTTTAACCAGAAAATCTATGTGAAAAAGGGACATCACTCTGTCAAAATACAAAACAGAGTTATATGGAATGTTGCCCTTGATACTGGAGTTGATGACAAAGTTTAGTTCCAAGTTTCAAGTGAATAACTTGTGTAGATTTGAAGTTATAAAACTTTTGAACATAAACTTTAACCAGAAAATCTAAGTGAAAAAGAGGCATAACTCTGTCAAAAGACAAAATAGAGTTATGAGAAATGTTGCCCCTGACACTAGAGTTTATGACAAAGGTATATTCCAAGTTTCAAGTGAATAACTTATGTAGTTTTAAAGTTACAAAACTTTTGAATATAAACTTTAAACAGAATATCTAAGTGAAAAGGGGGCATAACTCTGTTACGGGGAATGTTGCCCCTGACACTGGAGTTGATGACAAACGTATATTCCAAGTTTCAAGTGAATAACTTATGTAGTTTTAGTTACAAAACTTTTGAATATAAACTTTAACCAGAAAATCAAAGCGAAAAGGGGGCATAACTCTGTCAAATTACAAAACAGAGTTATGGGGAATGTTGACCCTGACACTGGAGTTGATGACAAAGGTATATTCCAAGTTTCAAGTGAATAACGTATGTAGTTTTGAAGGTACAAAACGTTTGAATATAAACTTTAACCAGAAAATCTAAGTGAAAAAGGGGCATAACTCTGTCAAAATACAAAACAGAATTATGGGGAATCTTGCCCCTGACACTGGAGTTGATGACAAAGGTATATTCTAAGTGTCAAGTGAATAACTTATGTAGTTTTGAAGTGATAAGACTTCTGAATAAAAACTTTAACCAATTCAGACGTGACACGGACGCCGACGCCGGGGATAGTAGGATAGCTCACCTATTCTTCGAATAGTCGAGCTAAAAAGGTGAATTAATATAGAATGTACAATAGATTGTGTAAAATTGAACTGGGTGCAAAAAATGAAAAATGAAATAAATAATATATAATAAAATATCGGTTTTGAACAGCTCACTAAAACTTACTATTCGAGTAATTTTATCAAAATCATCCAACATCAGTGCTGTATACATGCAAGGGGAATCGGTCCCACAGTTACTGGACGGAGGGGTCCATGTGAGGGCTGCAGTGGTGGACGTGTATTCGCTCACACTGACAGTCTGGGGAGGTGGGGGGAGCTTGCCTGGAAATTGCGCGGTGCTTACATGTAAACAGGTGAGGAGGGGAGGCTTGTAGAAGGAGGTGCAGCACCCACCAGGCACCAACAGTTTTAAAGCCGCAGTTCATAGAACGCAATTCCATACATCTTAAATTGGCATTAGTTCTAAAGAAAGTTAATGACGTTTATGTGACTTAAAACTGTTTCTTATTTACGAAGGACATTTTATAATGCTTATGTCCGAAAACGCTTGGTACGACGGAATATACACAAATGTACATGCAGATTTACTCCAGAGGCATCACCAACTATTGCATACTGATAATTTTATGATAAAAAGTTACCAAAACGTTATTATCTTACCGATTTCAATGCGTTTTTTTGTTTTTTGATTGGTCAGATGTCCATTAGAAACGATTGCTGCAAAGTTTAATTTTATTAACATATTTCTGGACTGCTGCTTTAATTTTGTAGGTAATTCCTAATATCTAATATCAACAACATATCTCAAGACCAATATAATCTTTGACATTGAAAATAATTATTTAAGTTCTGTTAAAATTAATGTAGGTTGCCTGTTGATGAAGCATGTCATATAATAAAACATAACATATATATGATACATAATACATAATCTGAATATGTTGAAGTGAAAATAATTCCAGACTTTCTTCTTTTGCAGTTTACATACAATGAATATGATTATCTCAAAGCTTTTACTTTGAGATAATCATATTCATTGTATTATTTCTACTTATTTCTATGTTCATCTCCATGTGTTGATGCCGAGTGTAGTACAAAAGCCCCTTGCCCAAAAGCCTCTTGGTCTAAAAATACACACATGGACATAAGCCCCTCGATATATTTGACAAAGTGGACATAAGCCCCCCTGGTAGATTTTACTGAGTGGACAAAAGCCCCTTGATGATTATGAATTAGCGGACAAAAGCCCCTTTCTGATATTGTATAGTGTGTATGCATTTCAATAGGAAATTCCATTCCATCAAATTGAACAAAATATTTATTGCAATTAACTGTTGACAAACAGACGAAAAACCTTGCAAAACGTGATAATTAACATTAAATTCATCAAGGGGCTTTTGTCCACTCTGTTATATTTACCAAGGGGCTTTTGTTCACCCTGTTAAATCTACCAAGGGGCTTATGTTCACTCTGTCAAATATACCACGGGGATTATGTCCATGTATGCATTTTTAGACCAAAGGGCTTTTGGGCAAGGGGCTTTTGTCCAGATACCGTTGATGCCTGTGACAATATGTATAGATCCACAACCAAGTTCGTCACACATTGCAAACAACTCAACACCTCTTTCCTCATATTAAACAAGTATCATGCGTTTACTCTGGATAATTGACCACTGGTTTACAGTTCAGTACAAGTATACAGGATCGCAGTGTTATCTCGCGATTAATTGAACATTTGGATTTAATACTTCTTAAAGGTCTGCATTTGGATATGTAACTTTGGATATGTTGAAGTCATTTGTGAGCTCCCAGCTACTTCCAGATAACGAAGTTCAGCTGTATAACGATGTTCAAACCGAGCTACGCGTCAACTTCAGTGCATCTACTGTGAGACCCCTACCTTGCCCGTCAGTGAAGCAGGTCATGATGGTGTTGAGATACGCATGGCACAGCGCCACCTGGGCGTCCGGTTTCGTGGCTCCACCCGTGCACAGTTGCAGACACACAGTTGGGAAGTCTGGAAGCTTCTGGCAGCAGGTACCATGGTTACGCCCATCTGTGGGATATCAAAACGTTTTCCAAAATCACTAGAGAAATAAAACTCCAGATGCAGTGGTCCTTTATTTAAGGAAACAGTCAAACTTCTTCTAGAATTTCCTACAATTTGAGCGAAATCCGCCAAGCAGTTAATGAGAAATTGATTCAACAAACCTGCAGGAAGTATATATTCTATAGTAGAAAAAAAGACAAAGGGCCATAATTCTGCCATAATTGGTCACAGCCAATGGTCCGTCCTTTACAATCACCTTTACATTAAGGCTCATAAGCTGTAAAATTTTGGGCGAAATCTGCCAAGCAGTTAAAGAAGAGATAAGTTCACAAAATTTCGGGTCATACATACAGTTGGACAAGTGCAATACTGAATACTCCCACTTTGTGGGGGCATAAAAATAGTCATATGCACCATGTTTTTGCAGCCTGTCTGAGTATCGTAATCAAATGAAACAAGAATGTGTTTAATTTATCAATTAAGACAAACATACCAGCTGCACACATGAGGAACAAATGGAAGTCTTGACCGCACTTGGCAGACATGGGAATCTGTCCGCTGGCGCAGGAGGAGCGACACTCTTCATCCATCAGCTGCTTGCTGCAACAATCTGCGCAGAAACAGAGAACGCTGGGAGAGTGTTGAAAAAAGACGTGCATCCAGCAAGACATACAAAGCCTTTAAGGGACATGTTCACAGATATTTGTATTTTATTTAAGTATGCCATTACAAATCTTAACTAGACAGATTTAAGTATCGGAACTAAAGTATAATAGTTCACGAAAAGGATAAAAAAAAGAAAAAAAGAAAACAAGATTCTGTGTTGGTGCTGGATAGCCCATTTTTTAGTCAAAATTAGGTCAAGGTCAAAGTGAAGTTGGGTGATATGGGTGGATTGGGGATAGTCATAAGCAACAACTGTGTAAGTATCCAAGTGTTGTAGCAAGCGGTGGTGGTGCTAGATGAAACGGTAAAATCTAGTTAACCAAGAAACAGCCCATTTGAATTATTCTAAGTGCAAATTAGGTCAAGGTCAAGGTCAAAGTGAGGTTGGGTGATATGGGTGGATTGGGAACAGTGATAAGTAACAACTGTGTAAATATCCAAGTGTTGTAGCAAGCGGTGTTGGTGCTTGATGAAATGGTAAAATCTAGTCAACCAAGAAACAGCCCATTTGAATTATTCTAAGTGCAAATTAGGTCAATGCCAAGGTCAAATTGAGGTTGGGTGATATGGGTAGATATGGAATGGTCATAAAGCGTTAAAAAAAATATGTTTGTTTCAGGTTACCCGACCTACCCTAAAAATAATAACCCGACCCTAGAACATTTTATTGAGTTTGTCAGATAATTTTTTGCCTTATTAACTTTTTTTCCAACAAAATTAAATGTTTTTTGGATAATAAATAAGTGTTTTGTTTTGATAGCATGCACTTCAAAACAATGTTTACGGATAGTACCAATGTGTTTTGAATATTCATTCAGTTATAGAATCTTCAAGTTGACCATGTACCAAATAAAATAAAAAAATAAAAATCCTACCTGCGCTAATTTTTTGGGGCATGTGGCCTAAAACAAACATATATTTTTATGCCTAAGCAACAACTGTTAAAGTATCCAAGTGTTGTAGTAAGCGGTGCTGGTGCTAGACGAAATGGTAAAAGCTTCTTAACCTTGTTACGGATGGACAGAAGGACGGACGGATGGAATGACGGACAGGACAATCAAAATATGCCTCCCGCATCAAGATGCTGGGGGCATAAAAAAGCTGCTCCCACCGGGGTTTGAACCTCAGACCTCCAGATCGAAAGGCTAATGCCTTAACCACTCGGCAATTTTTATTTCTATCTGCATTTTTACTTTATATAAGTGATCTATGTGTTGTCAACAATTTTAACAAAAACAACAGAAAAATTCCAAATTATTCAATCATTTAGCATTACAAACGCTTTATAATTTTATCAATTTCAGCGGAAGATTACTCATTAACGAAACGGTATTTACAGTACATTTCTATGTCTGTAGTGTTATTTTGCTCCTTTATATACACTATTCTTTTATTTTTGGAATCTGTGATAAAAATAGAAAACTGTCAATGTAAACAGGTCTCTTTAACGCAGCAGACCAGAAATATGCAATAAAAATAACACATAAATCGATTCTAATGGACATCTTACCAATCAAAATACAAAAATCCGCCTTGAAATCGGTAAAATAATAACGTTTTGGTAACCGTTTTATCGCAAAGTTTCTGTATGCGATAGCTGGTGATGCCTCTGGAGTAAACTGGCGTGTACATTAGTGTATATTTTGTTCGTACCAAGCATTTTTGAACATAGATTATTATAAAAATGCTTTTGGTAAATAGTTTTCAGTCAAATTAACATCATTTACATTCGTTAGAACAATGACCAATTTAACATGTATTGAATTACATTCCATGGACTGCAGCTTTAAGTTTTGGTGAATGGTCCAGGTTTTTATTTGAATTAAGCAAATAAACTTTCATGCTATTTGGTGAAAGAGTTAAAAATACCAGTTACCATGATAACTTCACAGTGGGTTGAGTTAAATGATAACATTTGATCATTTCATACCAATGTTAATTCAAAACGCATACACAATTTTTAACATGTTTTTTATGGCACTTTATTTAACATGGGTTTTTTAAGGCAGTTTACTTAACATGTTTTTTTTAAGGCAGTGTATTTAAAATTGTTTTTTTTAAGGCAGTTTATTTAACATGTTTTATTTGCCAATGCACACCTATGAATAAAACAGATTTCATAAACAGCAAATTATCTTAAAAGAATTAGGTAGGATCTTACAAGAACTAGATATGTCACAGACACGGATGCCCCAGGCATGTTTGGATGCAGACAAAAAAAGGGCATGTCGCCAACACTAATTTTTTTCTTCACAAATTTATTGTCATATAAATTCTATAGTGGAAAAAAAGACAAAGGGCCGTAATTCTGCCAAAATTGGTCACAGCCAAAATTCCTTCCGGTACGATCACCTATACATTAAGGTTGATCAGTTGTGAAAATTTGAGCCAAATCTGCCCAGCCGTTAAAGAGGATTTGAGTCCACAAAATTTCATGAAGTATACATAGAGAAAAAATGTCAAAGGGCCATAATTCTGCCAAAATTGGTCGCAGGCAAAATTCCTTCCTTTAGCAAAATCTACCCAGCCATTAAAGAGGAGCTGAGTCCACAAAATTTCATGAAATATATAAGGTGAAAGAATGTCAAGGGCCATAATTCTGCCAAAATTGGTCGCAGCCGAAATTCATTCATTTACAATCATCTACACATTAAGGTTGTTCAGCTGTGAAAGTTTGAGCGAAATCTGCCCAGTCATTAAAGAGGAGTTGAGTCCACAAAATTTCGGGAAGTACGGACGTACGGACAAGTGCAATGCTTTACGGTGTGGGGGCATAAAAACAGCAGGTATGAATGAAACATTTTTAAGTTATTCATATATTTTGATTTGAAACAGAAAGTTCTGAGCCTTTGATGAAACTTGTGTATAAAGTGATTTTTTTAATCCCAAATTAATATTTTATTGTTTATCCCTTTTCAAAATTTAAAATGAAGTTTAAATTCCCACTATATGGAAAATAAGCAGAGTTGAATGTTTCATTCCAAGTACGAGTTTATGATTCCTACGTTACTCTTCTAGTCCTTCAACCACATAATATTCTATGTAGTGGCATTATCCTATTCATCCTATATTTTATGTTGGACGCCATTATACAAATCACATTTTAAACGCACATAAAGTTAAAAACAATCAAGCGCCCTTTTTCAAATGATAACTTGCAATTAGCAAGCGAGTACTGATGGCTAATTACCTGTTCTATTCTGCCACACCTTGTCCCAATCCGGTTGACTGCTGTTCCTCAAAGGAGCTGTAAAAAATATTTTTAAGGCGTGTCGTCAGAAAACCGGGTTTACTGCATGTGCGTAAAGTGTCGTCCCGGTTTAGCCTAAGCAGTCCAAACAGGCTAAACCGGGACAACACTTCGCCTACAATGGATTTATGTTTAGTAAAGACTTTATTGAAACCGAAAATACCATAAGAGCGGAAAGTGCCGTCCTGGATTAGCCTGTGCAGACTGCACAAGCTAATCCTGAATGACACTTTATGCACATGCATTAAGCCCGGGTTTCCCATGACACGATACTTCAATGTTTTTGTTCTCTTTTTTTACATTTTTATTCAAACATCATTTTGTATGTCAACCCCAGTATTTCATGGCATTTATGCCAGAAATGGATAATGAAATATGACCACTTCATATATTGAAATAATTCTATACTCAACAATATGCACTGTTAAATATTTATCAAAATATACTCGGCCAAAACAGAAACCTGACAGTGTATAGTTTATCAATTTTCCAGAAAGCAGAACATGATACAGCATAAACAATGGTTGAATAATAGAACATTACACTACTGGTATCATAACACAGATGTGCATTTTATTTTTTATCTTTTGCATGTATTGATAAATCATTGTTTTATTACAAAGAATTGAAATCCACAAACAAAAAGTATATGACATATTCAAATATGTAAACATTCAAAAGTGTCAGGTTTCTTTTTTGGCTGAGTATATCTACTTAACTAACATAAATGAATAAGTTTCGAGTTATTTAGATGTTGTATTTACAAATAAATGTAAGGCTACAGTATGGTTTAGTGTAGCCTACACACATGGTTTACTGTAGCCCAAGACAGCGTTGGAAGGCAAGCTGGTTCCTGCAGAGTTGACAGCGAGCACTCGTATCACATAGGACGTGTCTGGCTCCAGCTTAACCAAGACGTGGAAGGTAGAATTAATCATTGACACCTGAAAAAGGATATGCTATGATAAAATATGCAATTAATGTGAAAAACTAAATCACCAAACATTCCCATTTTTAAGGTTTCATCCACAAGATATGGCTAAGAGAAGAACAGATTGTAGTTACAAACATTTGTACCAATTTGGGCTGCCATATAAAAAAACTTCAATAGCCATTACGTTTTACTAAACTCTTTTTACAGAGAACACAAATAATTACAGATATTGTGACACTTTCACTTATTATGCCTGATGACTGTTATAATATTCTGAGCTTTCAAAATTTTAATTTCATGGACAGTCATTTCTGAAACTGCATATATCAGTTTAAATTTCCTATGAATCACTATTTTTTATAAAAGGGTAAAACATATATCAACCTGTGACCAATTGGAGACTGTGTTGTACTCCTTCAACGTCCCTGAGTAGTACTGCACCGTGTACGACGTAACATTTGGCCCAGACGGTGGTTTCCACTGGAGGGTTAAAGACAGCGGCTCTTCCTTCACCACGTACAAGCCGGCTGGACTGCGGGGAAGTACCACTGCAAAAAGACAGGCACAGTAAGTCTGGGTTTCAAAGGGCCTCAGCACAGTTCATAAATAGTAAAGAGAATTCACTAAATCAAAGTACTCAACATTAACTTAATCATGAAAAAGGTGTCCAGGAAAATAAAGAAATAGGTATGGCAGATAATATAAATTGCTGCTGGGACTTAAGGTAAGCATTTCCTTCCAATAAAGTGATGTAAGAGATTGATTGTTATAAGGCACTTTTTCAAAGAATGGAAACATATAATTATATCTGATACCTGAAATAATGATTTTGAACAAAACTATGGTCAAAATGTCTTTTGAAATAAATAGTAATGTAAGAGACTAATTTGTATCATGACTATTTTTAAGCTATCAAAGCAAACTTTAGTTCGCTATGTTTTATCTAGCTTATTATGCAGCTTTCCAAACACTCACATTAAAAACAACAACATCTATTTTAATTAACATCACAGAAAAAAAAAACAGTTTATTTGGAGGTTCAGTATTCAATAAACTTTACATTTCTTAACATGCAACATGCAGGTTATACACTGCACATATATATCTAAACACTATATTACGATTGTGAAGTTAGAATAAGACATCAAACATAGAATGGACATGATTTTTGTTCTTTTTCACATAAAACTGAGCATTTCATGTCGTTTATGTATGTTTGTTATGTTCTGTCAATACGTATGGTATAATAAGCATTTTTCAATGATTTTTTCATTAAAACTGATTGTGTCTTTGATCATTTTTACTGTGTTTATAAACTGTGTTCATGAACGCATGGACACAGTTCAATTTTTTGGTGAAATGTTTTAAATGCATACAAGTATACAGTTTTTTGGTATGCAGTTATATATGCATGTGCCTATTACACTACATACTCTGCAAATCCTTAAATTACAAATAGTACTGTCACAGGGTGAGAAAATTGTGCGGCCAGTCCAGGACTCGAACCCGAGACCTCTCGCTATCAGGGCGAGTGCTATCCCGACTGAGTTAACCGGGCCGCCACACAACTTCTCCTCTTTAAGTGACCAAGTTCATGCCGTGACATACACCCTCGCTCAAATATGAATTCGTCCTCGAATTCAGGGATTCGTGGTGTTATATAATTACCACGGGCCCTCGGAGAGTTAACCCAGGTAACGTCACGGTCCCACGCTGGGCGCCAAATGTCACAGGGTGAGAAAATTGTGCGGCCAGTCCGGGAGTCGAACCCGGGACCCCTCGCTATCAGGGCGAGTGCTCTCCCGACTGAGCTAACCGGGCCGCCACACAACTTCTCCCTTTTAAGTGACCAAGTTCATGCCGTGACAGTACAACTGCATATAAAACATAGCTGTAATAACACAGTTTAATCTATGTTTGATGTCTTATATATTCCATCTTCACATAATATTGTGTTTCTATACAGTGTTTTTTTTAGGGTTAATTAGGGGCCGAAATTCGGCCCCATTCCCCTGCTAAAAAAGTATATATTTTCCCCGAATATTAACCTTGAAATTCCCCTCAGAATGTAAGCTTTATGTTGAAAAAAAAAAATCATAATCGGACTAAAATTGACTAAGATACAGGAATTTTCGTAAACAAACGAAGCAATTTTTCATCAAAACAAGTTAGTGCATAATCTGAAGTTATCATCTGTAACAAAACAATTGATTAATGTTTTATAACAAAGTAGACTATAAACATGTACTAATGCTTTTCTAAAACAAAAAATCCCCTTTTCCCATAGATTTCCCCACCTGAAGGGCCCCGCCACCTTTCCCCTAAAGGTGAAAAAAAAACACTGCTGTATCTCATACAATTACTACAGGTTTCTCTCTAGGAGTGCCCATGTTTGCTTTTGGACACTTAATTATTATGGTGCCCAACAGTTAGTGTTTTGATATTCCCAAACAAGGTGCTGTGTTCGATAAACACACATGCCCGTTGGTGCTGGACAGCCAATTTGAATTATTTTAAGTGCAAATTAGGTCAAGGTCAAAGTGAGGTTGGGTGCTATAGGACGCTTGGGAATGGTCATGAGCAACAACTGTGTCTGTGTAAGTATCAAAGTGCTGTTGTCAGCTCAGTCTCCGTGAAGTGGAACACAGGCTGTCCTTGGTGTTTAAGAGGCTATTATTTGGTCCGACATACTTATGTTGAACCAAAATTGCATTTTTTCACTTTTTTAGTATGTCTTTCAATTTTTAACCAACATAAATTTAGTAAATGGCTTTATGTTATATTTTCAGTGTGTCCGTAAGTCCGAGATCAGTTAAGAGTCTTTAACTTATTTCCACTACAAAATATTTTGTGTCTATTGAAATCGGTTGGAAAATGCGTGATTTAAAAGTGAAATGTACATGCAAATATAAAATAACAAATGTGTTTCAATATACATCATGTGAAATCTCCCTTGTGCGATCATATTGTCAAAAGATGCAGTTTTATTTTTAAACAAGAGCACCCCCTACAGGTGCTGAACGCTCGTCTTTCTCGTATTTGATAGTAGTATGGCATTTTGTAAATAGAATGTGTTCATCACTGTGATGAAGTGTCTTAAATTTCAAGCAAATACCTCTCAATAGATATTGAGAAATTTGACCTAAAGCTTAAATTATAAGATGCAAAAAAGGCAATAACTCAACCATAATCCTGATATAGTTACCTCATCTTGTCTACAGAATGGGTTCATAACTTTGATCAAGTATTTTGAGTTTCAAGTCAATACCTCTTATAATTATTGTGAAATTTGACCTCAAGCTAAAATTCTAAGTTACAAAAAAGGGCAATTACTCAAACGAAATCCTTGATAGAGTTACCGCCTCTTGTCTACAGAATAAACTCTGATCACTGTGATCAAGTACTTATAGTTTTAAGTCAATACCTCAAACAGGTATTAAGAAATTTGACCTAAAGCGAAAATTGTGTTGAAAAAAAGGGTAATAACAAGTATTGAAAGATTCAAATGGATACCTTTGATAGGTTTTGAGAAATGGACTCGGACAAAAAACTTAACTAATGCCGACGCTGACGCAGACAACAGAGCGACGACTATATTCAATTCATTCAATTATTTTGCTGTATTTATCTATACATTTCGCCAGTATATTCCTAGAATTATTGCAAATTCCATATACAATATACCTATTTACTTTAAAATAATGACATTTTAATATAGCATTCCAACAAATTCAATAAAAATTGTGCATTGTAATAGTCTGTTTGGCAGACGTTACAACTGTGTAAAATTCTAGCATTGGTACATCATAAAGTTCAAAATTTCATAAAATAAGGAAGTTGTACTCAAAATATTTGGCAAACTTGTCCGTAAGACATAATACTTACCAGAAATGTCCACAAACAATGCATACTCAAAGGTAAAAAAAATCATATTTGTTATACCACAGTGTCCCACTTAAGGGGGACTGAGCCTGTAAGTGGTATTGGTGCTAGACAAAACGGTAAGATCTACTTTACCAACAAATAGCCCATTTGAATTATTTTAAGTCCAAATTAGGTCAAGGTCAAAGTGAGGTTGGGTGTTGTCGGTGGATTGGGAATGGTCATAATTAACAACTGTGTAAGTATCCAAGTGTTGTTGTAAGCGGTGTTGGTGCTAAACGAAACGGTAAAACCACGGAATCACGGACGGACGGATGGACAGGACGATCAATATATGCCTCCCGCATCATGATGCCGGGGGCATAAAAAGTACTACTGTACTAGGAATCCAACCTATTTAGCAAAACAAGTACATACATTCTAGGCAAACGACCCCTAAATCTGGCTTTTGAGTAATATGTGTTCATTAAGCAAACAAGAATTCAAAAATATCAACATATTCTGAAAGTAATCCTTAAAATCCATTCATAATAGTCTCAGCAAAAGTCTGTCAGACCTCAGACAAAGACCAAAGCCGGTCAAACTGTTAGAGGTCAAAGAAAAAGACCAGCTGGCTCTTATGGCTGGTAACAATTTCTGGTCAAGTACCTACCTGCAAAGTACCGGTAAATGTTTTTCAGGGGGGCAGCAATATCGATTGTAGGCCAGTAATACATAAGAGATTACCAGACCTTGTGGCCAACAATGGAATTGGGACTTTTACGAGGACTGCATTATGTGGCAGTACCTTTGCCTTCATCAAAGCAGGTGCTGAGGGTGTCTTTGTAGGCCATACATTGGAGAAAGCTGGCCGTAACCACATCACCCTCTGTTATTGTACACAGGTCGAGGCACGTGTCTGAAATGCCCTCTCGTTTGCAGCACTCTGTGTGGTCCCGCTCATCTGCAAGACAACTCTGACAGCTTTAGATATATGCTGGGAAAGTGTTAGTGCTGCACCCTGCTCTCTGTTTGGTTCCCCTGCTGCCCCTCTGAACTGGTCAAAACAGAACTGTTAAATATATTTTGTTACATACACGTGTATAATATATATTTCGTGTTTTTGCTATAATATAATATTAAAAGATGTGAAATTGTTTGAAAAACCTATAAAAGTATAAAAATCCTGCAAGTATGATAATTATTATCAACAGATATATTCAGGCTGCACCCTTGATCCTTGAACCTTTTCTGATCCTTGTCCTTACCCTGTATGAATATCCAGCTTTAGTTATAAGTACAGTATATTACAGCAAGTGATTATGTACCAAAATCATAATACTCCATCTCTTGTATGTCTTGTTACATTTCTGATTTTCAATTGTAGCTTCACACTAAGAAACTCAGATAGTCTTTGCTACAACTAAGATACAAACCTGTCCCACAGTACAGCAACATTCATAGAGACAATCCAAACAGGCGGTACATACCTGTGGCACAGTACAACATTTCATAGTGATAATCCAAACAGGCAGTACATACCTGTGGCACAGTACAATATTTCATAGAGATAATCCAAACAGGCAGTACATACCTGTCCCACAGTACAGCAACATTCATAGAGACAATCCAAACAGGCGGTACATACCTGTGGCACAGTACAACATTTCATAGAGATAATCCAAACAGGCAGTACATACCTGTGGCACAGTACAACATTTCATAGAGATAATCCAAACAGGCAGTACATACCTGTCCCACAGTACAGCAACATTCATAGAGACAATCCAAACAGGCGGTACATACCTGTGGCACAGTACAACATTTCATAGAGATAATCCAAACAGGCAGTACATACCTGTCCCACAGTACAGCAACATTCATAGAGACAATCCAAACAGGCTGTACATACCTGTGGCACAGTACAACATTTCATAGAGATAATCCAAACAGGCAGTACATACCTGTCCCACAGTACAACATTTCATAGAGATATCCAAACAGGCAGTACATACCTGTCCCACAATACAACATTTCATTGAGACAATCCAAACAGCAGTACATACCTGTCCCACAGTACAAAATTTCATAGAGATAATCCAAACAGGCGGTACATACCTGTCCCACAGTACAACATTTCATAGAGACAATCCAAACAGGCGGTACATACCTGCCCCACAGTACAACATTTCATAGAAATAATCCAAATAGGCAGTACATACCTGTCCCACAATACAACATTTCTTCGAGATAATTGATACAGGCGGTTACGTTAACCAGTATCTGCTCCACAGGCTTTATACGGAAATCATGAGTACAGATCTTCAGGCACTCACTGGAGACTCCCTTCGTCTTACAACACTCTGCCAAAATAAACACACAAATCAGGGCTTATTTACTATAACAGGAGCCAAATATAGGCATCATCCAGTTACCAGAATTTCTTAAAAATCATGCACTTTTCCCCAGAAGTTGACTGTACCTCTAGATTTTTTGTTCCCCTTTACCAAATTTGTTGTGATAATTTTGCCACATTACTATGCTGCTATGTCTGCAATTAGTATAGTAAAATTAGTCCGCACAGGCTAATCCAGGACAGCACTTCCGCCTACAATGGATTTATGTCAAGAAGAGTCTTTATAGAAACAGAAAAAAACAGAAAAAAGGTAAGTGTCGTCCTCGATTAGCCTGTGCTGACTGCACAGGCTGATCCGGGACGACACTTTACGCACATGCATTAAGCCCGGTTTTTCCATGACACGCCTCAAATGTTTTGGGGTTAAAGAGCAAGCAATCTGTAATCCATCTAACCCCCATGTTTGTGAAAGTGAAAGGCTACACGTTCTATGTTGGGGCTGAACCTATAAAGTTCTCAAACAGTTGATAGGTGGCTATTGGCAATGTACTTGATTGATTTCTGTATACAACATACATCCCAAAATACATACAACACATACAGTGACTGGGAAAGGATTTTTCCATATGAGAGAATTTCTCATCTCCACAGAAATCTATGGGCTTTTTCAAAATCTTCTGATTGTTATGGGATTTACAGAAAGTACATTTTGCGAACGTCTCACTGTTTCAATCAAGAAAAATACACCAATCAGACGCTCGCACTTTCCGTTCAAGTTGCAATTAGCGTCTGTTGATATTGATTTTTAAGACTGCTGGATTGATTTTATGGATGACATCTCACCGCAAAGTGACAAAACTGTAAACCAGACCGAGCATTGTATGACAGCGTTTTTCGATTCGTACTCAAAAGTTTCGGTGTGACGTAAAATCGCATCGGCGATTTTTCTCAATTTTATGCACAAATATTGCATTTCGAATGGGTTTCCCAGTCACTGCACACATGTGTGTGATTATAATGTCCATGTAATTCAAATGCAATTACAACAAGGATATCAGTAAAACTGATGTATGCTCCCCAATGCGCTTTGTCAAGCAATATAAATGCAATGAAAAGGGCAAAGATATTAAAATGACTAAAAATCAATAGAAATGTGTACTATATTTCAGAAATGTTCAAAGTCGCATAACTCGAAGACAAATCATTGAAGTGGAACATCCTGCTAATATGCACAACTCCTCTTGGCAATGAAGCTTCCCATGAAATGTCATTGAAATCTGGCCAGTAACTGTGAACTTTACCATGACCCTATACACAATCCCGAGTGAGGTCTCGATATAAGGTATGTATGTATTAAGTTTCATTAAAATATCTCAATGCGTTCTCAAGTTATTAAGCCGAAACCGTATTTCTATTTTAGTAACAGTGACCTTAACCTTGACCCCACCCACCCCATATGCAATCCCAAGAATGGTCTCAATATCAGGTATGTATGTATAAAGTTTAATTAAAATATCTCAATGCGTTATCAAGTTATTAAGCGGAAACCGTTTTTCTATTTTTAGTAGGGATGGGACCAAATACTGTTTGTTTGTTTGTTTGAATTTTTCGCCGTATTCAACAGTATTTCAGTCATATAATTGCGGTCAGTTAACCTACTCACACTTTTCCTGGGTAAGCTGGTTTACCAGTACTAAGTGCACACACTAATGCCAGTAACTGACAACTGCCCTACTTGAATCAGAGGTAGGGGGAGAATGGCCATAGAAATAATTTCATGACCAATCCCCACACAAGTTATGTGACCGGGCTTGGAATCGAACCCGCGATCCTCGGATTTGTTGTCCAGCGCTCTACCAACTGAGCTAGCCAGCTCAGCTGGACCAAATACTGAAATCAATATTCGAATATTCATTTTAGTTATTCGAATATATTCGAATATTCGCTATGTAAATACTACTATATACGGCACTTTGTGCGAATATTTACCTATACGAAATATGTATACTACGTGTACATAGTTGTTTTACCTTGTTTCAGTGGTTAATGAGCGATATAACGTAGTGAGTGTTAGGCAAATATAAAGAAATGTAAGATATTGTTAAATGTATTGTTAATTAATTTGTTAATCGTTCCGTTTTAGATTACACATTGCCTGGGTTTTGTCTAATGAACCCGTAAATTACTTCCAAGCACGTGATGGTGGTATTGTTTATTAATCAAGAATCTTGTATACTATACGGTGTTGATATAATGGAAAATAATTTACAAGTGACGTATATTAAGATTAACCAGATCTTGCTAATTTTGTTAAAGAAATTGATTGGCTTAGAGAGTAATTGTAATTTACTGTAAACAAGTTAACTGTTTAGATGTCATTTAAGGACAATAAACAACAAAGTACGCCTTGTGCAAACTGTGAAACCGTTATCACGACATGGCCCAGTTTTGTTATTTGTGGATACAATGCATCATATTGGCGCCTCCTACAAACCGTTAATCGGGGCCCTTGTCAAGACGTGGCCCCACCCCCTGCCAATTATCAATTGTCGTTAATTGGACATGTTTGGCGTGTGTTGTAAAAACGTTACACTGCCCCCGCCCACCTGCCAGGCAGGAAATACGACTGGAATTCATGTCAACTTTGCAACCAAACTGGAAAAAAAACATGATTTTTTAAAAGAAATTTTGTTCTTTAAATAAATTTGAAAATCAAATATTCGTATTCGTTTTTTTATATTTGAATATTATCCGATATTCGAATATTCGGTCCCATTCCTAATTTTTAGTAACAGTGACCTTGACCCCACCCACCCCATATGCAATCCCAAGCGAAGTCTTGATATAAGGTATCAATGTATTAAGTCTTATTAGAATATCTCAATACATTCTCAAGTTATTGAGAGGAACCATTTTTCTATTTTTAGTAACAGTGACCTTAACCTTGACCCCACCCACCCCATATACAATCCCAAGCGAGGTCTCGCTATAAGGTATCTATGTTTGAAGTTTCATGACAATAGTCTATTCCGTTCTCGAGTTAGAGAGCAGAAACGAAAAGTAGAGAAACTAGCTTACCGAACTAGAATTGTCACATGAGTGACGGATATACCCCCACAATATGGCCTTGTCACAAAACTATGGCATCCATTTGAAAGAAATAGGCACAAAGAAAATGCTTTAATTTGTGAGTTTTTAAGAGTGTATTTGGAAAAATTAATTTCGATAGGAGCCATAACTCTGTCAACATTTAGTAGTTTGTAACTGAAGTTGAACTTGAGCTGTATTTTATGATGTTACACCTGTGTTCCAAACATAATTTCACAAGAAATGTGGAAATTCCACGAAAACCAAAATTTTCTAACGAAATGCATAACTGCACAATAATGAAAGAAATTTCTGGGTGCAAGGTGAAGGTCATTCACCTATGGCTAGGAAATGGTGACCCTGACCTTGCAATCCAAAGCGAGGTCTCATCTAGCCATTGAGTAATTAAATGGTAATTAAATTTAATAATATTCTCTTTTAATGCTGTTTAATTTGAATTGCGATGCTATGAGGTTAATTTTTATTTACACTTAACATGTTTTGTGAATAATTCTGGGCCAAGTGTGAGGTTCGTGCGAACAGGTATAAACTGGTTTAAATGCCCAATGCTTTGCATTGACCTTTCCAAGGTGGTGACCCCAGTTTTATTCATGTGTGTCTTGTGTTTGATATGTGTTTTTGTGATGTACTGTGTATTGTTTTTGGCAATTGGTCACTTGCCATAAATAAAGGACCTCAGGCTTCTAATAAGAGTTCTCTCCTGCTGTCGCAACTGGAGGTTTGCTTTGTTTATATCTCAATATAAGGTATCTATATATGAAGTTTCATTAAAATATCTTAATAAGTTCTCAATTTACTGAGTGCAAACCATTTTTTTTTATTTTTAGTAAAGGTTACCTTGACACCACCCACTCCATACGCAATCACAAGAGAGGTCTAGATATAAGGTATCTACATATGAAGTTTCATTAAAATATCTCAATTCGCTCTCTAGGTATTGAGTCGAAACGTTTTGTCTATTTTTAGTAATGGTGACCTAGACCCCATCCACCCTGTATGCAATCCCAAGCAAGGTCTCAATATGAAGTATCTACATATGAAGTTTCATTAAAATATCTCAATGCCCTCTCAATTTATTGAGCAGGACCTGTTTTTCTATTTTTAGTAATGGTGATCTTGACCCTGACACCACCCACCCCATATGTAATCCCAAGCAAGGTCTCAATAAAAGGTATCTATGTATGAAGTTTCATACAAATATCTCAATTATTTAGCGAAAACTGTTTTTCTATTTTTAGTAATGGTGACCTTGACCCCACCCACCCCATATGCAATCTCAAGCAATGTTTCGATATAAGGTATCTGTGTATGAAGTTTCATTACAATAGCTCAATGCATTCTCAAATTATTGAGTGGAAACCGTTTTTCTATTTTTAGTAATGGTAATCTTGACCCTGACACCACCCACCCATATGCAATCCCAAGCAAGGTCTCAATATAAGGTATATATGTATGAAGTTTCATTAAAATATCTCAATGCATTCTCAAATTATTGAGTGGAAACTGTTTTTCTATTTTTAGTAATGGTGACCTTCACCCCACCCATTCCATAGGCAATCTCAAGCAATGTTTCGATATAAGGTATCTGTGTATGAAGTTTCATTACAATAGCTCAATGCATTCTCAAATTATTGAGCGGAAACCGTTTTTCTATTTTTAGTAATGGTAATCTTGACCCTGACACCACCCACCCATATGCAATCCCAAGCAAGGTCTCAATATAAGGTATCTATGTATGAAGTTTCATTAAAATATCTCAATGCATTCTCAAATTATTGAGTGGAAACTGTTTTTCTATTTTTAGTAATGGTGACCTTCACCCCACCCATTCCATATGCAATCTCAAGCCAGGTCTCGATATAACATATCTGTGTATGAAGTTTCATTACAATAGCTCAATGCATTCTCAAGTTATTGAGCGGAAACCGTTTTTTCTATTTTTAGTAAGTCGAACTTAACCAGTATTTATGATGCTTCACGTGTATACCAAGAATTATTTGAATATGTCAAGCCATTGTTGAGTTATCATCAGGAAACCATAATTTTAGGAAATTTAAGTCTAAAAGGGGCCATAACTCTGTCAAAATTTAGTGGTTTGTAACCAAAGTCAAACTTGACTCATATTTTATGATGCTACACATGCATACCAAAAATTATTTGAATATGTCAAGCCATTCTTGAGTTATCGTCCGGAAACCATGTGTTTAGGGAATGTAAGTCGAAAAGGGGCCATAACTCTGTCAAAATTTAGTGGTTTGTTGCCAAAGTCGAACTTTACCTGTATTTTATGCTGTTACACATGTGTCCCAAAAATTATTTGAATATGTCAAGCCCTTCTTGAGTTATCATCCAGAAACCAAAAAACCAACAGACCGATGGACCGACAAGCTCACTCATCCCCCCTAAAACTTCATTTGTGGGGTTATAAAAACTTTAACCTGTCCATATAGCTTATATGAAAAATTTCTAAGTGTAAAAGGCCCAACATTTTGACAAATTTCAAACTAGAGTTATCAAAATGGGCCTATAAGTTCATTTTAATATAGGGAATAAGTGTTCTAAGTTTGAATGAAATCCCTCAAGCCATTCCTGAGAAACCAGCTTATAAAAAAACTTTAACCTGTCCATATAGCTTATATGTAAAATTTCTAAGTGTAAAAAGGCCCATAATTTTGACAAATTACAAACTAGAATTAACAAATTTGGCCTATAGGTTCATTTTAATGTGGGGAATAAATGTTTTAAGTTTGAATGAAATCCCTCAAGCCATTCCTGAGAAACTAGCTTACCAAAAACTTTAACCTAGCTCGGACGCCGGCTTCCACACCAACGCAGACGCCAGAACGAGTAGAATAGCTTGCCTTTTCCTTGAAAAGTCGAGCTAAAAATCATTGAAGCGGAACATCCTGCTAATATGCACACCTCCTCTTGGCAATGAAGCTTCCCATAAAAGTTTATTTAAATTGTGCCAATAGTTGCTAAGAAATAGCCCGAACAAGAATTTGTGCAGTTTATACTAATTTTAGAAATTTTCAAAGTCCCATAACTCCGAGACAAGTCCTGGTAGTATGCAGACCTCCTCTTGGTAATGAAGCTTCCCATAAAGTTTTGTTGAATTCCAGCCAGTAGTTGCTGAGAAATAGCACGGACAAGAAAGTCAAGAATAGTGCACAATATACTGATTTCAGAAATCTTCAAAGTCCCATAACTCTAAGAAAAATCATTGAAGCGGAACGTCCTCGTAGTATGCACACCTCCTCTTGGTAATGAAGTTTCCCATAAAGTTTTGTTGAATTCCAGCAAGAAGTTGCTGAGAAATAGCCCAGACAAGAAAGTGCAGAATTGTGCACTATATAATTTCAGAAATCTCCAAAGTGCCATAACTCTAAGAAAAATCATTGAAGCGGAACGTAATGGTAGTATGCAACCTCCTCTTGGTAATTAAGCTTCCCATAAAGTTTCGTTGAATTCCAGCGAGAAGTTGCTGAGAAATAGCTTGCACAAGAAAGTCAAGAATTGTGCTCTATATACTGATTTCAGAAATTTTCACAAAGTCCCATAATTCGGAGAAAAATCACAGAAGCGGAACTTTCTGGTAATATGCAAACCTCCTCTTGGTAATGAAGCTTCCCATGAAGTTTGGTTGAATGGCGGCCAGTAGTTGCTGAGAAATACTCCGGACAAGAAAGTGTGACGGAAGGACGGACGGGAAGAACATGTAGAACACTTACCTGTTTCATTATATGGCCTCGGATCACTCTGTATACCTGAAAATAAGCGACACTGACAATATTTGAAATGTTTAGAATAAGAACATTTTTAATAAACTTCCACAGATAAAGGGCAAATTGAACCAATACCACCATTACTGAACTGATCAAACATATTAATAGCTTTCAAGACCAAAAACCATTCATTTCATTTAATTAATCGAGATAAAAGAGTCTTAAAGTCTCAGTATTTTGTTAAATTCAAAATAACTAAGAACAACCCACAATATTTTCAAACTTTCTACAATTATTTCCTGATCAGTGAGTAGAGTTAAAATCACTGCAATGGGAACATAGAATCCTTCCAAAAGTAAGGGATTTCAGAGGTGATGATCACCTATACTGCATTTAACAACCCTGACGGTTGGCTCTAGATAAGAAGCGTATTTGAGTAAATACTCATTTTAAATTTGGAAAATAAAATTAACAGGAGAACCGCCTGCGAGTGCTGGATGCTAGACTTTCTTGTATTTGATAGTACTCTGGTTTAAATTATCCAATAAGCATAATCTGTACCTTGAGTAACGAAAATGATTGTCAGTTCAGGCAGACTGGCTCCCTTGTCATTGACTGCATACACACGCACCTCGTACAGCGTGTTGGGCTGTAAACCAGTCAGCTGGTACTGCATACCTAACCTTACCTTGCCCTGCAATTGAGGCTTCCATGTATGTCAAACATATTCAAGCTAATATTGTGGATTATAAAGTCATGTTAATTGGATACCAAATGACCTAGTTTCCAGAAAAACTAGACATGTGTCCGTAGGACACGGATGCCCCCACATTCTGGTTGTCAAAATAATCCGCTGATGTCGGGAAAAAATGCACCAAAATACCCAGGTGCACAAGTTCACATGCCGATGAATATGTTTATACAGTTTCATAAGTCTAGCAGTAATACTTTTTGAGTTACATGCGACACAAATCCAGAAATGTCATTTTTTGCTAAAAACGGGCCATAACTCCACTGATGACAGAAAAAACTGCACCAAAATTCCCAGGTGCACAAGTTCACATGCTGATTAATATGTATATAAAGTTTCGTCACTCTAGCAGTAATACTTTTCAAGTTACGTGTGACACAAGTCCAAAAATGACATTTTTTGTTAAAAAAAGGGCCATTACTCTGCTTATGTCTGAAAAAACTGCACCAAAATACCCAGGTGCACTAGTCCACATGCTGATTAATATGTTTACAAAGTTTCATCACTCTAGCTGTAATACTTTTTGAGCTACATGTGACACAAGTCCAACAAGAAACAAGGGAAATTGCACTAAAACCAAATTTTTCTAACGAAATGCATTAAAGTTAGCACAAAAATAAAATTTATGGAAATGGTGACCTTGACCCCACCAACCCCATACACAATCCCAAGCAAGGTCTAGATATAAGATATCTAGATATGAAGTTTCATTAAAATATCTCAATGTGTTATCAAGTTATTGAACGCAAACTGTTTTTCTATTTTAAGTTACGGTGACCTTGACCTTGATCCCCCCCATCCCATATGCAACCCCAAGCGAGGTCTCGATATAAGGTATCTATGTATGAAGTTTAAGTGAAATATCTCAATCTGTTCTCAAGTTATGAGGGAAACCGTTTTTCTATTTTTAGTAAAAGTGATCTTGACCCCACACCATACACAATCCCAAGCGAGGTCTTGATATAAGCTATCTATGTATATTCTATGTATAAATTTTCATTACAAAATCTCAAGTTATTGAGCGGAAACCACTTTTCTATTTTTTAGTAACAGTGACATTGAAGATTATAATGTATAGCAGTCTTCGTATACAAAAACAGCACACCTACCGACTCCCAGTTATTTGAAATATCCATCTTCGTCTTCCAGTCGACGATGTAGTACCAGGAGGGGAGATAACTGGGCGGGTTGTCCCAGGCAACAGTGGCGGAGACGGACGTCACAGACCCATCCACAATGTGGGTCTTCAGAGGCGGGGAGGGAAGGAATACTAAAATATAACAACCCTCAACATTGCAAGTTTCTGAATTTAACATAGAACTTACAGCAGAGTTGCCAGTGTTGCCATCCTTACAAACAATTATACCAGAGTACAACCGGAGTACAACACCCTTATATGACTACAAATGTAGCACAAAGCTGGAAATGACAGTAATTTGTTGTACTTACTTGGTAGTAGTAATGATTTCTAAAAAAAACCTCTTTGTTAACACAATTATATTGTATGTTACAGTAAGAATGTAGTTAGTACAATTATTGGGTAAGAAGGGGCAGAACAGATTCAAAACAGCCAATCAAAAGCCAGACCATGCTCTTAATGATCAAGAGCTTAACTGAATGCAAGTAAAATCAAGCCATTTCATTGGATCAAAATGCAGGTTCTATTCTCAAACACGTTGTATTTCAATTATATTCTAATTACATATTTTTGTATCCCCCACTGTTTAAAATTTCATACATTCCATACCCACAAATACACCATTACTCACTTTATTTTAAAAGAGAATTTGAAACCAAATAATTTGATCACATAGCTGCATCATTTGCTCATTTGGTGTACGACAGAGTGACACAAAAGCAGTGCATACCTGCCCCCTCCTCCACACACGCAGCTATCAGAGGAAGGTTATACAGGCAGACAGTCAGGTCAAATGTGAACACGAACTGGCCAGCGCACATCGGGAGGCACTTGCTAGGCACGTTCATCCGCTCACAGCACGGCGTGTGATTGCCTCCGCCTGGTGACAGCGAAACCATCAGCCATCAGTGCATGATTGATACACAAATATAAAATATTTCCTAAACGCTAACCAACTGATCTATATCTATACAAACAGCGATCTTTGAAATGTCGTCCCTTGAAAGCTAGAAGGGGCTATCAGTCGTCTTTGTACATACGAGGCGTGTCGTGGGGAAACCTGGCTTAATGCATGTGCGTGAAGTGTCGTCCCGGATTAGCCTGTGCAGTCCGCACAGGCTTATCTGGGACGACACTTTCCCCATAAAGTGTATTTATGTTAAGAAGAGACTTCCTTGAAACAGAAAAAAAACCATAAAAGCGGAAAGAGCCGTCCCGCATTAGCCTGTACGGACTGCACAGCCTAATACGGGACGACACTTTACGCACATGCATTATGCCCAGTTGTCCCACGACATGCCTCATATGATGATGTGCCTTCTGGCTTTAAAGGGACAACATGTACAGATTGATACGGAAAACTTTAAAGGGACATGTTCACAGTTCGACAATTAAAAAAATTCTAATTTTTTATCACAGATTCCAAAAATAACAGAGTGTATATAAAGGCATGAAATAACACTAGGGACATAAAAATATACTGTAAATGCCATTTAGTTAAAGAAATATTACATAAAGCAAAAATGCAGTGAAATATATAGAAATCAGAATGGCAGAGTGGTTAAGGCATAAGCTTTTCGAATTGGAGGTCTGAGGTTCAAACCCCGGAGGGAGCAACTTTATTTTTCTTTTCTTTTTCTTTTCTATCCTTTTCATGTGATTATACTTCAGCTCTTAATTTCCGATGCTTAAATCTGTCAAGTTAAGACATTTAATGACATACTTCAGAAAATACAAAAATCTGTGAACAAGTCCCTTTAAATGATCAAAAACGCAACCTTGTTTTCATGTTGCTACTTTACTTGAAACCTACTTACTTTAATCTTACAATATGATCCACACCAAATCTATCAAAAGCCCAAAAGCAATTAAAAAAAAGAAATGTAACAATATTCGGTATCAATTTCACAATCAGCAAGGCTTGCTACTAATTTGTAGTGATTTCCAAAACTAAAATTGTACTAAAGAAGTTCAGTGATTTATCGCGCCAAATAAAAAGTAGCGCTATCAATAATGGTGATTACTAGTAATACCGTCACATACTGCTTTGACACCGATTATGACCTTTAATTGTCACCCTGAACTTTGGAAGACAAGCATGGATCAAGTTGTGCACAATGTCAACAAAAAATATGTTAAACAATATGTTTCAGAAAATGTAAACTACCTATCAAAACTGTTATATATTACGCCAAGACATCGAAGACAACGTTTTCAATTGTAACTAAAAGTACAATTTCATTACTATGGAAATATTGTTAATTCAAAGAGGATTCCATTTATTCAAAGAAGATTTGTTGGTGCTAACCAATAATCCTTACCAATGAGACATGAATACGCCTTCTGTACCTCCCCGAAGCAAGTGTTCAGTTTGCTGGGGTCGATGTTTATGCCACCCAGATCCAGGAACGCTGGGTCACAGAAGTCGAGACAGTCGCTACTGATCTGCTTGGCAGAACAACATTCTGAAGTGACCGAAGCAACAACAACAACAATGCCATTTCATTCCGTAATGCAGACATTGACGAAATAAAACCCTGTGGGATAAACTCCGCTTCATTTCAACACTGTAGATATACAGTAGACTCCTAATGGCTTGATTTCTCAGGGACCGCCAAGAAAGCTTCAAGCGAAACAGAGTTCGAAAATGTATACTTATATATGTACCGGCAGTTATCCGTCTGCCTTATTTTCAAAACTCAAATCAACGAGTAATCAGATATATAATGGCTATTAATGGACATCAAACATTTATTTATATATTTATTAACGTTATTTAAGTTTGCGAAAGCTGTAAAATCAATAATTGCGTTATCTCAACACTTGAACATAACAATCGCACCTTATCTATTAACGACTCGATGCAACAGGCGTGTGTTCTAGCCAAACAAACAATCAAATGTGTGAAAACAGTGATTGGGACCGTGAACAAGAGCTGACTCAGACTATTCAACCGCTTTGTCTGAGTTATTTGCCTTTGTCAGTACAAAAAAGGGGAAATTCTGCTAAAATGCTGGTCACAGATATGGACCTTGGCCAGTGAACTTATATAATGACCCCGAAGACATGTGTACAGTTTCAAATGAATATTTGTAGTAGATATAGAGATATGAAGTTTTTGCACACAAACTTTAACCTGATTTTCTAAGTACAAAAGGGGAATAATTCTGCTAAATTGCAGGTCAGAGTTATAGGCATGGTCAGTGATCTCACATAATGACCCCGAAGACATGTGTGAAGTTTCAATTGAATATCTGTAGTAGCTACAGAGATAGGCACTTGTTGCATGCAAACCTTAACCTGAAATTTCACAGTACAAAAAGGGGCATAATTCTGCTAAAACACTGGTCACAATTATGGGTCTTGGTCAGTGACCTTATATAATGACCCCATGTTTGAAGTTTCAATTGAATACCTGTACTAGATATAGAGATATGGAGATAATGGAGTTGTTGCACACAAACTTTAACCTGATTTTCTAAGTACAAAAAGGGGCATAATTCTACTAAATTGCAGGTCAGAGTTATGGGCCTTCGTCAGTGACCTCACATAATGACCCCAAAGACATGTATGAAGTTCCAATTGAATATCAGTCGTAGTTACAGAGATATGGCCTTGTTGCACGCAAACCTTAACCAGAGCATTACGCAGACGCCGACAAAAGGGTGAGTAGTATAGCTCAAACTATTCGGTGAATAGTTGAGCTAAAATCACTTCCAGCCATCTGAAAAAATCGACCCTCACGAATTCGAGCCAAACGATAGAAATATATATGAGGCCCGTCGTGGGAAAACTGATCTTAATGCATGTGCGTAAAGTGTCGTCCCAGATTAGCCTGTGCAGTCCGCAAAGGCTAATCCCGGACGGCATTTTCCACTTTTATGGTATTTTCTGTTTCGAGGAAGTCTCTTCTAAACATAAATCCACTGTATGCGGAAAGTGACGTCTTGGATTAGCCTGTGCGGACTGCACAGGCTAATCCGGGACGACACTTTACGCACATGCATGAAGTCCGGTTTTCCCACGACGCGCCTCATATGAATATATAACAATAAATATCAGTCCCCCTTTGAGTTTGAGATATTGGGAGTTGACGGTATAAAGCCAACATGCACAGTCTACTGACGTCATTTTAATGATTTGCTCATGATCTCATTTTATGTTTGTCCATGTTATTTAGTATGTTTTCTTTTGTTTATTATCAAAATATAGACAAAAGATGATGTGTTTAATAGAATACTAGGTAAGTGTTGAATAAAGGTAAGTTCATTTGCTCGACACAAAAATGTGAACCACTCGACAAGGCTCGAGGTTCATGTTTTCTAATCTTCACTAAATAAACTTATCTTTATTTAAGACTACCCTAGTATTCTCTATATATAAACTGACAGTTAACAAAGCTGTGTTTAGATTTTGAAACCTAACTCTATTCATCAACCCATTCTTAGACTTAAGAATAAAGAATAGACTTAGACTCAAGAACAAATCTCTGTGTGTTTGTAAGTATTCTGGTACCAATGTTGCTTATGTCATTAATAAATAATTCTAAATAAAGAATGCTTGAATTTGCATTGGTGAATATCAAGTAAGAATAAAAATAACAGCATTCTTAAAATACAAAAGTTTCAAGAATATTCTTTATTCTTAGGTCTTAAGTCTACGAGTGGTTGATGAATACGGGCCCTGAGTAAATGAAGAGTTTGAAGTGCAAAATCAACATAGACAATTTTTAGTAATGGTGACCTGAACCCTGACCCCACCCACACCATATGCAATTCTAAGCGAGGTCTAGATATAAGGTATGTACATATGAAGTTTCATTAAAATATCTCAATGTGTTCTCAAGCTTTTGAGCGGAAACTGTTTGTCTATTTTTAGTAATGGTAACCTTGACCCCACCCACCACATATGCAATCCCAAGCGAGGTCTCAATTTAAGATATCTATGTATTAAGTTTCATTAACCATCTCAATGCGTTCTCAAGTTATTGAGAAGAAATCGTTTTTCTATTTTTAGTAATGGTGACCTTGACCCCACCCAAGCGAGGTCTCAATGTAAGGTATCTATGCATGAAGTTTCATTAAAATATCTTGATGTGTTCTCAAGTTATTGAGCGGAAACCGTTTTTCTATTTTTAGTAACAGTGGCCTTGACCTTGACCCGACCCACCCCATATGCAATCCCAAGTGAGGTCTCGCTATAAGGTATCTATGTATGAAGTTTCATTACAATAGCTCAATCCGTTCTCGAGTTAGAGAGCGGAAACTAAAAGTTGACGACGACACCCCGCCCGCCCGCCGAAGAAACGACATACCCCAATCTAATAACCGAAATATTTATTCAAAAAATTTGGTTAAAAATCTGCCACTGTTTTCATCACACACCACATGTTGGAATTGCATTTACTTTGATGTTTTATTATTAACGAAGAAATGTTTCATGCAAAAAAGCTTACCCTTCACAGACACTGTCTTGTTATACATGTCAACAGCCTCTGAAAGTGTATTATAACAAAATAGTAGTACATCTGCAAAGTTTAAATTCCAATTATTTTATCACCTATATACAGGACATGTACAGTACATCTCAGGAGAAACATATGAGGCGTGTCATGGGAAACCTGGGCTAAATGCATTATGCATCTGCGTAAAGTGTCGTCCTGGATCAGCCTGTGCAGTCCAAACAGGCGAATCCGGGACGACACTTTCCGCTTTTAAAGTATTTTCTGTTTCAAGGAAGTCTCTTTTAAACATAAATCCACTGTAGGCGGAAAGTGTCATCCCAGATGTGGACAATTTAGGCACATGCATTCTGCTCGATTTTCCCACATCACACCTCATATTTTGACATTCCCAGTTTGAGTTTTAGAATAAGCGGCAAATCAATGTGCAGTTGTTGTACCGTATACCATGGGCATACTTTTTGCCCTACTTCTGACACCATTGTGAGTTTTGCTTTGAAAAAACGTTCTCCATGTTCTCTATCTACTCAGCCACCGTCTATTCGGCCACCTCTGATTAATGGAAATTAATTGTTGTATATTATTAAACTTGTGTTAGTTTTTTGTATTGTGACAATTCCATCTCATAAATACTTTTTTTTTTCAAAATTGCTAATTTTAGATTTTGTCTAACAAAATTAACATATTTGAAGAAATTCTCTGAAATCGCTACACACTATGTGCATAACCCGGGTTTTTTGGAAACAGTTATTTGGTGTTTGTTAGTCTATAACAGGAAGCCTTTAATGATTTAGATCAAAATATTCATTACAAAATTTAAGTGCTTTCCTATCAAATGAAGACTGAACCAAATGATAGGAAACATCTGAAAAATTAATAGTTGCTTTAGTGCCTTCTTAGAATTGGTCAGTAACTAAGTAAATGGCTGACCCCTAAATTACCTGGCCTTTATTTTGTAGGAGAGACCTTAAACTTAAAGATAAAAGTCTCACTGAAGTTGAAATTGAGTTCTTTTAGGATATAAAAGTATTTGTGGCGCGTTGTGATAAAACCGGTCTTAACGCATGTGCGTAAAGTGTCGTCCCGGATTAGCCTGTGCAGTTCGTGCAGGCTAATCCAGGACGGCACTTTCCGCCTACAGTGGATTTATGTTTAGAAGAGACTTCCTTGAAACAGAATATACCATACAAGCGGAAAGTGCTGTCCTGGATTAGCTTGTGCGGACTGCACACGCTAATCCGGGACGACACTTTACGCACATGCATTAAGACCGGTTTTCTCACGACGCGCCACAATTAAGCTATGAAAGCAGCAGTCCAGAAATATGTTGATAAAAATAAAACTTTGCAGAAATCGTTTGAACGATAAAAAAAAAAAAAAAAATTGTGTGTGAAATCAATTTTCCAAAATACTGAACACGTTTTAATAATAGTTTATGTTAGCCATGAATTTGACAATACAATGAAATCAGATCTAAAACTAATAACTTTTGCCCAAGTACATTGTAAAATGGCCACCATAATACCATTGCTATGCATGTTGACAGAGAGATTGAAATTCTCAGAATAACAACTAATCATTATCCCCAAGTTCATTTGTAAAATTGCAAAGATTGATTAATAAAATTTAGTAAAATTACTCATTTATATTTAAACGAACCAAAGCAATCCCTTACTTCTGGTGGCAATCTGTACGCTGTATGACGGCTGACTAGCCCCGAACATGGAGACGGCTATCACCTGTATCTCATACAATGTCGTCATCTCCAGACCCAGAAGAAGCTCAAAATTAATGAAACTGTCAACCTGGAACATGGGCAAACAATGTCTTTAATAGCACTTTTTATTGCAATACAGCAGCAAATCACATGATATATAAAGCATGGCCAGAAGTAGCAGCAAATCACATGATATATAAAGCATGGCCAGAAGTAGCAGCAAATCAGATGATATATAAAGCATGCCCAGAGGTAGCAGCAAATCACATGATATATAAAGCATGCCCAGAGGTAGCAGCAAATCACATGATATATAAAGCATGGCCAGAAGTAGCAGCAAATCACATGATATATAAAGCATGGCCAGAAGTAGCAGCAAATCACATGATATATAAAGCATGCCCAGAGGTAGCAGCAAATCACATGATATATAAAGCATGGCCAGAAGTAGCAGCAAATCACATGATATATAAAGCACGGCCAGAAGTAGCAGCAAATCACATGATATATAAATCATGGCCAGAAGTAGCAGCAAATCACATGATATATAAAGCATGGCCAGAAGTAGCAGCAAATCACATGATATATAAAGCATGGCCAGAAGTAGCAGCAAATCACATGATATATAAAGCATGGCCAGAAGTAGCAGCAAATCACATGATATATAAAGCATGGCCAGAGGTAGCAGCAAATCACATGATATATAAAGCATGGCCAGAAGTAGAGCAAATCACATGATATATAAAGCATGGCCAGAGGTAGCAGCAAATCACATGATATATAAAGCATGGCCAGAAGTAGCAGCAAATCACATGATATATAAAGCATGCCCAGAAGTAGCAGCAAGTCACATGATATATAAAGCATGCCCAGAAGTAGCAGCAAATCACATGATATATAAAGCATGCCCAGAGGTAGCAGCAAATCACATGATATATAAAGCATGGCCAGAAGTAGCAGCAAATCACATGATATATAAAGCATGCCCAGAGGTAGCAGCAAATCACATGATATATAAAGCATGCCCAGAGGTAGCAGCAAATCACATGATATATAAAGCATGGCCAGAAGTAGCAGCAAATCACATGATATATAAAGCACGCCCAGAAATAGCAGCAAATCACATGATATATAAAGCACGCCCAGAAATAGCAAATCACATGATATATAAAGCATGCCCAGAAATAGCAAATCACATGATATATAAAGCATGCCCAGAAGTAGCAGCAAATCACATGATATATAAAGCATGGCCAGAAATAGCAGCAAATCACATGATATATAAAGCATGGCCAGAAGTAGCAGCAAATCACATGATATATAAAGCATGGCCAGAAATAGCAGCAAATCACAGTAGATAACAACAAGTGCTGTCACTACAATGTGACATATGCCCCCGAATGCTCATTCGTCAAAAATGTAAACAGAATGAAGAGATTGCTTTTCCTGATGGAAGAAGTATTTCAAGTTGAAAGTACCTATAATAGTATGCAAAATCTTTCAGAAAAGGACATAAATCTTTAAAACAAGACACTGTGTATGATAAACACACATGCCTCCTGGTTAGTGCTGGACAGCCCGTTTGAATTATTCTAAGTCCAAAGTAGGTCAAGGTCAAAGTAAGGTTGGGTGATATGGGTGGATTCGGAACGGTCATAAGAAACAACTGTGTAAGTATCCAAGTGTTGTAATAAGCGGTGTTGGTGCTAGATGAAACGGTAAAATCTAGTTAACCAAGAACTGGCACTTTTGAATTATTATAAGTCCAAATTAGATCAAGATCAAAGTGTGGTTGTGTTTAAGTATCCAAGTGGTGTAGCAAGCGGTGTTGGTGGTAGACGAAACGGTAAAATCCAGTTAACCAAGAAACAGCCCATTGGAATTATTTAAATGCAAATTAGGTGAAGGTCAAGGTAAAAGTGAGGTTGGGTGATATGGGTGGATAGGGAATTGTCATAAGCAACAACTGTGTAAGTATCCAAGTGTTGTAGAAAGCGCTGTTGGTGCAAGACGAAATGGTAAAATCTACTTAACCTTGTCACAGCAGGAGATTATCTGGGTTGCTTTCCCTGGTGGAGGCGTTGATGGTAAGAAGTTTCAAGTAAATAAATTTGATAGTATTCAAGATATTGGACTTTAACCTTTGCCGGACGGATGTACGGACAGAGAGTTCGATTTTAGTATGCCCACCTTTAGAGGCATAAAAAGACTCAAGCAACAGCTCTGGCAAATCCCAAAGCATTCATATAATGAAGCAACAAATTTACGACAAAGACATCAACCATTCAGAGAATGTAGCTATGAATCACAGAGACATAATAGCATGCTCAGAATATTTTACTTGTTCACAACAAACATCAACAAATAGGGACAATGTTACGAAATTTGAAAGATTTGTAAGAATCACACAAATAATTTAACAAAATAAAACAGAACATTAGTTTACCATCTGAAATTTAAAGTAAGTGTCAGCTAGCTTCTTGTACTGCACTTTATAGTTAATAACCAGGTCGCTGTTTTCTAGTGGCGGTAACCATGACACCAGCAGGTCGGGTCCGGTAGCAACTGCAGACACAGATGTCGGCTGGCTGGGCAACTTACCTGACAACAGAAGATGTCATCTTTAGAATTTGCTTATTCTTTATCATTTAGCATTTTTATTTCTGAAACTTCAAATTACAGATTTCTCGAAAGCTCTAGAAGTATGTCAGACATTTGGTTATACAACATCTCATAATTTTTTGGAACACAATAAAGTTGTCATAAATAACATAAATGCAGGTCAGACTTAAAATCTGCCTGACCTGTCCATCTGACTGATAGCTTTCGGGAAGTCTGCATTAACTATTTTATTTTAAACTGAGGATAAATTAACATTAATGTTTTATTCCAAATTGAGGATAGAACATTTGTTGTCACATATTTTAGCATGCTTATGGCATATTGCAATGTATTTTATCTTATTTCCCTGTTAAATAAAATACTTGCCGACTTTCATGATCATGGTTTATGTTTACTTGGTCTTTCTAGACACATTTATCCAACAGTGGCCTCATTTTCCATACTGCTGAAAGCGTTAAACATATGAGGCATGTTGTAGGAAAACCGAACTTTATGTACGTGATCCGGGATAACACTTTCCGCCTACAGTGGATTTATGTTTAGAAAAGACTTCCTTGAAACAGAGAATACCATAAAAGCGGAAAGTGTCGTCCCTGATCAGCTTGTGCTGACTGCACAGGCTAATCCTGGACAACACTTTATGCACATGTATTAAGCACGGTTTTCCCACGACACACCTCATATAAATAAAAGGCACAACAACGCCACAGGCAGCCCTACTTTGACCCTCCTTAAGGCATTGCGTCAGTTTCATGGCGTCCCCTATACACTCCGTGTAGCTCATGCCGTCGTTAGTTCCCCATCCGTCACACAGGTTCTGGCAGAGTCTGGACATTCCACTGCGGATGCAACACGGCATGTGGTTCCGACCATCTGTGCGAGTCAAAGGGAATCAATAAAGTAGTAGACTTTTTGATGACAAAGCAGGGTCCAATTTCTGTTTATGGGGATGCCTCCGACAGCCCTCAAATGGGGGAATTGGGGCGTCATTTTGTAAGATCTGGGGATTTTAAATCACATAATAATACTTTCAATGGTCTGTTTCATTCAATAAACTATTATTGATAAATCAGTTGCTAAGGAAAATACAGTCACTCTTATTGAAAGTCTAACTTTACAGAAAAAACAAATGATAATGCAATATTTTATTTAAAACTTCTGGAGGAATTTCTGACCTTTTATGGGGAAAATATGACACTGTTTGTGCTGGGGGAAGCAGCCTTATTTTGGCTGTAAAATTGACATATTGAGGGCCCTGCAGAGGCATATTCTAAGTTTCAAGTGAATAACTTGTGTAGTTTTTAAGTTACAAGACTTTTGAATATAAACTTTAACTTCAAGATCAGACGTGGACGCCGATGCCGGGGCGAGTAGGAAAGCTCACCTATTCTTCAATAGTCGAGCTAATGAGTGGACTATTTAGGAAAGCTCACATATTCTTCAAATAGTCGAGCTAATGAGTGGACTATTTTGGAAAGCTCACCTATTCTTCAAATAGTCGAGCTAATGAGTGGACTATTACACAATAGTTACTGTTTTGGAAACTTGTCTGTACGTCTCTGGTTCTAATTTTCTGCCAACTGGGAAGATAAAATGTCTTAAATAATTTGGTTTAATGTTGATGTTATCATGTTTTATTTTAGACAATCTCTACAAAATGAAGAGTGTTTTTTAAAAACATATAAATAGACATCTGAAACAACAGCTAAAAAAATGTTGTTTATGGTGTTTACAAAAAAAAAGATGATGACAGACTTCAAACTTTTGGTGATTTTTTGACGACTCAATTTTTATCAATGCGGGCTTACAGTTCACTGATTTACCAAAGGTGTACTACATGAGAATGATGGGTTACACAGACAGGTTTCTCACCTTGCCCGCACCAAAGGACCTTCAGAAGGTTGTTCTCCATACAGCTGGCGTTGAGTGCAATGCTGGCCATCTGGGAGAACGGTGTGGTGGTGCGGCACATCGGCAACGCACACATCTCGACACCATGCGTCTGGCAGCAGTCTGAAGACAGCTTGTGATGTTTATAAAGTTGAAACCTATTTGTTTTAACTCTTAACTCTTAAAATTCTGAAATTTTATAATTGGACTTTTTGAAAAAGAAATACACTGTTTAAGATTTTGACAAAACAATGCACAATGCAATATAATTCAAGTGTATTAATATTTAATATGTGTCATGCACAATCATATTAAAGCATCCAAAGCATAGTGTTCCAAACAGACATTCTAATTTCTAATTATTTTCAACTTAAGTTTAGAATAGCTAAAGAGTATTTATAAATATGTGCCAAAGACTATGTCTAAGATAACAGAATCTAATAGCTAAGCTTTATCTATATAAATATTTTAACATTATGCAACACATACTAACATGATACTTGCTAATTTTTCTATAGACAAAGAACAAAATTATCGTTGTTAAACTACCCAATAAACAACGCCAAAAGTAGTCTGGCTTCTAAGCGGACCATTATTAAATATAGTTCTCATCACCATTGAATTTCTTTTTGTCAAATCATGTTAGAATCGAAAAAAAAATCGCATTATCGTTGTTTATCAGGTAATAAACAACTCTTAGTCGTTCTAATGCGTGGCCATTAAAACACTTGGGCTAACACCCTCGTGGTTTAATTCCTACGCATCAGAACTCCAAATAGTTGTTTATCGGCCAATAAACACCGATAAAACGAAAATTATTTCTTAATTATACAAACAGGTCTTAATTAAATAATATATACAGTTGAAAAGTCGATGTCGGTGGAACCGAAGAAAATGGTTTGAAATAGGAAAGTTCGAAATAGCGATGTTCTCTATTGTACCAATAATCTTATAGTTGTGAAAATTGAGCATGGAGTTAAATTAAACAATGTGTATGAATGATAATGAAGGTTCGTAAATAACATTATAAATATTGTAAATTTGTCCGCATTGTATGTTACTAAAAATTATAACCCTACCGTATATCCAATGAACGCTGATTATTTACCCACGTGTCAATCATCACTTGGTTAACCCGAGAACAATGGAAGGTGCAAAAACTTTACCAGGCGACAACTACCAAGTCATCGCACATTTAATAGACAGCTTGGGCTTAGGTGCCACTTTGATATAAACACTGACTGCGTGTGAAAAACGTAGTTGGGGCCGGAATATTAGTTCGAAATAGAGATGAATTCAAAATAGGCAAAGTCGAATTAATTATTGATATTTGAATTAAATAAAAAAAACGCAAAAAATCAGGACCAAAACAGCAATTAATTCTAATTAAAGGTGTTCGAAATAGCGGTGTTCAACGTTACAACAAGATAATTATTATAGGATGAGATATTTGTATAACAAATTGAATAAAATGCCTGAAAACAAGAAAACCCTTGATAGGAAATCAACTCAAGTGGAAGCGATAAGAACTTGTGACTTGACAGTGCTCTTATCATTTGCACTAGTGAATCCTGTGATAGTACGCAATGCAATGTAATTTTTTGGTAATAATTGCATTAGAAGAAATACGAATTTCACTGGCTTTGATGAGTGCAGTAATAAGCAGTATGTATATGAGGCGTGTCGTGGGAAAACTGGGCTAAATGCATGTGCGTAAAGTGTCATCCCGGATCAGCCTGTGCAGTTCGCACAGGCTAATCCGGGATGGCACATTCCACCTACAGTGGATTCATATGTAGAAGAGACTTCCTTGAAACAGAAAATACAATAAAAGCGCAAAGTCTCGTCCCGGATTAGCATTAAGCCCGGTTTTCCCACGACACGCCTCATATATATAATTTAGGTGAAACTGTGTAAAACCAAACCTGTAACATCTACATCCTGGTACATGGGGGGAGTCGGTGCACCTGAAAACACACACGTAACAAGCACTGATTTGCATACTGGACATTTTTTCCCAAGAATGTTTGAGCATACAATTACAATACTAATAAGTTTTAAATTCTGTCAGAAAATAATCAATCAGGATAAACAAGGCAACATCTCTGAAGCCACACTCTACAATGTACACATATGGAAACTATTTTAATAAGAAAGTGTATATAGTTTAAGGTTTAAAGTGAATGGATGCTTTGTGCATAATTGTACTGTTGGAACAGAGCAACATTTTAAAAGTCTATGACTTAAGAATCAATGATGTGACTATTTTGTCAAAGTAGAGCAATGTCGGGTAATATCGACACCATTAAGACGTGAAATCGATTTCGTCTTTCAGTGTCGGTATTACCCGCTAAGAACATTAATAACGTAGTGTGTAGCTGTTTTGACTTGACAATTTTACTAATGAATGGGAAAATCGTTGTCGACCATGTCATTTTATTTGATGGATTATCTGTTCACAGTCAGGCGGGTAATATCGACACGTTTCGGGTAATATCGACACCTTACATCATATATAAGCACATTTACACCATACTATGAGTTTTTTGTCGCTTAGCTTTTATTTAGAGTTTTATTTAATGTATGTTTATATTCGACTCACCTCTAAACTAATGTGTACATCCGTCTGTACCGGAGATAAATTGTCTATGCACAGTTCCTGTTCTACTTTTAAAAGGACTCATGCATTTTGATGAAGACTAATAAAGCAACATTTATTGATGACCTATATATATTTATCAAGCCAACAAATCATGTTGTTATAACACCTAACAGTTTGCAAAGCAAAATGCAAACCAGCGCCCAAATTTAAACATGTTTGATGATATCTAGGTAGCTTGTTTTTGGACGTGAACTCTACTGAAAAGATGCCATAAATTTGAGTTTCAGAGCAATCATTTCCATTCGTGTATGCATGCGTTTCTAAAACAAATGTTTTATACTTGGCAATAAACGCACTATTCACAAATGATTTCTGCACCAATGTGTCAATAAAATGTATTTTACTACAGCCAGCAAGTCATCCAATCAGAACGCCTGAAATTACCAATATGCAAATAAATGTCGATAGATGTTTATCACGCCGTCAATCAAATTTTAATTGGTATAGGAGCAAGTAATTTCCAACACATATGAGCTGGTTATGCGCTTGTTAGGAGCACATTTTTAACACCCGCTTACTAAATGAACATCTACAGATTTGATAGTGCAAAATATGTATGTAGATAAACACGAGACACCACATGACCCATTATCTGGTGTCGATATTAACCGACTATGCATAATAATGTCGGGTAATATGGACAACCCATAAAGGAATGTTTAAAAATGTCTGAACTCATTTAAAAAGAGTTTATTGAGAAAAATCTAATTCCACCTTAGATTGTCACTAAAGACCGCAAGTAATGCAAATTCCCTATGCGGCTTAACTCTTTCCGAAATAACCCTCGTTACATAATCCTATAATGCACTAAATATTCGTGAACAATATAATATTCAAAAACATGATGATGTATGAATGTGTAAACAGCAAGCCATTATATTGACCAATCTAATTTTGTGACGTCATCGGAATGTATACGTCACATTTTATGACGAAATCAGTCAGTTAAAAAATGAAATAAGAATATAATGAGACCTTTAGTGACAAGGGTGTCGATATAGACGACTATCTAAATTACCCGACATAACTCTAGTTACTTCTCCTGGAATTCTAACTGTATTATAACCTACTCTACTAGAGCTTACAAGGTTGATCAGCTATACGGCTTTCTACAGTCTGAAGGTATGAATAAAAAATGATGGCCCAAGAGCCACAGAATATAGAAACACATTATGTCTTGTCATGCTGAGGCAGTTACAAATAGCACCAATCTCATTAAATTCACCTCCTAAAGTACACTACGCTTAAGGATCTGAGGACGATCGATAGAAGGTTATCTTCTGGAGACCTTTCAACCAACCAATCAGAGACTTGCTTTCACAGTCTTGAAAGTAAAAGTGAATACATATTTAGCTTCAGAATATTATTGTTTTTGCTCAAATCCCAGTGTGTAATTTTTACAAGTACAGAATTTTACAGTATTAACAACATGGCTTCGTCGACAATAACTAAACACAGTCGATTTCATGCGAAGCAATCTTTGTTATTCAATAAACAAATAAGTATTTCTATTTGCTGACATTTTAGCGAGTTAATTCCATTTCTTTTATCATACTCATTTGCAATATCTGCGATGTTCGACAACCAGACTGCTTTAAAAAACAAGCAATCTCATTCACTTAGCTATAAATAGCGTTTGGGAAACTCCGTGTTTTCGAGAAGAAGTAATTCAACAGGCCGTCGTCAGATCTTCCCATAGGCATAGGAAGGTCGTGCACTTTAGTCAGATTGAAATAGCAGAATTAAAGGCAACGACTACAAAACACTGTGCTGCTAGGAAACCCACCTGTGATGTTGAGATGGTGACTGACAGACGCGCTGTCTTTGAAGCCCTGCACGTAACAGCGGTAGATGCCGGCGTCCGACAGAACCAGTTTATATACTACGAGGTTCCATTGGTCACTGAGATCTAAAACCAATTTATTTATAATTGAGGTACCAGTTTTGGTGACCCTAAGGGTGCACATACCTGTTCAAACTGATCACTTTGCTTTGCTTTCTTGCAGCAAAGAAACTTGCAATTACTTAGGTAAATGTTGTGTTAGGAGTCTTGTTTTATATGCCACTCTTTAGATGCTGAATTGTGAATAGAACCAGTTTCAGTGACCCTCCATGGATTATAAAATGTACATGTTGAAACACAATATTTTGTACAAAAAATGTTAAAACTATGAAAACATATGGAAAAAAGAACAATTACAACAAGATAAATGCTGCATGTGGAAATTTGCACTATTAGTTATTCCATTGGCAGTAGACATCATTTTTTCTCTAAATTACCCATTTCTGTTGCCATTAAATGTCATGTGACCAGTAGCAAGTTAGTTTAGTTTAAACCTATTTATTTTAGCTCGATTGCATCGAAAGCTTAAGGCTTATTGAGACACTCTCGGGTCCGTTTCCTGGGTAGAACCAGTACTTGGTGTCTTTGGTGGAGATCTTGAGTACGCTCTCAGAGTGGGGGTCGAACCCGAATCCTCCCGATCGCTAGGCGGACACCATTTCCACTACGCCACCACGACCTCGCAAGTAGCAAGTTATAACAATCTATTTAACTTAACCTCACATTCATTGATTCAAACAAATTTTACTTAATAACTGAATCAATTAAAGCCAATTATTTGCTTTAAAATAGGTGTTCCTGTAGCATATTCAATTGTAAATGAGTATATTAATGACTTTAAATTGCTATCGGTTTTGATAAAGTACATGTTAGTTACATTGTTCTGGATCTTAAATTAGCATAATGTTATGTGTTGTAAACTTGTGTGTTATATCCTGAATAGGGCGCTTTTCCATATGTTCGTATCCGCATCCGCATTGCGCAAATCCGCATACGCAAAAAATCGAACAATTTGAAAACAGTTGGACTGTTTCCACATGTCCGCAGCGGATGCAGACGACATGGTATCTAAATTAGCATGATGAACAAAGATGTATCATAATTAAAACTATGGGAAAATAAACACAAATAGCCTGGTACACCTGGATAACTTAACCTAAGACTCACCGAGTACAGTAACTCGGTAACAACGGTAACCTTTACATGAGTCATGACTTACAATGTATATATAATTGTTGGAAGTTTTATATTGTTTATAATACACCATATGTGAATGTTTTCGCATACTGGCATATACGTGCAGGCGACTTAATTATAACGGTTTAAAACTTCTTACCAAGAGTTCGTATCTATTTGGAAATAAGCAGAACACTAAAATATTCGACTTCTTTGCGGATTCATGGAAAAGCGCGTCTGGATAATATTTATGTGGATACGGATACGGATGCGGATAAGAATGCGAATACGGACATATGGAAAAGCTGCCTTAATCTTTCTAATAACTGCATAATGAGTGCTGTGTGGTGTATCACATCTATTTCATAAACTTGAGAATGAAGATTTTCTTAGACTGAAACAAATTATATAAATTATTTAAAAAAAATGAATATGGCTAGAAAAATGGTCATGACTTTCTCTATAACATTTTCTGCAGTATACTGGGGTAATTCAAAGTTTGTTGATTTTGTTTATGTATGGCCGGGATTATCTGTAAAATTTTTTGTAGAATTATTTTGAAATTCAATATTTTCATGCACTGGTTCTCACAATGTTGACCCAAATACATTGATATCACAAGCAGTATCATTTCCTTACACATATCATATGCCAAAAACATCAATACCATCGGAATGGTATACAATGATTTTTTTAATAGATGTCTAGTTTACTTAATAACTCCAAGAAAATTATGGACCAATATATGTGTATTTGCCTGAATAATTCCTTAAAACCGTTAGGCGTAACAAAAGTTTTTGGTTTCCGCTTACCCGACTCCCATCCCCCCTATTTCTTTTGGCCGACCCTGAATTTTTTTTTCCTAACGTTCGTAGCATATGTCAAGAACATGTACCAAATCATAAGTGTCTCAAACACAAAGTCAAATTTTGACTTTTCATCCTAAGAATATCTTAAGAATGTTTATAAATATGACGCATGTCGTGGGAAAACCGAGCTTAATGCATGTGCGTAAAGTCTCGTCCTGGATTAGCCTGTGCAGTTCGCACAGGTAAATCCTGTGCAGTCCACACAGGCAAATCAGGGACAGCACTTTCCGCCTCCAGTGAATTTATGTTTCGAAGAGACTTCCTTAAAGCAGAAAATGCCATGAAAGCGAAAGTGCCATCCTGGATTAGCCTGTGCAGACTGCACAGGCTAATTCGGGATGGCACTTAACGCACATGCATTAAGCCCGGCTTTTCCTCGACACGCCTCATATGGGTCCAGATACACGATGTGATACCTTGCTGACTTGTTATGGAGTATTTTCTAGGGTCACCCTTCGACTCCATCCCTACAGATATGGTAACATTGTGGTCGACGTGTTCCCAAATCACCTGCAAGGTTTTAAAGTGTGTTTAAATGTTGTTCTATTTTCGTATCAAATATTATTTACCTCAACATACATAAACAATAAATTCTAACATAATACTTGCTGATTTTTCTAAAGACAAAGAACAAAATTATCGTTGTTAAACTACCCAATAAACAACGCAAAAAGAAGTTCCAAAGCTGAGTGCAGCATAGAACAAGAAATGTGGAAATTCCACAAATACCAAATGTATAGAACAAAATGCATAAAAGTCAGCACAATAATGAAAGAAAGTTCTGGGTGCAAGGTGAAGGTCATACACCTACGGCTACGAAATGGTGACCTTGAGCTTGCAACCCAAAACAAGGTCTCAATATAAGATACCTACATTTGAAGTTTCATTAAAAGATCTAAATTTGTTCTGAATTTGTGGAAACCATTTTTTTATTTTTAGTAATGGTGACCTTGACCCCCACCCACCCCATATGCAATTGCAAGCGAGGTCTAGATATAAGGTATCTACATATAAAGTTTCATTAAAATATCTCATTTCATTCTATAGGTATTGAGTGAAATCTGTTTGTCTCTTTTTATTTAAAGGTGACCTTGACCCCACCCACCCTATATGCAATCCCATGCGAGGTCTCAATATGAGGCATCAACATATGAAGTTTCATTAAAATATCTCAATGTGCTCTCAATTTATTGAGCAGAAACCATTTTTCTATTTTTAGTAACAGTTACCTAGACCCTGCTGCACCTACCCCATATGAAATCCCAAGCAATGTCTCGATATAAGGTATCTATGTATGAAGTTTCATTAAAATATCTGAACTTGTTCTCAGGTTATTGGGAGGAAACCATTTTTCTATTTTTAGTAACAGTGACCTTGACCATGACCCAACCCACCCCATATCCAATCCAAGCGAGGTCTCCATAAGGCATCTATGTATGAATTTTTATTAAAATATCTCTATGCATTCTCAAGTTATTGAGCAGAAACCATTCTTCTATTTTTAGTAACAGTGACCTTGACCTTAACCCCCACCGACCCTAAATGCAATCCCAAGCGAGGTCTCAATATAAGGTAACTATGTATGAAGTTTCATTAAAATTTCTCTATGCATTTTCAAGTTATTGAGCAGAAACCATTTTTCTATTTTTAGTAATGGTGACCTTGACCTTGACCCCACCCACCCCAAATGCAATCCCAAGCGAGATCTCGATATAAGGAATCTATGTATGAAGTTTCATTAAAATATCTCAATCCGTTCTCAAGTTTTTTATTAACAGAGACCTTGACCTTGATCCCACCCACCTTATATGCAATCCCAAGCCAGGTCTCGATATTGGGTATCTCTGTATCATTACAATAGCTCAATGCGTTCACGAGTTAGAGAGCAGAAACGAAAAGTTGACGCCGCCAACCTTCCCGCCCGCCCCCCACCCAACGACATACCCCAATCTAATAACCGAAATTTTTCTTCAAAAATTTGGTTTAAAAAATGTAGTTCTCATTAAAATTGCAAAAATAGTTGTCAAACCATGTTATAATCAAAATAATTTTAACATCATCATTGTTTATCGGCCAATAAACAACTCTTTGTCGTTCTGATGCGTGGCTCTTACACTACTGGGGCTAAAGTCCTAGTAATTTCATTCCTACACATCAGAACTCCAAATCCTTGCTTACTGGCCTATCAACATGATAAATAAAAAATTATTTCTTAAATAACATAAAATCATGACAAAGGCAATACAATACTACTCGTATGAACCTAATGGGCTTTTGTTTGCACAAACAGTTTTTCTTTGTTATATCAAATATATTTGACACTTAAAATATGGTTGTGATGTCGTTGATAAAGATTATTTTAACTTATAGGGGCAACATTGTGGTTCTGGTTACTGATTTAGAAAAAGCTATTGACAGATCTATTTGAATTGTCAAATGCTGTGAATTGCAACAATTCCTAAAACAAGCATTAAAAACTTCATGCCCCTATAATGCAGCATGCTGGCCCTTATCATATTTAAGAAAAAAATCCAAGTCTGATATTAAAAAAACTCAGTTTCTATCAACAAAAGCACACCATATTATAAATAGCACTACATTTTCCAAACTTTCCAAACACCAAATGTAATCACCATGTATATTATGACCAAACTGAATAGCTGCTACAGGTAACACTTGATAAAATTATTTCTAAGGCCGAAAACAAATAAATTGTGTGTTTCGAGCAATGGTCTCAAAAAAGTTAGGTAGGGTTGGGATTGAGTTCTTTTTAACTTTTTTTTAAAGACATTTTCTCTGATCCCTTTGTTTGTGAACTGACACACCCACCTTAATTTTCAATGTTTCCTAGCATGCAACATAACACGCCTACTTACGTTTTCTCTGTTTCCAAGGTTTGCAACCTGACAGTTGTAATTACGTTATCATTTTTTCCAAGATTTGCAGCCTGACACACCTACTCACATTTTCACTGTTTCCAAGGTTTGCAACATGACACACCTACTTACGTTTTCATTGTTTTCAAGCTTTGTGACCCAACACGTCCACTTACATCGTCATAATTCATTATTTCCAATGTTTGCGACATGACACACCTACTTACATTTTCTTTGTTTCCAAGGTTTGCAACCTGACAGTCCTACTTACGATTTCATTGTTTCCAAGGTTTGTGACATGACATGCCTACTTACGTTTTCACTGATTCCAAGGTTTGCAACATGACACACCCACTTACGTCTTCATTGTTTCCAAGCTTTGTGACCCCACATGCCCACTCACATCTTCATAAAATCATTGTTTCCAAGGTTTGTGAACTGACATGCCCACTTACGTTTCCATTGTTTCCAAGGTTTGCGACATGACACGTCTACTTATGTCTTCATTGTTTCCATGGTTTTTGACCTAACATGCCTACTTATGTTTTCATTATTTCCATGGTTTGTGACATGACACGCCTACTTACGTTTTCATTATTTCCATGGTTTGTGACATGACGTGCATACTTATGTGTTCATCATTTCCAACGTTTGTGACATGACACGCCTACTAAAGTGTTCATTATTTCCATGGTTTGTGACATGACATGCCTACTTACGTTTTCATTGTTTCCCTGGTTTGCGACATGACATGCCTACTTACGTTTTCATTATTTTCATGGTTTGTGACCTAACACGCCACTGACGTTTTCATTGTTTCCATTGTTTGTGACATGGCACGCCTACTTACGTTTTCATTATTTACATGGTTTGTGACCTAACACGCCTACTTACATTTTCATTGTTTCCATTGTTTGTGACATCACATGCCTACTTACGTTTTCAATGTTTTGGATCTGACATGCCTACTTACGTTTTGAGTATTTCCAAGGTTTGTGACCTGACATGGGAAGGTGGCGATGCTGCCTAAGGCCAAGCTCTGTGATGTCGACCGACTGTTTATAGCGGGGGCTTGAGCATACACTGTAAATACATAGGTATGGAATTTGTCTTTGAACTGTAAACACATATGCTAGGTATATGTGTATACAGTGTAAACGCATATACATGGATCTGCGGGGGCTTGAGCATACACTGTAAATACATAGGTATGGAATTTGTCTTTGAACTGTAAACACATATGCTAGGTATATGTGTATACAGTGTAAACGCATATACATGGATCTTGTCAAATTGCTGTAGACACATATGCATAGAAATTTTTAGTAAACTGTAAATTCAATTTACATATGCATGTATCTTATCAACCAATTGTTTTACAAACACAAGTTCATGGCATTTGTGCGCAAATAAATACGTATGTATGGAACTTAAAGCATTTACTAACTAGAGTTTGTTTAAAAAAACAAAACAAATCGTCACCTTAGTTCAATAATTCAATATCTGCAAAATATAAGCACTTTATTGAGCTCTTGAACTAAGGTGACGATATGTCTCCCCCCACGCACCGCCATTACTCTGCCCAAAATCCACGTACCATGCCATTCCAAAGATACGCACAACCACACTTGGTACTGATCAATCCTGTGAAGTTTTGTCAAATTCCAGGGGTTGCGGAGAACAAGCGCAGACAAAATAATTTTTTAGGAGACCATACATTCATCCATCCATCCATCCAGACATACAACTTTCCAGCACAACATCAATATATCTCCCTAGCTACTACTTGGAGGGAGACATAAAAACATATGAGGTGCGTCCTGGGAAAATCAGGTTTATGGCATGCGTGTAAAGTGTCGTCCCCGATTAGCCTGTGCAGTCCGCACAGGGTGATCTGGGACGGCACTTTCCGCCTGCAGTGGATTCATGTTTAGAAGAGACTGCCTTGAAACAGAAAATACCATAAAAGCGGAAAGTGCCGTCCTGGATGCGGACTGCACAGGCTAATCTGGGATGACACTACGCACATGCATTAATCCCGGTTTTTCCACGACACGCCTCATATGCAGCATGTACACATGCCAATATTTGAATATAAAGAGCTTTGTGAATCAGGGTCCAGTGCATGGTTTCTTCCATATTGACAATCATTTTCTCATCTATTACCTGTAACGGAGCACAAGACGACGGCCAACGGTACCACACATCTATAATCTACCATGTTGAACATCTTTACATATAGGGATGCAAGATCATTACAGCCACTGAAAATACAAGGGGGTAGCACCATATTACACCCATGTTTTGCATCATAAATTAAGAGTTGAATACAGTAATGTTGCACAAGTTTTCCCCTTGTATGGATAATACCACACATAACACCAAACACCTAGGCCAAAACAAAAAAGTTCTGTGTTTCGGGCAACCCGACCCTACCTAGCGAAACATCCCGACCCTAAAGTTTTTAGAGACGATCATTTTCTGTGAAATCTGAATTTGTCATATTTTTATTTTTCAAAGTAGTTAATTGCCTAAATTGTGATTAACTAGATAATCTGTGTCGCACAGGGTTGGCTTATTGACTGGTCGATTGAGTATTGATCGGGCCAGTGGTAAAAAGTGGTTAAAACTGGTCAATACTGGTAATTACTGGTCATTAGCAGTCAATTGATTTTTATTTTAGTTAAATAGGGTTATTATAAATGTTCTACCAGATCTTGGTTTTTTATCATACTGCTACATGGATAGTACACATCAACACTTGAGAGGAACAAATACTGAATGAAAAAGTAATATTTACCTGCCTTTTCTATTAATAATGCACAAAAAAAATTCTAAAGGGAAAACAATCGACCAGTATTGACCAGTATTGGCCACTTTGCGGGTATACAGGGCGGTTTTAACCATTTAAAACTGCTGGTTAAAACCGGGGGCGGTCGATTGGTGCCAACTGCCGCAAAGTTGCTTTATATTATTAACTGATTACTCTGGATATCTTTATGAATGAATAGTATTGCCAGTTAAGCGTTTCCAATTAATTCGCTTTAATGGCTAGACTTAAAACTAAAACTAAAACAAGAAATGTGGAAATTCCAAGAAAAAACAAATTTTTCGAATGAAATGCATACAAGTCAGCACAATAATGAAAGAAAGTTCTGGGTGCCATATGCATTCCTAAGCTAGGTCTCGTTATAAGGTATCTATGTATGAAGTTTCATTAAAATATCTTTATGGATTCTAAAGTTATTGAGCGGAAACCGTTTTTCTATTTTTAGTAATGGTGATCTCGACACCAACCAAGCCATATGCAATCCCAAGCGAGGTCTCAATATAAGGTATCTATGTATGAAAATTCGCTAAAATATCTCGATGCCTTCTCAAGTTTTTGAGCAGAAACCATTTTTCTATTTTTAGTAACGGTGACCTTGAACTTGGCTCCACCCACCCCATATGCAATCTTAAGTGAGGTCTTGATATGTGGTATCTATGTATGAAGTTTCAATAAAATATCTTTATGGATTCCAAAGTTATTGAGCGGAAACCGTTTTTCTATTTTTAGTAACGGTGACCTTAACCTTGATCCCACCAACCCCATCTGCAATCCCAAGCAAGGTCTCGATATAAGGTATACATGCATGAAGTTTCATTAAAATATCTCGATGCGTTCTCAAGTTATTGAGCGGAAACCGTTTTTCTATTTTTAGTAACGGTGACCTTGACCCCACCCACCCCATATGCAATCCCAAGCGAGGTCTCAATATAAGGTATCTATGTATGAAGTTTCATTAAAATATCTCAATGCCTTCTCAAGTAATTAAGCGGAAACCATTTTTCTATTTTAAATAATAGTGACCTTGACCCCACCCACCCCATATGCAATCTCAAACGAGGTCTCAATAAAAGGTATCTATGTATGAAGTTTCATTAAAATATCTCGATGCGTTCTCAAGTTATTGAGCGGAAACCATTTTTCTATTTTTAGCAATGGTGACCTTGATTCCATGCACCACATATGCAATCCCAAGCGAGGTCTCAACATAACGTATCTATGTATGAAGTTTCATTAAAATATCTTAATGCGTTCTCGAGTTAGAGAGCGGAAACGAAAGTTGACGCCGCCACCCCACCAGCTTGCCCTCCCGCCCGCCCAACGCCATACCCCAATCTAATAACTGAAATTTTTCTTCCAAAAATTTGGTTAAAAAACTGTTTTTCTATTTTTAGTAACGGTGACCTCGAGCCCACCCATGCCATATGCAATCCCATGCGAGGTCTCAATATAAGGTATCTCTGTATGAAGTTTTAGTAAAATATCTTGATGCATTCTCAAGTTATTGAGCAGAAACCATTTTTCTATTTTTAGTAATGGTGACCTTGACCCCACCCACCCCATATGCAATCCCAAGCACAGGTCTCGATATAAGGTATTTATGTATGAAGTTTCATTAAAATATCTCGATGCCTTCTCAAGTAATTGAGCGGAAACCGTTTTTCTATTTTAAGTAATAGTGACCTTGACCCCACCCACCCCATGTGCAATCCCAAACGAGGTCTCGACAAAAGGTATCTATGTATGAAGTGTCATTAAAATATCTCGATGTGTTCTCAACTTATTGAGCAGAAAACATTTTTCCATTTTTTAGCAATGGTGACCTTGACCCCACCCACCCCATATGCAATCCCAAGCGAGGTCTTGATATAAGGTATCTATGTATGAAGTTTCATTAAAATATCTTAATCCGTTCTTGAGTTAGAGAGCAGAAACGAAAAGTTGACGCCGCCACCTAGCCCTCCCACCCGCTTTCCCGCCCGCCCAACAACATACCCCAATCTAATAAGATAAACTTTTCTTTAAAAAATATGGTTAAAAAAACTCAATCCCTACCCTACCTAATTTTTGGAGACCGTTGCCTGAAACACACAATAATTTTTTTTTGCCCTAGTAATACTGATGGCTGAGGTTACAAGAGCTGTCAGAAGATAGCGCGCTCGACTATTCGAAGTATTTCAGTTGGTACATATTTTTGAATAGTGAAGGGGAATAAATTTGTTAAAATACAAAAGTTTCAAGCGAAGCCTTGCATAGTTTATACATTTTTGGAACAAAAACTTTAACCACAAAATTAATGTAAAAAGTGTGCATAACTTTGTCAAAATACAGAACAGAGTAATGGGTAATGTTGCCCCTGATACTAGAGTTGATGACAAGGTTAGTTCCAAGTTTCAAGTGAATAACTTATGTAGTTTTGAAGTTACCAAACTTTTGAATATAAACTTTAAACAGAAAATCTAAGTGAAAAGGGGGCATAACTCTGTCAAAATACAAAGTAGAGTTATGGGTAATGTTGATCCTGACACTAGAGTTGATGACAAAGGTTAGTTCTAAGTTTCAAGTGAAAAGCTTATGTAGTATTGAAGTTACAAAACTTTTGAATATAAACTTTACCAGAAAATCTATGTGAAAAAGGGGCATAACTCTGTCAAAATACAAAAAGAGTTATGGGAAATGTTGCCCCTGATACTAGAGTTGATGACAAAGGTTAGTTACAAGTTTCAAGTGAATAACTTACGTCGTTTTGATGTTACAAACACTTTTGAACATAAACTTTAACCAGAAAATCTAAGTGTAAAAGGGGCATAACTCTGACAAAATACAAAACAGAGTTATGGGGAATGTTGCCCTTGATATTGGAGTTGATGACAAAGGTATATTCCAAGTTTAAAGTGAATAACTTATGAAGTTTTGACGTTACAAGACTTTTAAATAAAAACTTAAACTAATTCAGACGCCGACATGGACGCCGACGACGGGGGTAGTAGGATAGCTCACCTATTCTTCGAACATCAACCGCAAGCTATTTGGACAATGACATCACTCTACTCGACAACAAAAATAAACTTACATCCATAACAAGAGGGCCAAGATGGCCCTATGTCGCTCACCTGAGTGTAAAGCATTATAATGGCTTCTAAGAAGATCCCGCCCACTGGCCGCCATTATTTTAAACGAATCAAAATAATATCCAGGAATTTGTAGAGAGTCACCCAAGGAACATTTGTGTGGAATAATTTTGAAATCCAGCCAGTGGTTTCTAACAAGAAGGCTTTTAAAGTTTTCAATATAGCCAGATAAGGAAAACTGCCCCGCCCCTGGCAGCCATGTTTTTAAGGACTTCGGTAGAGGGTTACCCAAGGAACATTTCTGTGAAATTAGTTTGAAATCCAGCCAGTGGTTTCAGACAAGAAGATTTTTTTAAGTTTTCGATACAGCCATATCAGGAAAACTGCCGCGCCCCCTGGTGGCCATGTTTTTAAACGAATCAAAATGATTTGAAGGAATTTGGTAGAAGGTAACCCAAGGAGCATTTCTGTGACAACTTATTCAAATCCAGCCCGTGGTTTCTGATGAAGATTTAAGTTTTCCAGTTCTTAATCTTTTGGTTGCCATGGCAACCAGAGTTTTCAATACATTCTAATAAATTGAAGGAATTTGGTTAAGGACCATCCCAGGAACATTTTGGCAGTTTTGATTAAAATCTGCCCAGTGGTTTAAGAGAAGTTGTTTGAAGTAAAATGTTGACAACGGACACAGACTGACCACAATAGCTTACCCTTGAGCACAAAGTGCTCAGGTGAGTTAAAAATGTTTTAATCCATTATACTAACATTCCTACTCAAACTTGTTTGCCTGTGATTTTTGGTTGACCTGAAGTTTCTACCAAAGACCAACTATTATTTCTGATTACAAACATGCTTCCATAATACAATGTCAATAAACGCATAGTTATATTGTTCCCATACAGACAGTTATAGGCAACTCATTCAGAAAGTTAGATAACTAATGCAGACAGTTAGGTAACTCAAAAGTCTAGTAGAAAGCTCAAGCATGTTTGTGCATTGAGACATTGATATATACCTACTGCCAATTCATATTATCAATTAGTTGGTGTCTTAAACACCTTCTCAACTCGAGCAATTAATAAACTGTCAAAGAGACCTGTTCAGTGTTGACAGATTGGCAAATTGACAGTTTTAAAAAAAATTGTCATAGATTCCAAAAAGAAATGATACATTATACACAAACAATCTAAATACCAATCGTGACTAAAAAAAAATAGATCGGAAAAATCTTTCCGTTTATGGATAATCATCAATAGAACTGGATAAATTATAAAGCGTTTGTAACGCTTTTCATCAGTATTTTGGAAATTACGTACATCACTTACATAGCTGTACAAATACACAACCAAATGTACAAGTCCGAATGGCCGAGTGGTTAGCGCATGAGATTTTTTATCTCAAAGGTCCCGGATTCGAGACCCGGCAAAGGCAAACTTTTAAATTTAACTTTCGTTTCTTAATATAATATTTGTTTAAGATTATTCCAGATGCTGTAGTTTTTACAGTAATGGCATTTAATGACATTTTTCAAAACTATGAAAAATCTGTGAACGAGTCACTTTAACTCTTTCTCTAGTTACCTAAGAGGCTTATTGGTTTTAATGGCAAAATCTTAAAGTATCTGATTTATTTTTTATTTATGCTTGTATGATTAATATAGTCTAATTCATGTGACTAGATCAGAAAACTAACAGGTGTGAGCATTACCAACAAGCAACAAAGATTATTAAATGCATATGCTCCACACAATGAAAAAAGCTTTGAAAAATAAATATGTCTGCTCTGCACAGAAACACTCAGGGACCTCAATCAAATTTGGGGGAAGGGGCCCACCGCCCTCTGGAGGGGGAATTTTGACTGACCGGGGGGAATATTTTAAAAAGGAAGTTTTTACAGATTAACTGATTTGAAAACTAACTCGACCCGAACAAACTCGCGTCTAATTGTCGTTTGGTAAAAACGTCATGTTATCTTTACAGCAAATGAAACTCCTATAAATATAACTTTGATTATTTTTTAGCACAAAAAAACATAGCTCAGAATCTACCAATAACGCTTAAAATTTGGACTTGGCTGCGGTATACATGTAACAATGCAGCTATACACGCGTCATTTCCACGAGTTTTTCGTGACTTCGCCAGCGTTAATAAATAGCTTGCGCGTTTTTCTAGCCCAGCACGATTTTATAATGGAAATATGAAACTAATACAATTCAATATGCAACACATATTTTTGGGTAAAAGTAGTTTGCAGTCCCGCTTTTTAAATTATTAATTAATTTAAAGGGACTTGTTCACAGATTGTCAAAATGACATTTTCCCAACTTTTTGTCACAGATTCAAAAAATAAAAGAACACTGTACACCAGGGAGCGAAATGACACTAATGGCGTAGACTCATTATGAAAATACAGTTTCGTTTATGAATAGTGATCATTTGAAATTGATAAAATTATAAAGCGTTACAAACGCCAAACGATTGAATAATTTGGAATGTTTCTGTTGTTTCCGTTAAATTTTGTAACAACACGTGGATCACTTATATCAAGTATTAAACGCAGGCTTCTTATAACAGTCCGGATGGCCGAGTGGTTACGGCGATAACCTTTTAATCCTAAGGGCACTGGTTCGAGCCCCGATAGGGACAAACTTTTTTCTTTTAATTTCTCTTTTTTAATTCTATTCTTGTTATTATAATGGAGCTCTAGAGTTCCGATGTTTAAATCTAACAATTTAAGGCATTTAATGACACACTTCAAAAAATGTCCCAATCTGTGAACAAGTCCCTTTAATGTATTCATTTAGAAGACCGAAAATGGAAATACACTACAACTCCATTATACCGCGATTCGCGGGGTCCATGGATCGCAATCGCGATATAACTTGTCAGGTCATTCATGTGCATATACATGCAAACACAAGCCTATTTTCGCTATCTCAAAAAGTAAATGTAATTAAATCACTTTTTCATTGTTGTTAACATCCATAATGTGTTATATCCATATGTAAAATATTCTATTTGTACATAAAAAATATTATATAGTTCCTTGCAATTAATTTTAAATCAGTTATCACAACACATATACTGAATCGAAATGCGAAGCGCCTATCATGGATGGCACGCGCGATATAAGCTGATGACATCAAACTGTTTCACTTTGATGTTAAACGGATCGGTTTATTGTTTATCGCACATAACATGTGTCAATGAAATATTAGCGATGTAGAGATCTAGACCAAAACGGCTATACTTATGATGCGGATGATTATTGGCATCTTAACTAGGTTTTCTGTTGTTTTGTTTTTTTTCAGACCTCCAAGGGGGAATTTTTCCATTCTTTAGGGGAAAAAAACATACTTTTCAGGTAGGGGAATGGGGCAAAAATCGTAGATTGAGGGCCCTGACACTATACAAAAATATTATACCTAACATAAATATGTATCTTCTTTGCGCATATAAAAGTCATTGGTCCGTTATTTAGGTTAATTCAAAATGCCTGTTTAGTGGGCCGATAAAAAAGTATAGAGCCAGCGGGCACTATTTTATTTGCGTGCCCGCTCAGCTAGTGTTGAAACAGCAGTTCTGGGAGGCATTTCATTAATATTTACGATTTTTCTACGATCATAATTTACATATTTAAGTATCGAGATTTATGTAGTTGTTCAGGATTATTCATAAATTCAATGACGAAAAAGTTAAGTAAATGCAGTATAAATATGCGACTACATAAATTTTGGTGGTAGTTTACCAAAAATATCGTGACGCAGTCTTACTTTTTGAATTGATGTCATTGTCGTGCCCTGTTCAAAATAAACAAGTTGAGGAAATGGGTTAAAAACAAGGATGTGTACTTAATTCTTTAAACTTGATTACATTTCCTACAACTAAAAGAGAATGCAAGAGAAAGATTCCTGCAATTCACCATTGTAATTTCACAACGCAAATTTGTTTGCTAGCTCTGCTGCTGTCAGAATGTCGTTTGTTTTTACAAAAAAAGCTGCGTCTTTCAGCACGAAATAAAGAAATGTTTAGCATATTGTACTATAATGCTTTTGTTATATAACGAAAGCATGTCTATTATCATTTTATCACGAAACTTCTTTGTTTGTTTGGATTTTTCGCCGTATTCAACAGTATTCAACGTCATATAACGGCGGTCAGTTAACCTACTCACACTTTTCCTGGGTAAGCTGGTTTACCAGTACTGAGAGCACATACTTATGCCAGTAACTGACAACAGCCCTATTTGAATCAGAGGTAGGGGGAGAATGGCCGTAGAAATAATTTCATGACCAATCCCCACACAAGTTATGTGGCCGCGCTGGGAATCGAACCCGCAATCCTCGGATTTGTAGTCCAGCGCACAACCAACAGAGCTAGCCGGCCCTGCTCTCGAAACTTCTTTACTGAATATGTGCAGTATAATATAAGAAATAGCACAGACCACTGTGGGTCTCCTGCATTATAGTGACCTGCCAGTCAGCCCGCAAACGGTCCATTCAACAATTTTGGTCACTACAATGCGAGGAGACCCTCAGTGGTCTGTACTATTTCTTAACTGTGCCACAGTAAGTGACAAGTGTCCTCGAAGAAATGTCAAACTAAGAAGTATGATATATTTTATGCTTTGCAATTAAAACATACACAAATGGCAGTAACTCCATAAACATTTAAGAAAAAGTTATGGTTCTTGCCATGGACATTTCCTCTCAATGAATTTATAAAATAATGAAGGGCAATAACTTATACTGAAGACAGACACATGTTTCTTTACTCTGCACTTCCTCTCTATACCCTCTACCAGTGTATGCAGTTTCTTTTGAATCATTTCATTAGTAATTCAGCAATGCCCAAAGAAGCAACATTAAACAAAGGGCATTAACTTTATGAATACTGCTGCCAGAGTTATGGTTCGTGTAATCTACAATTCCTCTTAATGTTATGCTCTATACAAAACTAGATAGAGAGACAGATCCATGAAGTAAGAAAGACAAATGAAGGGATGTCGCGATTGCAATGTGCCCCCAATTGCCTTGAACATGAATTAATAAAAGTAATAAAACAGAGGTTGTTGATTATTTAAATCACACTGTATTACGAAAGTATAACACAAAGGTTCTGTGTTAAAAAACAAATTTCCCAAAGATCATTAATTTCCAGTATGTGCAATAAACTGTAACTTTAATGACATTTATGGCCAATAAAAATCAGCATATGCAGTATTTTGTATAAAATAGTAGTTCATTGAAATAGGAGACACATGTAATTTTTACACCGAATTGTCTTTAACACAAAGTTATGTCCCTTGGCCTCCCACTTCCCAGTACTTTACAGGGACTAAACTCCAGATGGACCAATCGTAAAAATCGTAAAAACTAAAGAAAATTGTAAAAAATACACGATTTTCTTACATAATCGTATAGAACCCTTTAAAAAATTAGACACATTATGTTTTTATTTACCTGAAAAAGAATGATTTTATATAGTTTTCTTCCTTTTAATCGTCCTATGTCTATAACGTCTGAAGACGCTATAACCCATCGAGTAATTTAAAATTAGCGCCGTTTATATTTAGGATAGTTTTTTTTCATTTAAAAGCATGTGATGAAAAAGATCTGACACTCGTTGTAATTTTTAAACCATATTTTATTAAACTCGTCCAGGAAATTCGTTAGTAAGCTCGCCAAAGGCTCGCTTACTAACAGAATTCCTGAACTCGTTTAGTAAAATATGGTATTACATGACAACTCGTGTCAGATCCTATGGTATTACATGACAACTTGTGTCAGATCCTATGGTATTACATGACAACTTGGTCAGATCCTATTTATATTAACACACTGTGAAGTTAGAATAAGACGTCAAACACAGAATAAACATTTTTTTACACCAATGTTTTACATGCAGTTTACCAATTGTAATTTAAAAATTTGGCAGTCATTAGTGCAATATACAACTCTGTATATAACTGTATCAGTAAAATTGATTTTACCACAAAACTGTATACTTGTATGCATTAATTAAAAAAAATATTAGAGCTGCGTCCATTCGTGCATGAACACAGTTTATAAATACTGTAAAAATTATCAAATTCACCTGGTCTATCAGTTTCAATGAAAAAATCATGAAACAAGATTCTGTGTTTGAAAAACACATATGCCCCCGGTTGGTGCTGGATAGCCCATTTCTTAGTCCGAATTAGGTCAAGGTCAAGGTCAAAGTGAGGTTGGGTGATATGGGTGGACTGTGGATAGTCATTAGCAACAACTGTTTAAGTATCCAAGTGTTGTAGCAAGCGGTGTTGGTGCTAGACAACACGGCAGACTTCCAGAAAATTGTCGGTCCGACGGACACAAGCGGTAAATTTTGAGTGGGTCCAACATTTATTTACTCCGACCGTCCGACAACTTTTTTAAGACTTATTCCTATAATTTATTATGTAACTGGAAAAAAAAAACCTAATATCGGAGCAATCAATACAGCTCCGCTATATCGTGATCCGCATTTTGTGAATCGGCCGTGAATCTGATCATGATTTTTTTTCATGCTCTTTATTGATTATCTTATTACCCCAACTGCTGTAAATAAATCCCGTTTGGTCCGAATGTTTGCGCCTTAATCGCTACTTTTTCATATAAACTCGTGATATGCGACAAACAATAACACGACTCGCGCAGCATCAACGTGTAACAGTTTGACGTCACCAGCTTACATCGCGCAACGTCCTTTCACTGCAGTCCCTTTAATTAGCAGCCTAATTTCAAACAGCTGTGGGTCATGAAAAACGTGCTGCACGCTGTCCACGTGGTGGGTATTCACCGTCACTGTAAGTGATAGATCAATACTAACCTATACGACAACAACGTTATCTATACCGCGCAACTGCTTTCGCGTTTTAGAGGTAAAATAAATGGTGTCTACAAAAGATCTAGACTGAGTAAAAATATGATACATACAATTCGCACATCCTTCGCGATTTTTTAGACACCTTATTGTTTTCCACAGAAGTAAAGATTTCACAGTTCTTTGCGCTACAAATTTTTTTTATCACGGTCATTACTCTAACGTCCACACTTTCCATGAGGATGACATGACATTGTGATTGTCAGCATAATTTTCGCGGGCTTTTTGTTTTAGCTAACCACGGGTTTTACATGAACAACATGTGCATAAGAAATGTAAATATAATATGTGTGTATGTCTTGTGAACAGTAAAATTCGGATAGGTGTTTCGGATTTGAGTTGTCATATCGAAGTTTGATATTAATGAAATGTATTGTATATTGTATGTTATGTGTGTTAACAACAATTAAAAAGGTGAGCAAGTTACGTTTGCTGTTTGAGATCGCGAAAACACACTAGTGTATACATGTATAATGTATACTATAGACTATACATACATGAATGAATTTTCGGTCCGACAATTTTTTTTTTACTGGTTGTCGCACCAGAATGTCTGACACTTCTTTTGAGCTTTCGGGAAGTCTGACATGGTAAAATCTAGTTAACCTAGAAACAGCCCATTTGAATTATTCTAAGTGCAAATAAGGTCAAGGTCAAAGTGAGGTTGGGTGATATGGATGGATAGGGAATGGTCATAAGCAACAACTGTGCAAGTATTAAAGTGTTGTAGTAAGCGGTGTTGGTGCTAGAGGAAACGGTAAAGTATACTTAACCTTGTCACGGACTGACGGAAGGACGGAAAGACGGAAGGATGGACGGACAGGACAATCACTATATGCCTCCTGTATCAAGATGCTGGGGGCATAAAAATGCCAATTATACCAAAAATATATACAGAATATAACAAACATACTTAAACAACATGAAATGCACAATTTTATGTGAAAAAGAATAAAATCACGTCTATTCTATGTTTGATGTCTTATGCTAGCTTCACATAATACAGTGTTATATTGTATTTCAAAGGCTTAAAATATTAATGCATAAGAACATATTAGATTTAACCCAAAAATATTGTAAACAAGACTGCTATTGTATACCCAGCATAACGGTGGGTGACAAATCAAGTACATATGAATTAAGTTGCCACTCAAAGTTCACCCATATAATCCACAAGGTTAGGTCAACGCATACAACTTCACGGTCGGATGACTGAGCACATTATACTCCTTCTTAATGAAAACATTACATTAAAAGGATAAGATTACCAAATATAATTCTGTACGAAGAATTAAATATAAAGTAAACAATTGTGTACATGATATGAAAAACATAATAAAAATAAGCCCTACACAGATTTTACAGCTTTTGATCAATGTTATAATACATCTTACTTGCAAAAATTATAGTATCAGGGCATATCAACTCAAATATACAATCAAGAAAGCAGAGAACAAGAGATGTCTCCGAGTGCTTGAAGTCCAGATCAAATGTAAAGTCTGTCAAGCTTTTGTTTTGTTTGTTTGTTTGTTTGGATTTTTCGCCGTATTCAACAGTATTTCAGTCATATAACGGCGATCAGTTAACCTACTCACACTTTTCCTGGGTAAGCTGGTTTACCAGTACTAAGTGCACATACTTATGCCAGTAATTGACAACTTACCTACTTGAATCAGGGGTAGGGAGAGAATGGCCGTAGAAATAATTTATGTGCATGGTTACCAAAACAATAATCCCCACACAAGTTATGTGGCCGGGCTGGGAATCAAACCCGTGATCCTCGGATTTGTAGTCCAGCGCTGTACCAACTGAGCTAGCCGGCCCGGCTGTCTGTCAAGCTAACCACTAGACCAGCTAACCACTAGAACACACTGATAGTGTTTAATCTAGAAGGGCAGATGGGCATGGCACCTTACTTGGCAAAGGGGCATTTTGTGTGCGGTGACACTGTTAAAAAGGGCACATTAAGTTTAAATATAAAATATAAGTTTTTTTCCTAGGGTTTGACTGACTGATTCTTTTTATCTGTTTGATGATTTTTTAAGTCAAATTATTAACAAATTTTTCCCAATATTATAGCTTCTTCTGATTATTAAGTTATACTATTACAAAAATCTGAAAAAATATTTATTTATTTACTATTCATAAGTATTTCCGATGGGCAATCAAACATGACAACTGTCTTACTGAAACTATTTATTGGCAAGTTAAAACCAGGCTTATTAATGTCAAATACTTATACCCTGGTATTATTTTTTTTTTGCAATTTTTTTTATTGTAGGAAATATTTTTATTTTCACCATTATGGTTTATATGTTGTTGCTGTTGATGATGACATTGCTACGAATATTTAGATTAATGATCAAAAGCTAAAGTCAAGATTGAAAATTCAGAAAAAAATATTGAAATTTGGATTGAAATTATTGATCCGAATATGTTTGTCTAAAATTAGACCTAGTTTTGCAATTTTTCAGGGATTTTTGGTAATTACTGGAAGAAATATGGTATACACATGCATTTTTTCCATAATTTATTATTAAAGACTACATTGAGTCTACATTTATATGCATTCTGCCCGTTCTTATCATGTTTATCATAACAATTGAAGAAACAAAATCATGTTAAAAATTGCAAATGAAAACGAGGCTGTTAAAAGCAGACAATTTACACTAATTTTTAAAACAATAAAAGCATGTTTTTATTGTATCTAGGCACAAACTCGTAATCTTACACCCCCTACGGATGACCTTGTCACAGATTAATATACCATAACAGGTCATCACAATACAGTCAATATATTAGAGGGCACGAGGTGCTAATTGCCTTTGAAAAGGGCAGGGTGGCGGAGCAATAAAGGGGCGTGGCGCAGCGCCGCGCTGATCAGGTCTGGATAAAACACTAACTGACTTACATAATTTGAAGGGACCTGTTCACAGATTGACAAATTGACAATCTTCAAAATTTTTGTCACAGACCCCAAAAAGAATTTATATGTTATATCCAAACAAGCGAAATAACACTCATGACTAACAAATATATTGGAAATATTGTTTCGTTAATGGATAATCATCAATCGAAATTAATAAAATAATAAAGCGTTACTAACGCTTTTCATATGGTATTTTGGAAAATATTTGTATCACTTACATAACATCTAAAATACACTACCGAATTTGTTAAGTCCCAATGGATGACCAAGTAGTTAGTGCATGATACTTTTTTATCCCAAATGCCTGGGTTTGAGTCCCGAAGGCACGTCAAGTTGTCCATGGACATGTACTATATCAGGTGTATAAAAAGGACCTTAAAGTTAGCAGTTAATTATTATATAATTATATATTTTAACAAGAATATAAAATTGTGGTTTATTTATAATTAAATAACAAATTGTATAAGGAATTTCCGGAACAACTTTAGCTATCACTAACCCCTACACACCGCTTTGGCACACATGTAGAGCTTTGACACAGAACAGTGTATTGACTGACAAAATGACCTGCATAAAAGGAAAAATGAGCTTGAAATGCAAAATGAAGAGCACAAGTGGAAATTATTTACACATATTTGATATTGAATTGCGACCTTGACCTTGATAAGCATGAGACATGTGCATGACACATTGTCACGTCAAGTGGAGTAACGCTTTGAAGAAATATTAAATCCTTCCAGGCATTTAGAAGTGATGGAGAGGAAAAAAATGCAAATATTAAAATTTTGACCTTAAATTGTGACCCTGACCCTTGACCTACAAACATGGGTCATTTGCGCAACAAATCGTCTGGTCATGGGGAATAATAATATGAAGTTATATTGAAATCCTTCCATGCATTACGTAGTTATGGAGCAGAAACAAAATACAAGTATTTGACCTTTGACCTTAAATTGTGACCTTGACCTTTGAAGGACAAGCATGGGTCATGTATGTGACACATCGTCTGGTCATGGGGAATAGTTATCTGAAGCTATATTAAAATCCTTCTAGGCATTCAGAAGTTATGGAGTGGAAACAAAATACAAGTACTTGACCTTTGACCTTGAATTGTGACCTTGCACTTTGACAGACACACATGGGTCATGTATGTGACACATCGCCTAGTCATGGGGAATAATTATCTTAAGTTATATTAAAATCCTTCCATGCATTACGAAGTTATGGAGCGGAAACGAAATACAAGTATTTTACCTATATTTGACCTTTGACCTTGAATTGTGACCTTGACCTTTGAAGGACAAGCATCGGTCATGTACGTGACACATCGTCTGGTCATGGGGAATAAAAATCTGAAGTTATATTAAAATCCTTCCAGGCATTAAGAAGTTATGGAGCAGAAACAAAATACAAGTATTTGACCTTTGACCTTGAATTGTGACCTTGAACTTTGACAGACACACATGGGTCACGTATGCGACACATTGTCTGGTCATAGGGAATAATTATCAAAATCCTTCCAGGCATTAACAAGTCATGGAGCGGAAACAAAATACACGTATTTGACCTGTATTTGACCTTTGACCTTGAATTATGACCTTGACCTTTGATGGACAAGCATGGGTCATGTACACAACACATCGTCTGGTCATGGGGAATTATTATCTAAAGTTATATTAAAATTCTTCCAGGTATTAAGAAATTATAGAACGGAAACAAAATACAAGTATTTGACCTTTGACCTTGAATTGTGACCTTGATCTTTGACAGACACGCATGGGTCATGTCCGCGACACATCGTCTGATCATTGAGAATAATAATCTGAAGTTATATTAAAGTCCTTCCGGCATTACAAAGTTATGGAGAGGAAACGAAATACGGGATGTACCAACATACCAATGGATCGACGTACAGACCAACACGCGTGATTCCTGTATAGCCCCCACTTTTTCAAAAAGTGGGGTATAAAAACTATATTTTTATTTGGACAAATGCCTTTTGATTGTGGACAAGTTGATTTTTGCAATTAACTTGTCCATGGGCAAGTAAAAAAATGTAATATTTCAACACCCCTGATTATTGATTATTCAAATTATTTCGTGTATAATTGTTATTCATGACGATCATGGGCCATGTTGGCCTTATTCGTTTTTGTATATGCTGCATGGTACAAATTTTGAATAAACTATATTTTTCTTCTATTAAATATAATAAAAATATGTATATGTAATGAAAATATGTAATGAAAAATAACACAAAACAAACCTTCCTTAGCAAAAAATAATCCTTTTATCGCGCAGTTTGAGCTTTATCCAGTTTAAGTTTGGACTTTATTTACACAATTTCTTCAAACAGTTCAGCTTTATCCATAAATGAGCATACCATTCAAAGATAAAATTAATTTTAACTCAGAAACCACTACGGTATTAACTAATAAACGTTTGAATGCCCTTCTAGATAGATTTTATCATTACTCTGTAACGGTTTAGTTCACCAATTTGTCGATTTAGATGGCAAAAATTAAATCAATACATACATTTTTTGAATATTTTGTATTTCCCCCAGAATATTTATATATTTTTTCCTAGAAAAACGTAGATTTCTGGCAATAAACTTAATACATAATGGCGTTGGACATTACTTTATACATGTGTACAATAATTTTGTAAATATACTGGCTAAAATCGCCGAAAAATTCAAAATATGTACCTACCTGTCTATTGCGGACGATATGTTTTCTCTGAAATTTGATTTATCATCTGCAAATTGTTTACAGACGTACAGGGTGTGTGAAATGTTCATAGCAATCCATGTCGGAAAATGCCTATAAAAACCACTGAAACAAGCCTAGTGCACTCAATCATTTATGCACTGATTGTTTTGGTAACCATGCACATATTTGAAGCATTGTGTAATTTTGAAGAAATAACACATTAAAGGGACGTATTCACAGATTGGGATAGAAAATTGCTGGAAAAATAGGAATATCATGCTTAAAGAAGTATTCGGTACTGTATACTCGTGCTTTACAAAACCTATTTGTATCTAAGTAATACACAAAAGTAATCTGTACTGTATTATCATGCTTTATAAACATGATCTGGGTCATGTGAGGTCAAAAACTAGGTCAAATTGAAGAAAAATCTTGTTAACACTCCAGAAATCTTCATGAAACTTGGTCAGAACATTTGTCTTAATTATATCTTAGTAATACATAAAAGTGATCTGTAATGTATTCTCATGCTTTACACAAATAATTTTTTATCATAGTTATACATAACAGTGATCTGTACTGTATTCTCATGTTTTACAAAAATAATTTATACTTAAGTAATACGTGAAAGTTATCGGTACCGTATTCTCATGCTTTGCAAAAATATATCTAAGTTAAACATTAAATTAATATGCACAGTATTCATAAAAGTGATCTGTACTGCATGTAACTTAATAAAATAGCATTAATCACCATGTACTGACAGTATTTGTCATTTCAAAAGCTCTACATGCATAAACAGCTAGTAACTTGATAGTATTTGGATTCTTTCTATGAGGAAAATAACTCTGTGGCTGTTAACATGTTAGGGTGAAGTCTATTATACACTGATATATGTATTGTATTTTTGTCTTGTTTGTGAGATGTCACATTCAAAAATAAAAGGATATGCATCTTCAAGAACAGGGCAAACACTATATTACTAATATCTAATATCTGTATTATTCCACCTTCCCTTCTCGATGTTAACCCATTTAAGGTAAAATTGAAGTTCAAAGCAGAAGATATTTCTATAAAACAATGCCCTTGAATAGCCATTTATGCCTCCTTCTACACCTTCCACAAAAGTGTCAGTAATTCTTTGCTTAAACACAGAAAAGAAACCATTGAGATTACCAACACCTTGTGCCAAGCAGACATGATAGAATCCCAATTAACTTAGATTACATTTCACTTGACTAGCCCAGTTGGTTTTTAGGGGATTACTTTCAATACCATCTAGCACAATTTTCTATATCATTTTAATGAATTTATGTTCTGGATCACAGATCACCTTACACCAATACTTTATCATATTCATTTTACTCATAGTTAAAAAGCCGAGTATCCCTGTCTCCGATAATATAAAGCTGCTGATTTTGACACCTATTTGTCCTTCACCATTTAAAAAAAAAAAAAAAAAAAAAAAAAAACATATTTTAAATTAAAATAAGCAATTTTATTGTTGTGTTATTGACATTACAAAGGCATTTTATTACATTGTAAGGGATATCCTTGGTACAGAATATACAGACTCGTTATTCGAGGACGATGTTTTACAGCTATAAAAGCAATGTATACTCATGTGTACACAAAAGTAAGACATCGTAATGATATCGGAACTGCATTTGAGAGTCATTTAGGTCTAAGACAAGGCGAGTGTTTTGTTCCCGATTCTTTTTTTTTTGTATATCAATGACCTGGAGAATATATTGTACTCAAAAGGTGCAAGTGGTATTGATATAGTCATGTTAAAATGCTTCCTACTCATGTATGCTGACGGTGAAGGGCAAACACGTTATCTGTTGTTCCCATTTTCGCTCGACATTCAGCGTGTGCTTCCAACAAAACATGGTAATTTTTTCAGCCCAGTCTGATTGCCTATTTTTAAGCAAATTTGTAAACAATTTACCTTTGACACTTAACATAGATATCACTCTAAAATTATTTGAGTCTTTAAATCTCATTTCTTATGTAAATATATTAGGTACAATAAGACATTCGGTCCATTTATGTGGAAAATATCCAAGACATAATATTTTGTTAAACAATTTAAGCAAATACGGAGGAAGTTCATCTCTGCCATTTATTATAAATTCATTTAAGATCAGTTCTGGTCCCGCACTTTTTCCAGTTTTTATATTGGCAGTCCCTATGAAAATTTCTTCAGCAGTAAAGTATTACTGTGGTAAGAACCTTTACAATGTTTACTTTCATAAAATTATTGCACAATGCATTAGTGAACTTTGGTGGTCAACAATGTTAAAATCTCGCTCAAAATGGTTTAAATGCATATATTTATTGCATTTACATAAAGCACTCTTGTACAAGTTTGGTTATTGTCTATTCAGTTTTAAAAAATAGTTTGGACTTTATCACCTAAAAGTTAGGGCTTTATCAGTTTTACATTATATTGTCCCACGGAAATAACAATATAATGCGTGTTTGGTGCATTTAAACAACGCATGAAGCAGATATACAAAGAAGAATGGCTGATACGTTCGGTCGTACATTAATAAGGGCAAAAACATGAATTGATCAGTACTTTTTTACATAAAATATTGCCAACTTTGCTGATGTTTTCTACATTCTTAACCAAATTCATACTAATTTGGCCAAATAATTGCCATTAGGAATCGATTGTAGCAGCGCATTATACGTACAACATATCATTGTATCTTGTGCGATATTTTAAATGTTGAAACTTACCTTTGATATGAGGTTTTGTAAATAAATTATGGTAATAAGTAGGTTGTCCGACATGTTTTCTCTGAAATTTGATTTATCATCTGCAAATTGGTTTACCGACGTACAGGGGGTGATTTCAGTGCAATGGTTTGATGTTTCCTTATCCATTAAATGTAAAACCAAAATATGTTTCTGAATTGTATTCAACAGCTCACAGACTTGCACATGCCCATCACTGATAGTTAGAATATATATGTTAACAATGCATATGTTATCAACAAGAGCTGTCAGAGGACAGCGTACTTGACTCTTAGAAGCATTTAAGTTGGTGCATTTTTAATGTGGATGGAGCATAAATCTGCCAAAATCCAAACTGAGATATGGCAATTATAAGACTGCTGAAGTTAATGACGTTATTTCAAACTTTTAAGTAAAAGGACAATTGAACCTAAAATTTATTCTGAAAATCTAAATGAAAAAGGGGCATAACTGTGTCAAAATACAAAACAGAGTTATGGGAATTGTTGTACCTGATGCTATAGTTGATGACAAAGATATATTTGAAGTTTCAAGAGAAACCTTAGGCCAACCTTAAAAAATTGTTTGCCATTGCCTACCCAAGGTTGCTGGTAACGGGTAGCCGGGGTAGGTAGGTAGGTAGGCTTCTTTTTTTTTTTTAAGTAAATTTATGAATGATCCATTTAGCGTCAAAATATAGCATATAATACAGACATTGCTTTTAATAATATAATCCAGTGTCTGTTGATATAACGAGAGCTTTCCAGCAATCATTAATTAGACAATGAATGCTGACAAACTGCCTGTTGTTTTCACAAGTTTGATAAAACATGATTAGAATTGCATTTTGATATGGCCAATTATAAGCAGGGGTTTAGCTGATACAGGTAAATTATTAACCCAATGGCAAGCGACCGAAATTAAAGAAGAGTGAGCTTTTATTTAACCCAAAGAAAAAATAGAATATTCGGAATTAAAAAAAAAACTGGTTTGATTTCACAAATAATAAAACTTTGAGTAGGGACCTTTTTCTCAGGTAGGTAGGCAATGGCGAACAAAGTTATTTTTAATTTTGGCCTTAAGTAGTTTTGAAATTATAAGAATTTTTTTAATTAAAACTTGAACCTGAATATCTATGTGCAAAAAGGGGATAACTCTGTCAACATACCAAACAGAGTTTAAAGTGGATACCTTATGTAGGTTTGAAATAATTGGACTTTCGAACCTTAACTTCAAAATGAAAATCTAATTCATAAGGGGAAATAATTCTGTCAAATTTAAATACAAAACAGAGTTATGGGGATTGTTGCACCTGATGCTGCAGTGGATGCCAAAGATAATTATAAAACATTAACCAGAAAATCTATGTGCAAAAGGGGGGCAATGTATGGAGTGCATGAATCAATGATAAATTAGTTATACTGATAATGACGACAATTATAAAACACACATCAGGCATGTCGTGGGAAAACCGGGCTTAATGCATGTACCTAAAGTGTCGTCCTGATCAGCCTGTGCAGTTGGCCCAGGCGTATAGGGGACGGCACTTTCCGCCTACAGTGGATGTATGTTTAGAAACTACTTTCTTGAAAAAGAAAATACCATAAAAGCGGAAAGTGCCGTCCCGGATAGCCTGTGCGGACTGCGCAGGCTGATCCGGGACAACACTTTATGCACATGCATTAAGCCCCAGTTCCGCATGACATGCCTCATATCTATTTAATAAAATAATTTGATTAGCATATATCGTTTGGTTATATTTGTGTGTTATTAAAATATTATGCAAATGTACAGCCTATTGTAAAAACATTTTTGAAATTAGGGGAGGTAAATGTATAGACCTCCTAACAGAAATGTAATCTTCTAATAGAAATGTATCAAACTACAGATCTACATATACATGAAATAGTTACGTATTGTAAGGACGGTCCTCTAACCTTGTACTGTAAAGCTTGACTGAGCATGACACCTGGATATTTACAGTGACTATCCATTTTTTCTGCTTAATTAAACTTTCCCAACCAAGTGACCGTAAAGCTTTTATAGATACGTCTTTAAATCGAAATCCATAATGGACAATGTGAGACCTTCAAGATATAACTCTGCACTGGACATGCGTCAAGATTCAAAATACCGGTAATTTACAGTAATACGGTGACCGTAGTGTCGACATTCAATAGACGCACGTTAATCCCACAATTCACAGACACAGCTGCGGTCTGCTAAAAATGAAGCCTGTACACAAAGTCCACAAGGTTTTACAAAACGCACGCGGTCTCAACCATGTGCGCTTAATTGGCCTTCTGGGTTGTGACGGAGGCTTCAATAGTAGTTCTCAGAGACAAATTATACTAACTGGCTGCCCACTTGCCTTCGAGTCCAAATCGCTGCAGGAAAGCACAAATGAGGCGCATCATGGAAAAACCGGACTTAATGCATGTGCGTAAAGTGTCGTCCCCGATCAGCCTGTGCAGTCCGCACAGGCTAATCCAGGACGGCACTTTCCGCCTACAGTGGATTTATGTTTAGAAGAGACTTCCTTGAAACAGAAAATACCATACAAGCGGAAAGTACCATCCTGGATTAGCCTGTGCGGACTGCACAGGCTAATCCGGGACGACACTTTACGCACATGCATTAAGACCGGTTTTCTCACAACGCGCCACAAATGTATGAAGGCCTTCTATCAGGATATGATTTTTAAAGTCTTGTAATGCCATTTTCTTTTTCAAATTCTTGCCATTTTTGTGAATGTATTCAAGTGAATGCTCAAACTTTGACTCTACACACGAATAAAAAGCACCAGTTTTTATGTGAAAAATAAGAGTAAGGAAACCTACACCTGGCCCAAAGGTGACAAATATTTAATATTTTGGTTTTGCAAACATCTTATGTTCATACCTGATACCACAAAAGAATAAAATGTGTAGGTTTAATAAAATATTGTAAACATTTTCCTTTAATATTAGGCTAAAAAAAAATTATGATTTGTTTCTCAGGCACTTTTTCCAAAAAATCAGACGGAAGCGCTATTTTTTTATTACTGAAGTATTTTTTTTTTTCTCCTACACTTTTTTGGGGCACTATGTAATGACTTATTAAAACAAGTAAATAAGTAGAGATTAAAGACAATTTTAAGTTTTAATAACAACATAAGCATCCCCTTTTTTATAAAATTCTAAATATAGATTTATTAATTGGTCATGTTACAAATGGTCATATATGCAAGCTGACGTAAAAAGGCAATCAATTTGAATGTTCATTATTAACATAAATCACCAATAAATTTTTGGAAAGGAAAATCAACACTTGTCAATGCAGCTGTCATTTTCATATGTTCCATAGGACTTATAATGACACAGATTTTCTTCGAAAAAATGTAATATGGAATGCTATTACACAAGCAAAAGCATCTACGAAAAAAGTTTAAATCAACAAATAGACAATATTTATAAAGGTTCCCAACTGAATATGACTTTTTTTTTTAAAGTTGAGATTGACACAGTATTTCACAATTTGTGTATATCCGCTTTATATTACAATAAAATCAGACGGGAAGAAAGTTACTGGAAATACCAAAATCTCTACCGGGTTGCTCTTCTTCCGCAATGTTAAAATGCAGATTCGTTTAGTTTTAAGCCGCTGTCCATGGAATCTAATTCAATACATTGTCATTTTAGTAATAGTTCTTATGAACGTTTATGGTTATTCGTCCGAAATCTGTTTCTTATTTATGAAAGGCATTTTATACTGTTTTGTTCAAAAGCGCTTGGTACGAACGGAATATACTATAATGTACATGCTGGTTTACTCCAGAGTCATCACCGGTTATCGCATACAGAAAATAGACGATAGCAAGTTACCAAAATGTTAATAAGTCACAGATTTCAATGCATAGTACTTGTATTTTGTTCGGCAACATGCCCATTAGAAACAATTTCTGCAAAGTTTTATTTTGATTATCATACTTCTGGACTGCTGCTTAAAAACCCAGGCGCGATCAGCAAAAAAATAGTAAATACAAATTTGTTTGCCCTGCCTGAGAAACAATTCATTAACTTTTTTAGCCTTACAGTCAGAAATATCTTTACAAGTTAAACTGAAGTTTTCCTCACCTTGGTTTGAATTTTCCTTACAAGTCTCAGTTTGAAAACAGTTTGCCTTTGAAAATGTGTTGATACAAAAAAAGATCACAGACAGCTTACAAGTGCCTATTGAATATTGATATTTGCTTATTTTGAATGAAGACAGATTGATAAGTAAATTTTGCCACACTTTCGCCATATTCAGTGTTGTTGTTGTTTTTTTCAATCCAATGATGTATTCTGCCATAAGAAAGGGCGGTAATTAATGTTGTGGCAGCCATCTTAATTTTCATCAATTATGAAGTTTACGTTTATTGACTTTATTCACTTCAACATTTTTAATTCATGCATTTATGATTATGCTCCTTCTGCTATATGCTTCCAATAAAAACTCAGTTAGTACTTGAATTCATTTAAATTCCTTCAAAACAATTATACATTTTACAATCTGCACAAAACTTTACAATGTATTTAAAACTCAATGTAAGAACAATCCAAGTGCAATAACTCCAAAATAAATAGCGTTTTATACAGGCCCTTTTTGCGCTGCGCGGCGCTGAGGCCCTTTTTTGAACCGCCACTTTGCCCTTATCAAAGGCAAAAGCCGCCACTTGCCCTAATCGATAACGATCTTAAATGCCTCTTGACCACTTTTATCGGCCCTATGTCTGCGAAAAGGGCACCCACTGTTTTCTGTTATTACCGCTCTGACTGTGCTAGATTTATTGTACACATCCGCTTCTAATTGATTTGATTCAATCGATTACTGTGCTCAACTTATTGCCGACACACGTTTCTAAGCGATTTGATTTAAGCGATTACTGTACTAATGATTGTCAGCTTGATTCTTGAACCTGATTCTTAAACCGACCAAAGTGGTGACATTTAGGCCTAATTGATGATGCGTATATGATTAACATAATGATATAACGTCAACTCGTAGATTAGACATACCCCCTCTTACTATCCGTGTTCGTTTTTTGAAATTAATACGATTCATTATTTCATTTGACAACTACTTTTAGCACTGCGAAAATGTAAAATTACAAATACTGACACCTGAAAAATGACTTATAGTATGTATGTGTAGAAACTAATATATATTTAGGTGATATTATTGACGAAACCTTTAGTAGCTTAACTTCGGGTCAAATACTGGTAGTGGGGCTCTCTGTCTAGAGACTTGAGGTGTGAAAGGGAACCAAGTTGTATATTGGTGTGCGTGTCAAATATGGCTTACCTGTCAATACCTTTTGGGTCCCAAATGTCAAACAAGACGGCCAAGATGGCCCTAGGTCGCTCACCTGAGTTTAAGGCATAAAGGCTTATAACAATTAAGACAGCCATATGACCCTAAAACACTTACCTGAGAATAAAGATCTGGGCCTTGCAGTTTCACGAGAAGATTTCTAAAGTCTATATAAACCATGTGACCCCCAGGGCGTGGCCACTTTCTACACTTGGAGAATATTTGAAAATCTTTGTACAGGACCATGCATTTTCAGAGGAGATTATTTTTAGAGTTATTTTGCTATCTAAGTCTATATATAAACCATGCGAACCCAAGGGCGTAGCCAGATTTTACCCCAGGGTCATAATTTGAACAAACTTTGTAGAGGACCACTACACAATGTTTCATGCTAAATATGAAACCTCTGGGCATTACAGTTTCAAAGGAGAAGATTTTTAAGGCCCACTTGCCATATAAGTCTATATAAACAATGTGACCCCCCCGGTGTGGCCAGTTTTGACTCTAGGGGCATCATTAGAAAAAACTTTATAGAGGACCACTATACAATGTAACATACCAAATATGAGAATACTAGGCCTTGTGGTTTCACAGGAGATTTTTAAAGTCATTTTCTATTTAAGTCTATATAAACACTGTGACGCCCGGGGCGTGGCCAGTTTTGACCCCAGGGGCATCATTTGAACGATCTTTGTAGAGAACCCCTATACAATGTTACATACCAAATATGAAACCTCTGGGCCTTGATGTTTCAGAGAAAAAGATTTTTAAAGTCATTTTGCTATTTAAGTCTATATACACAATGTGACCCCCATGGCGTGGCCAGATTTGACCCCAGGAGCATCATTTGAACAATCTTTGCAGAGGACTACTATACCATGTTACAAACTAAAAATGAAACCCTCTGGGCCTTGCAGTTTCAGAGGAGAAGAATTTAAAGTCATTTTGCTATTTAAGTCTATATAAACCATGTGACCTCAGGGCGTGGCAATTTTGTACCCCAGGAGTATAATTTGAACAATCTTTATAGAGGACCACTACACAATATTTCATGCTACTTATGAAACCTCTGGGCATTACAGTTTCAAAAGAGATTGTTAAGGCCCACTTGCCATATAAGTCTGTATAAACAATATGACCCCCCCCCCCCCCGTGTGGCCAGTTTTGACCCCAGGGGCATCATTTGAACAATCTTTGTAGAGGACATCTATACAATGTTACATACCAAATATAAAACCACTGGGCCTTGTGGTTCCAGAGAAGATTTTTTAAGTCATTTTGCTATTTAAGTCTATATTAACAATGTGACCACCCGGGGCGTGGCCAGTTTTGACCCCAGGGGCATCATTTGAACAATCTTTGTAGAGGACCACTACACAATGCTACAAACTAAATAAGAAACCTCTGGGCCTTGCGGTTTCAGAGAAGATTTTAAAAGTCATTTTGTTATTTAAGTCTATGTACACCATGTGACCCCCTGGGCGTGGCCATTTTGTACCCCTGGTGTATAATTTGAAAAATTTTTGTAGAGGACCACTACACAATGTTTCATGCTAAATATAAAACCTCTGGGCATTACAGTTGCAAAGGACAAGATTTTTAAGGTCCACTTGCCATATAAGTCTATATAAATAATGTGACCCCGGGGCGTGGCCAGTTTTGACCCCAGGGGCATCATTTGAACAATCTTTGTAGAGAACCCCTATACAATGTTATATACCAAATATGAAACCTCTGGGCCTTGATGTGTCAGAGAAAAAGATTTTTAAAGTCATTTTGCTATTTAAGTCTATATACACAATGTGACCCCCATGGCGTGGCCAGATTTGACTCCAGGAGCATCATTTGAACAATCTTTGCAGAGGACCACTATACCATGTTACAAACTAAAAATGAAACCCTCTGGGCCTTGCAGTTTCAGAGGAGAAGATATTTAAAGTCATTTTGCTAGTTAAGTCTATATAAACACCGTGACCCCGGGGCACGGCCAGATCTGACCCCAGGGGCATCTTTGAACAATCTTTGTAGAGGACCACTATACAATGTTACATACCAAATATGAAACCTCTGGGCCATGCAGTCTCAGAGAAGATTTTAAATGTCATTTTGCTATTTAAGTCTATATAAACCATGTGACCCCCAGGGCGTGGCCAGTTTTGAGCCCAGGGGAATAATTTGAATAAACTTTGTAGAGGACCACTAGAGGATGTCACATATCAAATTTGAAAGCTCAAAGCCTAGTGGTTTGAGAGAAGAAGATTTTGAAAGTTTTCAGTTTTTAAATCTATTGTTAGCTCTGGTGATCTACGTATGCAGCGGACCGGAACAATTTGAACAATTTTGAAAGAGGGTCATCCAAGGATCATTCCTGTGAAGTTTTGTGAAAATCTGCCCAGCGGTTTAGGAGGAGATGTTCTTTGAATGAAAATGATGACACACGACGCACGACGGACAAAAGGCGATCCTAAAAGCTCACCATGAGCACAACACATGAGCACGTTGTGCTCATGTGATTTAAAAATACTAGCCCCTACAAAATATTTCCCGACGTGTCATTTTAGATGGCCCCACACAGAAGTTTTCATTACAAATACTATTCTATTTTCAAACTTTCCTAATCAAAACCTTACATACGTAGAGCAGTTCTGATCAGTGCATCGGACATACAGTAAATTATCTTATTGTATATTGTTTTTGTACTTGTGTGGTAAATCGAGATTGGCACAAATTCAAAAGAAGAATATAAAAGTGGCAAAAAATACCGTTAGTTTATTACAATTTGTCCAGAGGACAGACAATAAAGTTTATATTAAAACACGCCGCGTACTATTCATATTACGTTTATATAAAGATAATTACATAAAATGAACGTGTTCTGCAGATATACAACAAACAATATGTTTTTCTCGTTAGTTTAATATTGAATATTGCGTGTGCCAAAACTTGTATTTGGTACAAGGGTGTGACAACATGCTTTTATATGTTTTTTTATATAAAATGTGTACATATAATTAGAACATAGCGCGCTAAAATGCCCTTTTTGAATATATTTCGCCATGCCCCTCTGCCTTCCTAGATACACCCCCTGTACGTCAGTAAACCAATTTGCAGATGATAAATCAAATTTCTGAGAAAACATTTCGTCCGCAATAGACAGGTAGGTAATTATTTTGAATTTTTCGGCGGTTTTAGTCAGTATATATACAAAATTATTGTACACATGTATAAAGTAATGTCCAACGCCATTATGTATTAAGTGTATTGCCAGAAATCTACGTTTTTCTAAGAAAAAAAAAAATTATGGGGGAAATACAAAATATTCAAAATATAGAAGGGCATTCAAACGTTTATTAGTTGATACCGTAGTGGTTTCTGGGTTAAAATCAATTATATCTTGGAATGGTATGCTCATTTATGGATCAAGCCGAACTGTTTGAACAAAATGTGTAAATAAAGTCCAGACTTAAACTGGATAAAGCTCAAACTGCACGATAAAATGATTATTTTTTGCAAAGGAAGGTTTGTTTTGTGCTATTTTTCATTACATATTTTCATTACATATACATATTTTTATTATATGTAATAGAAGAAAAATGTAGTTTATTCAAAAATTGAACAATGTAGCATATAAAAAACTAATAAGGCCAACATGACCGTCATCAATAACAATTATACAAATAGAAACAAATAATATTATCATGCTTAGAGAACGAGAAATACATTATATATATCTGCGCGTACAACTATAAAAGTATTCTGTACTGTATACTCGTGCTTTACAAAAACTATTTGTATCTAAGAAATATACAAAAGTAATCTGTACTGTATTATCATGCTTTACAAACATAATATGGGTCACATGGGGTCAAAAACTACGTCACTAGGTCAAATTGAAGAAAAACCTTGTTAACACTCCAGAAATCTTCATGAAACTTGGACAGAACATTTGTCTTAATGATATCTTAGTAATACATAAAAGTGATTTGTAATGTATTCTCATGCTTTACACAAATAATTTTTATCGTAGTTATACATAACAGTGATCTGTACTGTATTCTCATGTTTTACAAAAATAATCTATATTTAAGTAATACGTGAAAGTTATTGGGTACTGTATTATCATGATTTGCAAAAATTATATCCAAGTTAAACATTAAAGTAATATGCACAGTATTCATACCAGTGATCTGTACTGCATGTAACTTAATACCATAGCATTAATCACCATGTACTGACAGTATTTGTCATTTCAAAAGCTCTACATGCATAAACAGCTAGTAACTTGATAGTATGTGGATTCTTTCTATGAGGAAAATAACTCTGTGGCTTTTAACATGGTAGGGTGACGTCTATTATACACTGATATATGTATTGTATTTTTGTCTTGTTTGTGAGATGTCACATTCAAAAATAAAATGATATGCATCTTCAAGAACAGGGCAAACTGGGCAAACACTATATTACTAATATCTAATATCTGTATTATTCCACCTTCCCTTCTCGATGTTAACCCATTTAAGGTAAAATTGAAGTTCAAAACAGAAGATATTTCTATAAAATAATGCCCTTGAATAGCCATTTATGCGTCCTTCTACACCTTCGACAAAAGTGTCAGTAATTCTTTGCTTAAACACAGAAAAGAAACCATTGAGATTACCAACACCTTGTGCCAAGCAGACATGATAGAATCCCAATTAACTTAGATTACATTTCACTTGACTTGCCCAGTTGGTTTTTAGGGGATTACTTTCAATATCATCTAGCACAATTTTCTATATCATTTTAATGAATTTATGTTCCGGATCACAGATCACCTTACACCAATACTTTATCATATTCATTTTACTCATAGTTAAAAAGCCGAGTATCCCTGTCTCCGATAGTATAAAGCTGCTGATTTTGACACCTATTTGTCCTTCACCATTTAATAACATATTTTTTATTAAAATAAGCAATTTTATTGTTGTTGTTTTTTTTTTTTCTTTTTTTTTTCTTTTCTTTTTTTTCTGTTTAACAGTTTTATTCATTTCATAATATACACAATACAAAATAAATCAAAACATAATTATGCAAGTTCTACTAGTTGCTGTCAGTACACGACTGCTTTGCAGTAATCTACTATACTATACTCTATATTGATTTCAGAATTACATAATACACATCATATTATGCAAGCAAATTTTAATATATATGCACGATGGTACATTTAAACTGGGTATACAATTTTTACACAACACAATACACCATGTGTACAAAACATTACTATATTAGTACTGAACTATGGAATAAATATTTTAAACATGCTAATTACAGAGAAGTCTTATAACTGTCCAATAGAAATCTTTATTGGGTGCATATTGTGTGCTTGTATGAATCTTTAACGCTAATTTTAGACTAGTTTTCAGACCTGAAAAGTTTGGGATAATTTCTTTCCATTTACATGCAAATATGTACTTTTTAATTTCCATGAAAAGAATAAAACAATTGTCGTTTTCTTTTATAACATATTTTTAATTAAAATAAGCAATTTTATTGTTGTGTTATTGACATTACAAAGGCATTTTATTACATTGTAAGGGATATCATTGGTACAGAATATACAGACTCGGTATTCGAGGACGACGTTTTACAGCTATAAAAGCAATGTATACTCATGTGTACACAAAAGTAAGACATCATAATGATATCGGAACTGCATTTGAGAGTCATTTAGGTCTAAGACAAGGCGAGTGTTTTGTTCCCGATTCTTTTTTCTTTGTATATCAATGACATGGAGGATATATTATACTCAAAAGGTGCAAGTGGTATATAGGCAAGTTAAAATGCTTCCTACTGATGTATGGTGACGCTGAAGGGCAAATACGTCATCTGTTGTTCCCATTTTTGCTCGACATTCAGCTTGTGCTTCCAGCAAAACATGGTAATTTTTAGCCCAGTTTAATTGCCTATTTTTAATCAATTTTGTAAACAATTTTCCTATGACACTTAACATAGTTATCACTCTAAAATTATTTGGGTCATTTAAATCTCCTTTCTTATGTATAGGTACAATAAGACATTCGGCCCACATATCTGGAAAATATCCAAGACATAATATTTTGTTAAAAAATTTAAGCAAATACGGAGGAACTTCATCTCTGCCATTTATTATAAATTCATTTAAGATCAGTTCTGGTCCCGCACTTTTTCCAGTCTTTTATATCCGCAGTCCCTTTGAAAATTTCTTCAGCAGTAAAGTATTACTGTGGTAAGAACCTTAACAATGTTTACTTTCGTAAAATGGCTGCACAATGCTTTAGTGAACTTTTGTTGTCAACAATGTTAAAATCTTGCTCAAAATGGTTTAAATGCATATATTTATTGCATTTACATAAAGCACTCTTGTACAAGTTTGGTTATTATCCATTCAGTTTTAAAAAATAGTTTGGACTTGATCACCTCAAAGTTAGGGCTTTATCAATTTTACATTATATTGTCCCCCGAAAATAACAATATAACGCGTGTTTGATGCATTTAAACAACGCATGAAGCAGATATACAAAGAAGAATGGCTGATACGTAAGGTCGTACATAAATAATTGCAAAAACATTAATTGATCAGTACTTTTTTACATAAAATATTGCCAACTTTACTGATTTTTTCTACATTCTTACCAAATTCATACTAATTTGGCCAAATAATTGCCATTAGGAATCGTTTGTAACTGCGCATTATACGTACACAATATCATTGTATCTTGTGCGATATGAGTTTTGCAAATAAATTAGGTAAAGTTTTGCTTTTTCTTTGATAATTTTCTTTCCAATGATGATAAATGATGTTAATGCAGGCTCTGAAGACATCAAAGTTGGAAATCAAATTTTATCAATCAATTTTTATGGTCATGGGCAAACTGTGTAAGTTTGGTAAACATTGAAATCAAAATCGTGTGTGCAAGCCATCATTGAAAACTTGTTTATGTTTTTTTCCAAACACAAGGGGCAATAACTCTGGTGTTTCTCGCCCGATCATGCTTATATTCTACTTCACCTGTAGTCTTACATTCATAGACAAACTGTACACGACTGGTGAAGACTGGATGAAAAATAAAGTCTCTATCCCGAATAATGTCCATTTTTGCATATATTTTTTCACAAAAAAGGGCAATAACTCTGGTGTTTCTGGTACAATCTTGCTTATATTTGACTTCACCTTTAATCTTATGGTCATAGACAAACTGTGCAAGATTGGTAACAATTGGATGAAAAATGAAGTCTCTATCCTGTATAATGTCCATTTTTGCATATTTTTTTCACAAACAAAGGGCAATAACTCTGGTGTTTCTGGTCCGATCTTGCTTATATTCGACTTCAACTGTAATCTCATTGTAATAGACAAACCGTGCAAGATTGGTGAAGATTGGATGAAAAATGTCACTCTCTATCCTGAATAATGTCCTTTTTTTTAAATTTTTTTTTATAAACAGGGCAATAACTCTGGTGTTTGAAAAACAATCTGGCCCATTTTTGACGTCTGCTGAGACCTGATGGTCATACACAAACTGTGAAAGTTTGGTTAAGATTGGATGGAAAATAAAGTCTATACGTTGGAAAAGGGCACTTTTTTTGCATGAAAAAGGGGCAATAACTCTGGTGTTACTGGTGTGATCTGACCCAATAACAATCCCAACCAAGATTTTATGGTCTTACACAAACTGTGCAAGTTAGGTCAATATTGAATAAAAAAAAATGTAGTCTTTATCACGATAAAGGTCCAAATTGTTGATGGCACCTTGACGACGGACGCCGGATGACGCCAGAGAGGTCCCCTATACCAATAGCTCACCAAGCACTTCGTCAGGTGAGCTAAAAACAAAGGGCAATAACTTAATCAATATTTACTACAGAGTTATTGCCCTTTTACTAATTTTCACTTCTATTAAATGAACTCTAGCATAATATCCGACTGGATACACTGATAAAAGTATTACTAAAATTATGCAAATACTACATACCAGTACCTTTGAATCACCTTCAACAGAACAAAAAGAATCTAACAATCAGCACACAAACAGAAATTCAAAATGATTTTTGCTATCAATATCAAATAGACAAACACCACTCACAATATTAAGACCGTATTTTGTGCAACATCTGTTTTAAGTACAAAACAAAACATGCACAAACTGTGTTATGCTTCCAAGATTTCGCAACATGTTGAAAATAATTGCATATCAATTAATAATCTTTGCAAAATTAATGTGAATACATTTCCATATTTAACCGCAAACATCACTCAAGTACAAACTATCCAAAAACGATAATAACAAGATGTATACGAAGGCTGTTTGAAGATATTGTCATTCTCATAACAAATATTTCATCTTAAATAATGACACAAGATCATCTCAGCTGGAGCATTCAAACTTTGACAATACTGTTTCACACTTGGAATGTGTCAGTTTTTCATGTTGAGTGTAATAAAAAACTGTTCAGGAAAAATGGGGGGAAATTTGTGGCAAATAAGTGTGGGAAGTTTAAAGATAAAGAAATATTCTTCTCAAAAATACAGTTAACATGTCTTGTGGGGCCATATTCCATAGTCATCTTAAGTTTATCTTAAAATATGTTAACTTATGATCCAATTTTTGTAAGGTAATGATTTTAAAACCACATATAAATTAATGAATCCAATTACAGTTAAGTAAATAGTAGTTAATAATAAGTTGATAATTGGGGAACATTTAGCAGAATTTCATGCAAACATGGAATACAATGCTTAAGAAAAATGATGATTTTAAGGCTAAGGATAAGATTTCACTGAAGATGTTTCTGGAATACGACCCCAGGACTCACAACTTTGAAAGTTCCCAATCTCAGTCTTAATCTCAAATGAAAATATTGCCCAATGATAATACTTGTAATGATTGAACTATTATTTCTCTTGGTTTAATATTTCAAGATTAAGAAGAAGATTACGCTTCAGAATGTTTGTAATTGTGGTTGCTCGTTATGTCAAAATACCATACTCAGTCCAGACACAACCTAACGCAGACACAACAGACACAACCTAATGCAGACACAACAGACACAACCTAATGCAGACACAACAGACACAACCTAATGCAGACACAACAGACACAACCTAACGCAGACACAACAGACACAACCTAATGCAGACACAACAGACACAACCTAACGCAGACACAACAGACACAACCTAATGCTTTTTAAATGTTTACCCTTACCCTGTTTGTAACTAGCAACTTTTGTATGTGCTTTCAAATAATGCAAATATGCACAGCCTTTTGATCATATTACTGACATTCTTGTCGTTTTGTTACCTTGGTCTTTAGAGGCTTGGGTAGTAGGTGGGCATGACAGGAACAGACATAACATAGTTTTGTGCATGGTAAGGAACAATAGTGGTCTGAGACTGCTGTGGCAGAGATTTTGCCATTTCACCAGGTCCTATCACGTATTTAAGAAATTTTGTGACGTGGCAAGGACTTTGCAAACCTTTCACTGACCATGTCAGGTGTGATTGGTGCTTAAAGATTTGTATTACAAACATCAGGCTTTGTATAAAGTTGACCCCAATATTGATGTTAATTTTGGTGATTTTTTTTTTTTATATATCTAAACATGAACTTAAGTTTGTCTACAACTACAAACCACAAACAATAAAGAATTCCAACAGGAAATGTTTTTGACATACAAGGTTTCATATCTATTATGTAAACATCATTACTATTGATGCTGATAAAGGCTTGTCAATAGTTTGAGGGGCACAATGCATGAGTAACAAGATTCTGTGTTTGTTAAACACACTTGCCCCCGGTTGGTGTTGGATAGCCCATTTCTTAGTCCAAATTAGGTCAAGGTCAAGGTCAAAGTGAGGTTGGGTGATATGGGTGGATTGGGGATAGTCATAAGCAACAACTGTGTAAATATCGAAGTGTTGTACAAGCGATGTTGGTGCTAGACGAAACGGTAAAATCTAGTTAACCAAGAAATAGCCTATTTGAATTATTCTAAGTGCAAATTAGGTCAATGTCAAGGTCAAAGTGATGTTGGGTCATATGGGTGGATAGGGAATGGTCATAAGCTGCAACTGCGTAAGTATCAAAGTGTTGTAGTAAGCGGTGTTGGTGCTAGAACAAACGGTTAAATCTACTAAACCTTGTCACGGATGGAAGGATGGACGGAAGGACGGACAGGGCAATCACTATATGCCTCCCGCATCAAGATGCCGGGGGCATAAAAACAAAACATTCGGATGTGAATTTTTAAGATGAAATATGACAAAATATTTGTATTTGGAAACTGTATACAGCTCAATTCACTCAGGAAAGAGAATTACGGATGATGTATGACATTTATAATAACAAGCACATCAGGAAAGAGAATTATGGATGATGTATGACATTTATAATAACAACCACATCAGGAAAGAGAAATACGGATGATGTATGACATTTATAATAACAACCACATCAGGAAAGAGAATTATATGGATGATGTATGATTTATAATAACAAGCACATTAACAAGCACATCAGGACAGAGAATTACGGATGATGTATGACATTTATAATAACAAGCACATCAGGAAAGAGAATTACGGATGATGTATGACATTTACAATAACAAGCACATCAGGAAAGAGAATTACGGATGATGTATGACATTTATAATAACAAGCACATCAGGAAAGAGAATTACGGATGATGTATGACAAACAATTAGAAAGTAACACTTTCCAAATCTATGGGTCTTCAAGTTTAACCAAAAATATGAATATTTATAATTGCTGGAATATCACGATTGAGTTACACAAAGAATTCACCTAGAAGGTATATTGTTTTTACTTGCATGACCATTAACTTTAATTATTTTTTAACAAACAATAACCTCAAAACAGGAACACATGGAAAGAAAAAAATGTGTAGTAAATTGACTCTGGACATGAAACTGACTACAAAATTTCAGTTATGTTAATTGATCTAGAGTTGTGACAAAAAGGATAAATATCAAATTTTGAAGATATACTGAGTTTCAGTCTGTTTCTTGATTGTTAAATGTAAAATTAAATGTATATAGTCTACATTTTTTAAAGGTAAACACAGTATGAGTTAGGAGTTAGTTAGTTTCACAGAATATTACAAATGTTTTTTGGAAAAAAAAAAATGTATGCATGGTTCTAAATAATGAAAAGTATTACATCTTTTCTGCCACAAAATATTGTCAACACAGAACATTCCCTGTAAAGTGTTTAAATGTATCAAGGATGCTACATTTTATTTTTTAAAATACAAAATACAAGTTCCCATTTTGCTGCTCATAACATATAGGTAGCATACCTTAAATAATGGGCTAATATAAGTAGCATATTAGGGCGCTTTTCCATATGTCCGTATCCGCATTGCGCAAATCTGCATCCGCAAAAAATCGAACAAGTTGAAAACAGTTGGACGGTTTCCATATGTCCGCAGTCCGTATCCACAAAGCGCATCCGCAAAACCCGTCCGCAAGAAATCGCGCGATGAGCGATTTTATGCGGATGCGGACGACATGGTATTGAACTAAGCATGTTAAACAAACAGCTATTATACATAAAACAATTGGGAAAATAGAAAAAATAGTCTAGATCTACTGTTTAAATCAACCTAAGATTCACCGAGTATAATAACTCGGTAATAACGGGTAATGTTAAATTAGTCATGACTGACGCTGTAGATATAATTGTTGGATGCTTAATATTGTTTAAAATCCACCAGATGTGAATGTTTTCATATACTGCCATAAAATTTGCAGCTGACGTAATTAAAAAAGGTTTAAAAGATTCTTACTCAAACATTGTAACTATTTGAAAATAAGAGGAAAACTAAAATATTCAACGTTTATTTGCGGATTCGTGGAAAAGCGAGTCCATGTAATATTTATGCGGATACGGATACGGATGCGGATGCAGATACAGAATATGGAAAAACGGCCTTATCCTGTTACTGTGCATTCACTTATTGCCAGGGATCATATTATTTTCGGTTTTGCCGGTCTGAGACCAATTGGGTTTGAAAAAGACCGATTGAAATGACTGGTATCCGGTCCGACCAATTTTCTAAAATGTTTATTATCTAGTTATGTTCTAATCGGATAAAAGTCAAAAGATGTCATCAGAAACTGTAGCGAAATGTGTTGGAAAAAAGCTGTAAGTATAAATGATAGTCATTTAAATTGAGGTGCCAATTAGTTCAATTAGCACTAGCAGAGCCACTGACTGTTACACTCAGAGGCCCATGATTACTTATTCAATTATCCTGTGGCAACAGGAAACAAAATCGTGGTAATCCCCTGATTTCAATACACAATACGTGTACACATTGTATGGCCCCAATGCATTGTAGGTGCCAACGCCGCTGGCTTGGAAGTAAATTGCCCTTGTTTGATGTGCCTGTCCACTAATAACGTATATGACATTCAATGTTATATTTACCTGGAACATCTTTAAACATGTAATATCTGCGGCGGACTACATTCAGACACATACGCATTTAAAATTATTACAGTTTTTCATTTACTTAAGTGTTATGGTCTCCTTTCAAAGTGAATTCCATTAAATAACTTATACGTTCACAATTCATGCTCATCAATTGCCTTCAAATGAGCTATGTACTTATTTTCATCGAACCGAATTAAAGAACATGCAGACGAACAATTCAATATTGTTTTTATTTATTATTAGAAGTAGGTAATAAAACAGATATTTCTTTGTCATTTTGGAACAGTCATATTGTTTCCTTCAGTATCGGGGGGGGGGGGGGGCAACATTTTGAACTGTTGCCCTCGGCCTAACGGCCTCGGGGCAACAGTTCAAAATATGCCCCCCTCTACTTCAGGAAAACAATTTGACTGTTCCCAAATGCCAATGAAATATCTGTATAATTTGTAATCTGTTTGCTTAATCTAAACTGACAGATAAAAGTTTCCCACACTTGACAGAAAAAAAGACATTAATAAATTAGGATTAAATTGCTACAAATATTTCCGACTAAGTGTGCATGGGCACATGTCGTTATTGTGTATAACAGAATCTATGAAAAAAAAAATGATGAAAATACGATTTTTCTTTATACTGTAAACAAGACATTGAGATTATTTGGTGTCATGTTTTATTTCTATGTGTAATGACAATAGAATCCATAGAATGTGTGTACAAGTTAGGTGTCTAAACGTATTTATAACAAATTCTTAACTTAAATTTTGAATAAGGTATATTTAAACAGGTTTATTTCAGTGATGTTTTTTTAAACAAAATATTGTAAACGATACTCGTATGATTGCGTTGCAAATAATAAGGCAAGTGATGCTGACGTTGTGTCAATTTCGCTGACATATGGTGCCAAAACGAGTATGTAATCGCCAGAAATTGGAGCCGATGTTGTGGATACCTAATAATTTGTCTTTTTTTTTATGAATGCATAAAACAATATGAAATATGGTGTGACTGATCATGGAATTTTATCAAAACGTTTGTTGATTTAGATTTTTGGAAACTAGACTATTTACCGAGATAAAACTTTTTAAATTCGAAAGTAGTCATTGATTTGACTTGAATTTCGACTTTAAATAATATTTATTGGACAATTATTTAAATGTTTTTTATGTGGTATCCTTTGCCAACAGTGTATTCCATCTGACATCTTTATAATTATATAATATATAAATTAAAAAAACAAAAACAATATCATCCACAAATAAAGGTATATATACCCATTGTCTAAATTTTATCATTTTCGATCAACTTTGGCGCCAGTACTATGGTGTACATAATAAATCGTAGGGGGCGGGCTAGGTCGGGTATGTTGGATTGAAGTTGATGTGTATCTTTGACCAAAATTGTTTTAGCATATTTATCCAGTTTTTACCATTTTATATATGCCCTTATATGTATGGTCTATCAATCTAAGAACCCTCGGTCATTGTTTCGTACACCTCTATCGGTCGTGCCTTACAAATGAAACAAATATTTTTCATCCATCTGTCCACCATCTCTATTGACTGCCTAATGCAGTTTACAGCCTACTGGGCGCAGTGTCTGGGCATGTTCTTTCAAGTTTATGACAATAGTACCACAATGAGTAGTGTAACAAGAGCTGTCAGAGGACAGCGTGCTCAACTATTCGAATTATTTCAGTTGGTACATATTTTGGATAGTGAAAGGGGCATAAATTTGTTAAAATACAATATTTTTAAGTGAAGCCTCGTAAAGTTTATAAATTTTTGGAACAAAAACTTTAACAACAAAGTCTGTGTAAAAAGTGGGCTAACTCTGTCAAAATACAAAACACAGTTATGGGTACTGTTGCCCCTGATACTAGAGTTGATGACAAAGGTTAGTTCAAAGTTTGAAGTGAATAACTTATGTAGTTTTGAAGTAACGAAACTTTTGAATATAAACTTAAACCAGAAAATCTAAGTGAAAAAGGGGCATAACTCTGTCAAATACAAAACATAGTTATGGGTAATGTTGCCCCTGATACTAGAGTTGATGACAAAGGTTAGTTCCAAGTTTCAAGTGAATAACTTATGTAGTTTTGAAGTTACAAAACTTTGGAATATAAACTTTAAACAGAAAATCTAAGTGAAAAGGGGGCATAACTCTGTCAAAATACAAAACATAGTTATGGGGAATGTTGCCCTTGATACTGGAGTTGATGACAAAGGTTAATTACAAGTTTCAAGTGAATAACTTATGTAGTTTTGAAGTTACAAGACTTTTGAATAAAAACTTGAACCAAATTCAGACGTACGCCGACGCCAGGGGTAGTAGGAAAGCTCATCTATTCTTCGAATAGTCAAGCTAAAAAATGGTCCCTCCCAAATTAATATAATCGTAATGAAATCCCAGCAATAAAGTTGTTATTTTGATGTAATGCAAAACAATAATTATGAATAATATATCTCAGAAAGCATGCTTTCCTTTGATGTTTGAGTCCTTGAAAATAAAATGTAATCACCATTTGAACAGTAAAAAAAAATAAATTCAGTTACACTGAGTTCCAGTGGCAACAGTCACCATAATTTACAAGTGAAAGCACTTTACACATGATGATTCAAATACGCATGACAGTCATCAACAATGAAATACTTTGCAATGCCGGGAGTTATGTGGAAGTTGTCCGCATCTCAAGAACAAATAATTTCCCATTTTATGAGAGGATAAAATTCTAAATACCATGACTATTTGTAATTATTTATAAGAAACTGAATGAAAAGCTACAAATTTTGGTCCACTAAATTGTAGTCTGGTCCAGCAGATTTAGCTTACAGGCTTGGTGAACCAATGGCCCACTAATTTGAAATTTTCTTTGTAATGACTATATCTGGCATAATGGGAATAGGTCTTTTTACCAGACCAGACATAGCGAAAGTTATGAGTTGCTCAGCAGACACGTTGTTTGACAGCCTTCAACATTATGTCCGACAACCAGATTGAAAGTCAGGCACCCTGCGAAAGTAGTAGAATTTGATACAATTCTGTCAGACAAAATGTCTGGCAAGCACTTTGGATCTGTCAGACATTTACAAATTGTGTCAGACATGTCTAACAGTCTGACACATTTCTCAGTGTCTGTACCGGACCCTGTTAAATAAGGAAAAAAATCACTGAAATCAATCTCTTTTGATGCAGGAGGCATATAGTGATCATCCTGTCCATACGTCCTTCCGTCCGTCCGTGACAAGGTTAAGTATATTTTACCATTTTGTCTAGCACCATCACCGCTTACTACTTCAATACTTACACAGTTGTTGTTTATGACCATTCCCTATCCACCCACATCACCCAACCTCACTTTGACCTTGACCTTGAACTAATTTGGACTTAAAATAATTCAAAAGTGCCATTTCTTGGTTAACTAGATTTTACCGTTTCGTCTAGCACCAGCACCGCTTACAACAACACTTAGATATTTACACAGTTTTTACTTAAGACCGTTCCCAATCCACCCATATCACCCAACCTCACTTTGACCTTGACCTAATTTGGACTAAGAATGGGCTACCCAGCACCAACCCGGGGCATGTGTGTTTATCAAACACAAAATCTTGTTTTTAATATTATTATTGTTATGTTTCCGAATTTCTCTACCAAAGATCACTTCACCTTATCAAATTTCTTAAGTCAAAATATTTTATTTTTATTAAAGGGACTTGTTCACAGATTTTCGCATTTTTTTAAGTATGCCATTAAATATATTAACTTGACAGATTTAAGCATTGGAACTAAAATCTCAAGTACAGTAACAAGAAAAGTGTTTAGAAACAAAAAAGAAAATAAGAAAAATTGGTCCCACCGGGCTTCGAACCTGGGACATTCGTATTAAAAGGCTATCGCCTTAACCATTCGGCCATTCCGACTTCTGTATTTCACCCTGAATTATTTACTTTATGTAAGTGTTCCACGTGATGTCAACAGTTTCAAGGAAAACAACAGAAACACTCCAAATTATTCCATCGTTAGCGTTACAAACGCTTTATAATTTTATAAATTTGAACTGATGAATACTCATAAACAAAATGGTTTTTACAGTATATTTCTTGGTCCGTAGTGTTATTTTGCTCCCTTGCATACACTGTTCTTTTATTTTTGGAATCGGTAACAAAAAGTTGAAAAATTGTCAATTGGTCAATCTGAAATAGGTCCCTTTAATAATTATTAATTGAAGAGAATTCCAGTTCAATTACAGTAACTGTTTATAAAGGCTAAAATTTGAAGGTCAAATATAACACTAGTGAATATAAATAGCCGCCATAGTCTTTGATTTTTGATGATTTTTGTATTGGTAGACTCTCTTAACGCAAATTATTTCAGCCAACATCAAAAGAAATTCAATATTTAACCAGAACCCAGCCAGAAATGAATCTGTGAACAAGTCCCTTTAAAAAAAACATATCTGTAAATAACATATATTAAAATCATATTAATATAATCGTAATGTTGTATTGGTTCCCGTTGTATCAATCTCATGAAAATCATCTCCAGCCTGACGCTGCTATACTATACCCTGCAGCGACAACTGATGGAGCGAACGTTAGGATTTGATTTTAATGAGATTGCCGTTGTATATAAATATACTCTGAGTGAGTGTAACAATAGGGAAAGATCTAGGACCACAATAGGTACAGGATGCTACTAAAAAGGAGCAGGGTGGAAAAACGGACCAGTTTGTTGACATTTTCTAATAATTTCCTAAACCCAGGGTGTTTATGAGTCCAATGCTTCTAATTAGGGTTTTTAAACATAGCGTATACATTTGACAGTGAATATTTGCAAAAATATATAATATTTTCAAAAGATATTCAACATTTTTGTGTTGGCCACCCCAGAAGGGCAGCAGGGGGGAACCAGAAAGGAGCAGGGTGCTAGATCTTTCTCTAGTAACAAAAACATGTTTTAGTTGACTAAGCATTAATTCTACGCTAAACTAGCACTTTCTATGATATGTCTGTCTTCGTGTTAGTGTAGTAATGTACAGCAGTAAAAACAGGCTCCATATAATTTTGGTATGACTCTGGTATCATGGCTGACTGTTGCTCTCGGAATAGTTGGAATTAAATGGAAATAAAACATTCCATATCTCACAAAAAAGGTCATATTAGCCAAACGTTTCTTTGTCCTAGCACGACATACTTGTTTATGAAGCAAAACTGAGAAAGGTGTTTAAACAGAACATGTCTATTTTGGGCTCTTTTCATAAGTATGAAATATTGTTTATCGGAATAACACAATTTTTCTCTTGATTCGAGGAAACACAAATTCAAAACATGCAATATAAAGTTGTCCTCGTTATAAAAGTAAGATACGTTAAACAAAACCAGATCGTTGTAAAGTATGTAAAATACATAGATAAGAACTAAATATCACACTAAATGAGGGCTATACATGTAATATCGTTTAAGAAAACAATCACATTGCTTAGCATCAACACGTTCTTTTTGAAAGTTTTGCCTAAAATCCGATTTTTTGAAAATATACACAGAACTCGTCAGATACGTTAACTTGTTTGTATGTGTCTTGTAGCTAAGACTTGATATGCAAGGCACAAATACACGAAATTCATTTCATGGTATCATCTTTTTCGAAGGAAAACATTAAAACTACACAAAATGTATTTACCACTTCTCTCTGGGAAGCTTTTGAAAAAATTTACATCAAATACGCTAACTGTCAAATACGTTAAATCGATTAATTACAATACATTTTCCAACCCGTTTGGTGCCTCTAAATTTAAGATTTCGTTACACTATGACGTAATTATGTTTCGTCACCGTTCTGCAAAGCATCTAGAGCCACGTCATCGCTCGGATCGTATGTTTACTGCGCTTGTATATGGCGGAAAATATTTAGTGTGGATGTTGTTTGATATAAGCAGAGGTAAATTGTGATTTATGCTTCGATTTACTTTGATTACCACCTTTTGGAAGAAAAGTATGTCCACTGCAAAAGCAATTTGCAGGCGGCAAGAGAAATATAAGCCCAAATATAAACGATTCAATGTATTTAACGTATCTGATGAACAACTTTAACGTATCTGATTCTAATAAATATTGACGGATTTTAATGTTTTAATCGAGTGTTCACAATTTCCTCAATGGTTTTTACAAAATGGGGTACATATTGTAAGCAGTAACTACCATTATTTGTAGCATTGTCAAATATATACGAAAAAATAACCTTCTCGCTTTTCAATATAACGTATCTGATGTCATTTTCGTTCTTTCAGAAAGATGGTCAAAACAGCAGCAGAATACCAGAAAGCGTACAGAGAACGCAAAAAGGCGAGAGATGAAACCTTTTTAGAGAAGGAAAGAGCCAGAGCAAAAGGATATAGAAAGCCGATACACGCCAAAACAAAGAAAGACCAAGCCTTGATAAGAGAAAGAAATAAACTGTATAGCCAGAAGTACCGAGATAGACAAAGGACCTTAAAGCAAACCAAAGTTAGAAGTACCACAATAACGACTGAGGCTGAAGAGAAATCAAAGGAGGACGAGCACTCCAATGTTGTTTCAAGTACATCCAGTGAAACTGATGCAAGAGCAAAGCGAGGCCAATCAACACTTTTGGTTAAACTATCATTTCCTCAGAAACGAAGAAACAAACGGAAATCAGATGCACTCAAAAGGGCTCACAGCAAAATCCAAAGGCTCAATGGACAGATATCTTCCCTTACAAGAAGCAAAAACAAGTGGGCGAAACGATGCCAGAGGATTTCTAAAAAGATTATACTCTCGACTGAAGCTGACGGCATCACCAAAGCTGACAACATTGAACAATCATTGACTCCAAAAAGCAAGACAATAGTAGAATTGAGACGAGATGGAGTAAGTCCGAGAAAGCTACCGAAATCTGTTGTAAAGAAGCTAGTGCTGTCCAATGCAATATTAGACGAAATCAAATCGAGCCGTCGTGCCAACCCACAACAGCATCGACGAAACATTGCAACTCGTGTTATAAGCGGGAAAATATTAAAAAAGTACAAATGTGTGTCTATGGTGAGCAAGAAAACCGGCATAAGTATGACAGAACTGAGAAGACATCAGGACAAAGTAATAGAGTTTAGAAAGCGATCAAGGATGAAAGCAGAGAGGGATCAATTGAAGGCTCAAGTCGTGGAGTTCATAGAACAAGATGATGTAAGCGTAATGATGCCAGGGAAAGCAGATGCAAAATTATATGAAGGAGAAAAACGGCAGATTCGCATACTTACAGACTACATGTCTAACATTCACCAAAGATTTCAAGCAGAAACTCAGAAGAAAATTTCGCTGGCTCTTTTTTGTAAACTACGCCCTGCGTACATCAAACTTACTTCTTCAATGTCAAGAAATACCTGTCTATGTTCAAGACATCAGAGTTTTGCGATGAAACTGAACTGCCTTCGTTTACAGGGCGTTGACATTTCCAAAAACCCAGAGACTGTTTGTAAGAACACGACGCAAGAGCACATGGAAGTGCTTCTTGGTTGCATTTCTAACGCGGAAGTAGAATATGAAACATGGCGCCGGGTAGAAGTAGATGGTAAGAGGAAGATGAAAATAGTCTCGGTTAAGTGTAGCAAAGACGACTTCATAATCCTGATGAAGGAAGAATATGAAGCATTCCTGAATCACGTGAGCAGAGTTACAGCCCAATATACAGCACTGAAATCGTTAAAAGAAAACCTACCGAGCAATGACCTGATAGTGCAAATGGACTTTGCTGAAAACTTTACGTGTGGGACATCTGACGAAATCCAGAGTGCATATTGGAATGCCAGTTCAGTCACATTACATCCGGTGGTTGTATATTTCAGAGGCACGGATAATAGTCTAGAGCACTTGAACTTTGTCTTTGTGTCAGATGCTCTGCAACACAACTCTTCAGCCGTGATTACGATAATGAAAAAGCTATGCAAAGAATTAAGAGAGATATTCCCTGACGCTCGACAAATTCATTACTGGACGGACAGCCCTTCCTCCCAGTATCGTAATCGATTCGTGTTTGATGCTATCATGCACTTTGCCGAACGATTCAGTGGATTTTCGGCACGTTGGAATTACTTTGAATCCGGCCATGGTAAGGGCCCTTGTGACGGCATCGGTGGTGTTGCTAAGAGAAAGGCAAGTGATGCTATAAAGCAGGGAAAAGCCTGTATCCAGGATGCTTTCGACTTTTTCAATTGGGCAAAGGGAAGTTCTGTTAACATCAAGTACCGTTTCTACACCACAGATGACGTTGACACAACTGCTGCTGAAATTCAGAAAACGAATCCGCTTCCGATGCAAGGTACAATGAAAGCACACGCTGTGTTTCCTAAAGACGGTGGCTTGTTCTCCAGAGAGGTATCCTGCTTTTGCCAATCTTGTATCATTGGTGACACTCTATGCAATGGCTGGATATGGCATGGTATGGCAAGGAAGGTAGCCGAATTAATAGATGATGTTAATCATGAAATGGAACCCACCCCTGCAGCTATACCAATGGCTGTACCTGCAGAACTAGACGTGGTCCCCAAGAAAGGTGACTTTGTGGCTGCCGTCTATGAAGGGGTCTGGTACGTTGGAAAAGTTCTTAAGGTTGACGAATCGGACGGCGATGCTAAAATCTCCTTTATGAAAAAAGCTCGAGGAAGCACATCCGTTGAAAAATTCAAATGGCCGCATCCTCCGGATAAGATATGGGTCCATTTCAACCAGATTCTTTGTAACGTCAATGAACCAGAGCCTGTTGGAAAGTCCGGAAGAGAATTCAAATTAGGAGAAGACGATCACGAACTAATTTGCCAGATATTTCAGATGAAATAACTTAACGGCATCAGATACGTTATAAGTGTCACGTTGATAAAATCAATGTTCCACGTTCATATACCCGTTCAAAGTTAATTAAGTGTATACTTTATCGAAAGTTTACCGTTTATTTAGGCAATTGTTGCATTTATAAACGATTTTTCATTTTCAATAAAAATTTAAGTTTCATACATCAGATACGTTAAATGATAAAGACTGTCTCGTAAAATAATACCTTTGTTCAAGCATGCAAAAACACTAATTTGCGAAAACGTGAAAACACTGAACTATTCTACAAACGTTTTTACAAACGAATGAATGAACCAATAACAGTGTTATCCTTAAAAAACAAAGTATGTTTAGTTGACAAAATAAAATACGGCAGTTCTATTGTTATGATAGAATGGCGCATTTGTTATTGTTCACCCTTAATGTGGTTTACACTTTGTTTCTTTCTTTGGGGAAGGTTCACATGTTGGAAATACGTCCATCGCAAGGTTCTTATACAACGAAAACGGCTGCTTACTGCTTTTCACAACAGGCAGTCGTATTTAACGTTTCTGACGTATACATTTTAAGTGATACTACAGCATGTCGATTTTTGGAAAAATCGAGGTAGGTTTGGGTCCCCTGGTGTTTGAATCTTGAAACCAATACTTCATGCTATTCATTAATGACAAACACATGAATAAAATCATTTTTTGATTTTTTACCAATCGTGACCACCTAATTAGTGCATTTATCGTAGAATCAATCTAAGAAGTAAGAGATCTTTATTACTAAGCGCTGCTGACCAGTGGTCAGTTCTAGGTGGATTTATAAAAATATCTGAGCATGCACAGTATAATCAATACATGCATTATACAACATAGAAATACCATAATGTCTGTACATAGTCATAAATGATTTTGAAATATTAAGTGCAAAGGTAATAATAAAGGTGCTTATTAAAATTGTATGCGATGTAAACACACTGAGTCATTTTAAATAATTGCTTTTTATGGATAAAATAAAAGTATGATATTAATCTGCATCATTAAAACTATTAAAAAAATAATAATGTTTTACAAAATGTAAATATTTACCTTTTCAAAATTAGTTTTTCTCAGGTAAGCGGTAAGCTATTAGTAATAAATGATCACTTGATAACTGTCAATAAATTAAACAATAAAACATTCAACATGTATTGTTTATAATTAAAAAATACAGTAATCATAATATAAACCACAATATATTAAAATAAAATACACTAATCACTAGCTGATCCCCAAAAATAATTCCATTTCCGGGTATAAGATTCGTACACACGGAGGATCACATTATGCTGCCGCCTAGCTACGGCACTTAATGCAAAAAGCTTGTCTTAATAAAAGTATTTATTTATGTGTGCAAATATATGTTATATTTCTCAGAATTTATTGTATTTATTGAAGCTGTTTTTCATGTCTCACTTCTTTAAATGTATTTCAGCATTCGCACTCGACATTGTTCGTACCTTTTTAAAATGTTTGATTGACAGTATTGTAGATCTACTAGTCTATTGTATATTTTTTAGATTTAAACCAATGCAGTATAATTCTCATCACTATTTATTGTAAAATGAGCAGTATTTTGAGCAGACTTAAAACTTCGATTTATTAAGGAAATTAAAAAGGAATCCTGTATCAAATTATAACGCTGTCTGGTTTTAATTGTTATCTTTACTTTCTGCTGCATGCCTTTAATTTTATCTGTTGTCTGCTAATAGTCAATTATCAGAAAAATTACTATATTTTTTATTCTAACATGACACGCGCAGAGTTTTCTATAGACAAAAAACAAATTTTCCGATGTTAAACTACCAATAAACAACGCGAAAAATAGTTCAGAAACTGTAAAATATAGTTAGCATTGAAATTGCAGAACATGTTGTCAGGTCAAGTTAGAATCAAAATAGTTTTCGCATCAGCATTGTTTATCAGCTAATAAACAATGATTTGTTGTTCTGATGTGGTATATTAAACAATTAACTCTGGCTAACACCCTCATGCAAAGATCTATCAATAAACAAAGATTCGTGTTATTTTGAGTTACCGTTGATTCTCGCAGCCCCAGAGATTTCAATCACTTGAAAAACTACATGATCGGATCTATAATTATGAGAGAGTATATCGGCATTTTTTCTGATAAGTTGTTCGAAATACTTGTAACATAAATATTTTACAATAAAATGAAACTATGTATACATGTTTGTTTGTTGCTTAAACATGCTTTTAATAGATTATTGAATTGATGATGGTAAAAAATTCTTTTGATCCACAAAATCGTCTTCAGTGTAATCAAGCTAAACATACATTTGCATTGGGAAAATAGGTCTTGTTTTTCATTATACATGTCTTTTGAAGGTGACGCGTGTCATCTTATCTTGATTATCTTATCTACATTTGTGCAGCAATGTGGTGTCCAAGACGTGCCAATTAACGCTTTAATCCTTAGTGGGACATCGTCTCCGATGGAGAGAACGCCCTTGAGTTCTCAATCACGCATGGTTATTCAAGACCATTGTCTTGCATATTAAATTAAGACAATTAAAGGCTATAAGGAATAGTTTGAGAGAGAAAAACAAGCACAAAGCCAAAATGAAACCATTTATAACAACTATGAAAAATATAGATCAAAAGAGTATTAATAGTATGTGTATACTATGGGTTTTTTTACAAATAGCTGTTTGAACAGTAAAAGCACTATGTTTTTGTCTTGGTGTACACATTTAGATACCCTTCAAAATGCGACTTTATTCGGGAGAATCCGTCCAGGAGTAAATAAAATAAGTTTTAAGCAAAGACAGGTTAGATACTTTTCAATACAAATCTGCCTGTCTCAGCCTGAAATCTTACAAAGCCTCACTCTGAACATTTCAATGAACGATTTAAGATAAAATAACAGTGTTTGTTTCTTGGTGTTCGGTTTTAAATTTCCTTCAAAATGAGACTTTATTCAGCAAATTCCGTCCAGAAATAACAAAGTTCTTGGCAAAGGCAGGTAACTTCTCAATAAACATCTTGTTGTCTCAGCCTGAAATCTTACAAAGCCTCGCTCTAAATATCTCCAGAACTATTTAAGATAAAATCACAGTGTTTGTTTCTTGGTGTTCAATTTGAAATTTCCTTTAAACTGAGACTAAATTCAGCAAAATCCATACAGAAATAACTAAGTTTTAGGCAAAGGCAGGTTAGATACTTTTCAATAAAATATCTTGCTGCCTTAGTCTGAAATCTTACATAGCCTCGCATTAAATATGAATAACTCTGGAAGCATTAAAGGTAAAAAAACAATATTTGTTTCTTGGTGTACCATTTCAAATTGCTTTTAAAATAAGACTTTATTCAGAAAAATCTGTCTAGAAATAACAAAGTATTAGGCTAAAGCTGTGTATATACTTTTCAATAAAAATCTTGCTGCCTCAGTCTGAAATCTTACAAAGCCGCGCTCTGAATATTTCATGAACTATTTAAGATAAAATGACAGTGTTTGTTTCATGTTCAGTTTTAAATTTCCTTCAAAATTAGACTTTATTCAGCAAAATCCGTCCAGAAATAACAAAGTTTTAGGTAAAGCAGGTTACTTTTTTAAAGGTTTAAAAACAATATTTGTTTCTTGGTGTACAATTTCAAATTGCTTTCAAAATAAGACTTTATTCAGAAAAATCTGTCTAGAAATAACAAAGTATTTGGAAAAGGCTGGGTATATACTTTTCAATAAAAAATCTTGCTGCCTCAGTCTGAAATGTTACAAAGCCTCGCTTATGAATATCTTTGTAACTACTAAAGATAAAATTAACATGTTTTTTTTCTTGGTGTACAGTTTTGAACAAACTTGTTCAACTCTTAACTGCGCATTCAGAAAAATCACGTTTATTGGTATATATGCGATGTATATGATCAACAAAGTGAATTGGCAAGCGCACACGCTTAATTCAGGTGATAACGCCGGTCCCACGAGATGAAACGAGAGTTCCCGCAGACTTGTATACATGTTTCTAATCTCTGTTTGTTAATAGATCTCTGCTCATGGTTTAATTCCTTCGCATCAAATTCCAAAGCGTTGTTTATTAGCTGATAAAGAGCACTAAATTGAAAATTATTTCTTAAATATACTGTACAAAAATGTGATTTTCTTGTAGAGAAGTATGTCGGATATAACATCAAAACTGCAGCACCTAGATTTCCCAGAATGCTCGAGAGAGGCCTTGAATTTTCTGGTTCGTCACTTCACGTCTGACAGCTACCGTGGAGTGCCAGGGCGGGGCAGTGGAGAGAAACTGGTGATGGACATCGCCCAGCAGTATGTTGTTGACATTGCAAGGAAAAGGGGCCACAAAAATAAGGTACAGGTGTTGTTTGGTTGAAAAAGTTCCATAACTCGGATAGTTTTCTTCCCTTTTTACTGACAAAGTGCAGTTTTTATGTATGCATTGGCTAAAATAGTATTGTACCTCTTATTGGAATGTTGAAATTTATGCTGCATTTGTATATGCAGAAACACAGTAAATTAAATTTTGTTATAAGGTATTTAATAGTGCGAACAAGTAGGCTTTGAAGCTCTGGACTCTCATTTTGCCCCAATTGATTGTTTTACTGATTTGTCCTTTACCAATTTTATTTATTCTTGTACAGGCTAAGTGGTCCATATTCAAATGGAACTTGAATGTAGCTCAGAACAAGTTATTGAAAGTTCACTTGTATTGTTTCTATGATATACAGTACATCTTACATAGGTTTAAACAATCAGCACCTGCCCCTGGGCCCATATTCACATAGCTCCTTAGTGAGAACTTCAGTTAATTTATACATTGCAAAAAAATCCCTTAAATATGTGGCTGTATTGCATAGATGTGTTGCAGTTTACCCTTTTGTAAACAGAAATCTTTTGATTTTACATAAAAAAATTGATAAGAAATGTTCACTTAAGTACAATTAAAGTTTAAATCTCCCTTAGTAGCTTCATGAATATCTGTCATGAACCTTAAATTTCTTTCTTTTTTTTTTACCTTCTTTTAGAAGCTGGATTCCATTCACGAGTTACAACTCCTGGAGATGGTGTGTTCTACCTTGCGTCAGGCCCCCGAGCATACATGCTACAGCGTGTTTGCAGCCATATTTGGTGGCCATGTGGACGCCAGCAAAATCACGCTGATGACAAAGTTGGTTTCCATGGCAATATCTATCAGCTGTGGACCTGTGCTGGGCTGTGTAGCACTGTGGATGCAGGTATTTGATCATGAACTCAGATGTATCTGATATGCCAGAAATTATCAAGTTTCATTTTTGGGAAAGAACCAACTCAGTAATGATGCTTGCTTTTAAAAAGAGCAGGGGAGGGGAATAGGGAAAACAGTTATGGCTTTAGATACTTGTGTGATTATTCAGGTTTTTCAACCTTCGTTGCTTTTAATGCTGTGGTTTTTGTAAGATAATTTTTAAACATACATTATGTAGAAATACGTATTATTACTGACTTGACAAATGTTTCATTTAGTTTTACCATTTTTAATAATCCATATGCCATCACCAAGCCTGTAATACTGGTGGATGCCAATTTTGTGTGCAAGTTTTTACTCGATGAATAGGGTAGTAATAGAAAACAACAGTTATTACTGAATTCCATTGTATTCTATTGAAATATGTTTTCAGAATTATATAAGCTGTATTTTCCTACAATGTACAGGAGCAGGGCAGTCAGAGCCAGTATGTGTGTGACATGGCCCAGCGCCTGGTGGAAGACTACTGCCAGCTGTACCCCAGCGTGAGTTCCAGCTTCCGGAGCCTGCCTGCCGTCTCCACCCTGTTCACCTGCAACTTTGTGACAGCCCTCACCACTATTTACACATACACAGGTACTTTGTGACAGCCCTCACCATTATTTACACATACACAGGTACTTTGTGACAGCCATCACCACTTTATACACATACACAGGTACTTTGTGACAGATCTCACCACTTTATACACATACACAGGTACTTTGTGACAGCCTTCACCACTATTTGCACATACACAGGTACTTTGTGACAACACTCACAACTTTATACCTGTGTATGTCACAGGTACTTTGTGACGGGTCTCACCACTTTATACACATACACAGGTACTTTGTGACAGCCCTCACCACTATATACACATACACAGGTATTTTGTGACAGCCCTCACCACTATATACACATGCACAGGTACTTTTTGACAGCCCTCACCACTATATTCACATGCACGGTTACTTTGTGACAGCCCTTACCACTATATACACATACACAGATACTTTGTAATAGCCCTCACTACTAATTTATCTGGTATTTATCAAATTTTTACTCTGGTTCATTTTGACAGCCATTGATTTGGTCACAAGTTATCTACGAATGTGCCAATGGCGAAGTATACAACTTCATAAGAAAATTGACACAATCAGCAGAAATCGGCAGTCATAATATGTGGCGTGTCGTGAGAAAACCGGTCTTAATGCATGTGCGTAAAGTGTCGTCCCAGATTAGCCTGTGCAGTCCGCACAGGCTAATCCAGGACGGCACTTTCCGCCTACAGTTGATTTATGTTTAGAAGAGACTTTCTTGAAACAGAAAATACCATAAAAGCGGAAAGTGCCATCCCGGATTAGCCTGTGCGGACTGCACAGGCTATTCCGGGACGACACTTTACGCACATGCATTAAGTCCGGTTTTCCAACGACGCGCCTCAATTATTGAATACTGAAAAAATGTTTTGAGTACTTTAAGTTAAAATTATGTTACCCCATAAGAATAATAATAATTGAGTATTAGACGAAGATGATCTCCAAATTGTGTACAACAACCACAATTCGCAAATGGTGTGAGTTTTTCTTTAATTTATTGCAAACATAACTATTTCTCTTTGCACAACACTAAACCTGCATATTGTTCTCAACACATAAGTATCTAAACTCTGGATAAATTCTGAAAATATTTTAAACAGTTTTCAAGGCGCAGTCTGATTAGTAGACCCAATTTTGACACAATATAATTGCCACAAAACGTTTACACTGATAAATACTTAATAGTGTTATTCTTGTAAATTTTTGCCTCTGTGTTTTTGTGGCCTAAATGACGTTGGAAACCATCCAATATGCGATTACCCTGGTGTGTCCCCAATTCAAAGTAACCTCAATTCGACGATGTTTTGATAGTATTTAGAGATCTCTAATGCGAGTGTTAAAAAATGGTACTGAATATTTCAGTGGTTTCCAATCAAACTGCTTCATGTTATAGGTGTCTGTCCTTTCGTAACATAACAATTTCATAACCATATTCGGTTGTTTCGTACACATCTATCGTTCATTTTTACCCATGTCAGTCAATCACTTTACGCACAGAGTTTGCCGTTTTTTGCATATTGGGTATTTTAATTGAGTTTTGTTACTCATCAAGTATAATTGCGTAAAAGGTGTTTCAGAATTGCATATTTACGCAAATACGCGCCTTATCTGTTGCTCTGATTATTATCTGAAAAAAAATGCAGGAAGATAGTGTAACCTGTAGAAAAAACGTTGGTTGTTTTAACAAATTTTGGCACATTTTGTATTTTCTGTTGCTGATACGTGAAATCAGGTCAGTTTAAATTGCAAGTTCTATAATGATTGTAATAACAGTTTTCTAACGATGATGGTCTTGTTTTCAGATTCCAGCAAATCCCCGCCTATAGAGTTGTTAGAGTGTATCGTGGACTGGATATCTGCGGACCCGTGTTTATGTTCGGACTCTGTAAGACTCGTACGCATCCAGTCTAGCTTCACCTGCCCTCTGGGGGGACTCATTCGCTGGTGCATCCTCGGCCCTATCGTTACCTTAGCAACCAGTGTTGGGAACCCAGATAAGAAATGTGTGCCACAGGACTCAAAATTGTTGAGTTTATTCTCTAAATTACATTTAGGAGTTTTGCTTAGTTTGCAAGCGTATCAAAGCATGGAGTTAAAGGAACATTTGTTCTCCTTTGGAGATATGTACATAGTCTCAAAGACTCTGGCTGCGTTTTATTGCGGCGGTCAGTGTACAGAAGACATGCTGGATGTTGTCAACACGTCGGTAGATCGTCTGGCCCAGACCCTTCAACTGGCATTGACTACAAAAGCTTTATCAGGTATGTAGACTACTAGGAGACCAAAGTGAAAAAAACGGCACTTTCCGCTTTTAAGGTATTTTCTGTTTCAAGGAAGTCTCTTCTAAACATAAAGCCACTGTAGGCGGAAAGTGCCGTCCTGGATTAGCCTGTGCTGACTGCACAGGCTAATCCGGGACGACACGTTACGCACATGCATTAAGACCGGTTTTCCCACGACGTGCCTCATTTCATCCCTTGAAAGCCAGAAGGGGCTGTCAGCCTTCTTTGCACACAGGTGTTTCTGGCTTTCAAAGGACGTGATATGATGTTTGATATTATTATGAATTTTCTTGTATGTCATTACAGTTTGTCTGTGATAGAATTTTGTTGTCTGAACACTTAAATTGGACAAACTTGGAAAAAACTAATAGTGAATTTATATTTTGATCGTCCCTGGATTAAGCCAATTTTTTACCACATTCTGTAGCTAAATTGAAAGCATTTCCCGTGTTTAAATGTTTTGTGTCAATTTATTTCAGAGAAATTTGACTTTCGTGAAGTGTGTGATGGTCTTCCACCAAACAGGTATCGTAACCACACAACGTTATTTGTGCTTCCACCAAACAGGTATCGTAACCACACAACGTTATTTGTGCTTCCACCAAACAGGTATCGTAACCACACAACGTTATTTGTGCTTCCACCAAACAGGCATCGTAACCACACAACGTTATTTGTGCTTCCACCAAACAGGTATCGTAACCACACAACGTTATTTGTGCTTCCACCAAACAGGTATCGTAACCACACAACGTTATTTGTGCTTCCACCAAACAGGTATCGTAACCACACGTTATTTGTGCTTTCCAGCTTACGTGTATTTTGTTTTGAAGTGGATAGTTATTGCTTGGTTTGTATGGCTTTAAGTAGGTGGGCAGTTAAGTTTAGAATACATAGTGATAAAGCAAGTAATATTCATTACCTTAGCGATGCAACTAGCAATTGCAGACCTACGGACAAAGGGGTAAGTTTGTAATGGTCATTGTTGAAAATGAAAAACGAAGTATCCATATTTGTTTTGCTGTTTTCAGGATTTGATTCTTTTTGCCTCGGATAGCAATATGCGGGCCTTTTTCGAAAAGCCTCGCAGGTCAGAATATCTGACCCATTCCCAATGCAAAACATGTTGTTTTTTTCCCAATTGAAGAAATAAATTCCCCTCCACTACAGAACTTGGGTTGACATTGATAACAGTCTTGAAGAAAATTACATCAATAAATATTTTGAGAATAAACGCATTAAAATTCACAATGAAATTTAGATATAAATTGCAATTTAATCAACTAATCAATGAAAATTGATACTGACAACAAGATATATTTGTACATTTGTTTCCCAATTTGCCCAATATTATTTCAAACTAAGTACTTTTTTCCCAAAAAGGTCAGAAAAAGGCCTGATATGAAAGTATGAACTGAGGCGTGTCGTGGGAAAATGGGGCTTAATGCATGCCTAAATCCACTGTAGGCAGAAAGTGCCGTCCTCAATTAGCCAGTGCAGTCCGCACAGGGTTATCCAGGACGGCACTTTTCGCCTACAGTGGATTTATGTTTAAAAGAGACTACCTTGAAACAGACAAAACCATAGAAGCGGGCTAATCCAGGATGACACTTTACGCACATGCATTTAGCTCGGTTTTCCCATGACAGGCCTCATTTACAGAATGATGTGTCATGTTTATGTTACTATTAGTTGTTTTCACATTAGACTTTGATGTTAATTTCCTTTCAGATTGTTAGAGATGATCGTTTCACTGCGCTACAGAAAACATTCGCAGGCACAGCCCATGGACGTGTCATGATCTGTTGGCGGTGGATGCAACTTCCACAGTGCATGCCAGGGTCTGATCTTGACATTTACGCAACATTGCATGGAGAATCGACCGATACCTGGTGACCAGGACTCTCTCTGCCATTTGCCAAATAGACACTTCCGAAATATTATCCAGTTGTCGCACTTGGATATTACATGTTTAGCGGTTAAACTATTTTATACAAAAGAACACATGTATAATGTTTGTGATATTTGAAAGAGCATGTGGTAATGTTTGTGATTTTTGATGAATGGAAATTAATCCTATGACAATCGCTGGGGAGGAGTTTAAACTATTCGTGGCAAAGCCTGGATCGATTTATTATCGAGGGGCTACATATTTGAACATCTGTTTGGATACAACATTTATTCAATGTAAAACCAAATACAATAGCCAAAATGAGAAGGATTTAATCGTAGTTAGGGAAATTTTGCGAAAGAAAATGTTTGGCCAGAGTGAGTGCTCAGCACTTTATACATGATAGGTAACACAGATATTGTTTAATGATGCACCTATCAGTATTTACCCCCAGGGGGGGGGGGGGGGGCGGGCATATTTGGGACTTTAGACTGAAAGCAATTCCCAACAGGCAGGACACGCTGAATGATTCCGGGTCCCGGGAGATAGATTTTGTTTGGAATTTAGATCGCGGTAATATTGGCCCCTGGGCCATTTGATACACCAATTAAGCACCCCCATTGAGGGGATTTAGACAAAACTGCTTGGCTCTTTGGGTGGGGAATTAGATCCCCAAAAATACAATTAGTCAAATTCCCCTGGGATTGCCCGCCGCTCCCCCTCCCCCCGGGGAAAAATATTGATAGGTGCATGAATTAAATAATGAATAAAGTGATGAAGATTTTTTATTTATTTAATCTATCAAACATAATAATACAGGATGTGCAAAATATTTGAATAAATTACATTGTGAAAAAATAGACAACATAAATTTTACTGTCAAGTAGCACATTCACACATTCTGTCTTTGTTCATACCGACACAGAACAATGATTTTGATAAATAAAGCAGTTGTTTATTGCATGATTTTTAGGATTCTTTATTTAATGTAATTTTATAAAAGCTGTTCCGCCTATGTATTTATTCTGGATGCCTACAGTTATAAGTGAATTCGACTCTGTATTCAAACAAACTACATGCATTTACAGGGCCCTCTATCTGTCATTTCTACAGACAAAATAAGGCTGCTTCCCCCAGCAATCGAGTGTCAAAAATTCCCACAGAAGTTAACATTTGAAACCAAACCTAACATAATCACTTGTTTTATCTGCAAAGTAACATTTTCAATAATAGTGACTGTATTTTCTTTACAGTAGTGAAATATGCTACAGCAACTGAAAAATCTAGAATGGACTACAGAAAAACAGATTTTTTAAAGTATTATTGATGCGTGTCGTGAGAAAACCAGGCTTAATGCATGTGCGTAAAGTGTTGTCCTGGAACGGCACTTTCCACCTAGAGTGGATTTATGTATAGAAGAAACTTCCTTAAAACAGAAAATACCATAAAAGCGGAAAGTGCCGTCTTGGAATAGCCTGTTCAGACTGCACAGGCTGATCCAGGACGACACTTGACGCACATGCATTAAGCCCGGTTTTCCAACAACACGCCTCTATTTTTATTTAAAAAGTCCCCATTATGAGAAAATAATGCCCAAATTCCCTGAGTGTGGCATCCCCCAAAACAGACATAGGGCCCTGATGAATAAAGTAGCCATACTGCTATTATAAATAACAGCAATATTCACTTGCACCAGGAAAGACTTGTACACAGTGGTCCTGTCAAGCCAGAAACGTTTAAGCATCTGGCTAAAACCATAAATGAAAACAAAACATGGTTTTCAATACATTAGACATGTACCAAGATTTCTAGCATTTTAGCTTTAAATGCACTGTTATTTCCTGCTTTTCTGATTATGAAATCCAATATTTAATTTTGCTTATACAAAGCATCTACAATGAGGAATTTAAAGCAAATTTCACAAAAGCAGATTTCGACCTATTCTTACTAATGCCCAGACATGCCATGATCAGTAGGTGCATACACTACACACATTTGCAAGATGGTAAATAACTCCCAACAAGAGGGCCCTAGGACGCTCACCTGAGACCTTGTAACCCAATTGGAATTTGCATCCCCGAGGCGTGGCTTATTTTTATCCAAGGGGCATAAGTTGAACAAGCTTGAACAAACCTCTGGGCCTTGCGGTTTCAGCTAAAGATTTTAAAATTCATTTTGCTATTTAAGTCTATACAAACCATGTGACCCCTCGGGGGGGTGGCCAGATTTGACCCCAGGGGAATGATTTGAACAATCTTTGAAGAGGACCACTATGCAATGTTACGTACCAAATATAGGAAAGCTACGGGCCTTGCCGTTTCAAAGGAGAAGATTTTTAAAGTCATTTTGCTATTTAAGTCTATATAAACCATGTGACCCCCCCGGGCGTGACCAGTTTTGACCCCAGGGGCATACTTTGAACAATATTTGTAGAGGACCACTATACAATGTTACATACCAAATATGAAACCTCTAGGCCTTGCGGTTTCAGAGAAGAAGAATTTTAAAGTCATTTTGCTATTTAAGTCTATATTAACCATATGACCCCTGGGGTGTGGTCTGTTTTGACCCATGAGGCATAATTTGAACAATCTTTGTAGAGGACCACTATAGGATGTTAAATACCAAATACGAAACCTCTGGGCCTTGCGGTTTCAGAAGAGATTTTTTAAGACATGCTATTTAAGTTTATTTAAACCATGTGACCCCTGGTGCGTGGCCAGTTTTGACCCCAGGGGCATAATTTTAACAATCTTTGTAGAGGACCACTATACCATGTTACATACCAAATAACAAACCACTAGATCTTTCGGTTTCTGAGGAGAAGATTTGTAAAGTCATTTTGCTATTCAAGTCTATATAAATCATTTGATCCCCGGGGCGTGGCCAGTTTTTACCCCAGGGGCATAAATTGAACAATATTTGTAGAGGACCACTATAGGATGTTACATACCAAATATGAAACCTCTGGGCCTTGAGGTTTCAGAGAAGATTTTAAAGACATTTTACTATTTAAGTTTATATAAACCATGTGACCCAGGGGCGTGGCCAGTTTTGACCCCAGGGGCATAATTTGAACAATCTTAGTAGAGGACCATTATAGGATATTACATACCAAACATGAAACCTCTGGGCCTTGTGGTTTCAGAGAAGATTTTTAAAGTCATTTTGCTATATATTCTATATAAACCATGTGATCCCCAGGGCGTGGCCCGTTTTGACCCCAGGAGCATAATTTGAACAATCTTTGTAAAGGACAACTTAAGGATGTTGCATACCAAATATGAATACTCTGGGCCTTGCAGTTTCAGAGGAAAAGATTTTTACAGTAATTTTGCTATATATTCTATATAAAACATGTGACCCCCAGGGCGTGGCCAGTTCTGACCCCATGGGCATAACTTGAACAATCTTTGTAGAGGACCACAATAGGATGTTACATACCAAATATGAAATCTCAGGACCTTGTGGTTTCAGAGAAGAAGATTTTTAAAGTCATTTTGCTATATATTCTATATAAACCATGTGACCCCCAGGGCGTGGCCCGTTTTGACCCCAGGGGCATAATTTGAACAATCTTTGTAGAGGACCACTATACAATGTTACATACCAAATATGAAACCTCTAGGCCTTGCGGTTTCAGAGGAGAAGAATTTTAAATCATTTTGCTATTTAAGTCTATATTAACCGTGTGACCCTTGGGGTGTGGTCTGTTTTGACCCATGAGGCATAATTTGAACAATCTTTGTAGAGGACCACTATAGGATGTTAAATACCAAATATGAAACCTCTGCGCCTTGCGGTTTCAGAAGACAAGATTTTCTAAGACATTATGCTATTTAACTTTATATAAACCATGTGACCCCTGGGGCGTGACCAGTTTAGACCCCAGGGGCATAATTTGAACAATCTTTGTAGAGGACCACTACAATGTTACATACCAAATAACAAACCTAGATCTTTCAGTTTCTGAGAAGATTTTTAAAGTCATTTTGCTATTCAAGTCTATATAAATCATTTGATCCCCGGGGCGTGGCCAGTTTTGACCCCAGGGGCATAAATTGAACAATATTTGTAGAGGACTACTATAGGATGTTACATACCAAATATGAAACCTCTGGGCCTTTTGTACTGGGGGTAGATGTACGCGTATTTCTGAAAATTATGTTGGTAAATGTACACTATGTAGGATAAGTAGGATAAGTGGTAGTAAATTCACAAATCATTGCAATGTGTAAAAAAAACTTATTATTATTATAATCATCCTTAATTATGTAGCAACACCAGCTGAATACAACAATGTTACAATTAGACTTCTAAACATTTTCTGACTATAATGCAAATCAACTGCACATTCAGACCTGTCAAAACTTCAATCTTCTACTGTCTTCCAGTCTTTAAAATTAACGTTACATGCGCAAAAGTGGGGGAAAATGTGCGTAAATGTACACCCAAATTTTTCTCTCCGTATCTTCCAAATTTGTGTACGTGCCATATCTGGGCCTCTGGATTATGTATCACAAAAAAGGAAAAGGATTCCTATTAAAGGGACTATGTCGTCGAATAATTGGATTCCTATTACACTACAAATGATATTATATGATAGACATGCGCTTTATGAAGACATGTGCATGATATACATCATAAGACATAATATAATAAACAAATAAGAAAAAAAAGTCTGAAAAATCAAAGCCCCAAACAGGGATCGAACTCCCGACTTAGGAGTCATATGAAGAAATGATAGTGGACAGCGTTTTAACCATCTGCGCTATCATTCCTGGTAAGAAGTAGAGTGTAAACTATGGTTATAGAAAATACTCACAGTTTACGTCAAAATGTAAACATGAAAAGGGCCAAACAAAGAAGACCCATATTATAAAATAGATTTTTATCTCAGAATGTGTGCACTCTTTTTTTTTATCATTATATGTCAGTATTAATATCTGAATTTCACAATTTTTTTTGAAATTTCCCCCTTGAGGCCCTTTTCGCTGACATTGTCCCTTTAAGGATATATAGTGTTACTCAGAATGGTGCACATCAACATTTGAAAATAAACAAAGGGAATCGGTGCAAAAACACAGCTTGGGATAGAATGTAATAGCATAATCCTGCTGCAATTTTCACTATAACTGCCAATATTTTCCTGAAAATTGAAATCAATTATTTTTCACTTACATTATTTGATAATTTTGTATAAGCATTGAATATACACATGATTTATCATCCAAAACACGTCTAAAGTGGGTATCTACCATTTTTGACTGCAATTATTTTTCAAATTGACACCATAATGTCGACTAAATAAACACACACGTGTTGACTTTTGCTTCATTGATCAGTGTTGTATAACCTAAAACATCTATTGAGTTAGCGTATATGTGTACTGGAGTTTTTCGGCTGTAGAGTCAAAAACTATTTTAACTTCATTGATGGTTTTATTAATGCACTACTCTGTTGTAAGATCGTACATACACAACATGTGCAGGATATATTAATATTTTAGTTCAGGGTATAAATGATACGAAAATAATAAAGTTCCTCAAACATTCAGTACTGGTAAAATATTTTTAACACAAACATAACATATATTAAATATGAGGCGTGTTGGAAAACCAGACTAAATGCATGTGTGGATATTGTCGTCCCGGATCAGCCTGTGCAGTCCGCGCAGGCTGATCTGGGACACCACTTTCCGCTTTTATGGTATTTTCTGTTTCAGGGAAGTCTCTCCTAAACATAAATTTTCTGTAGGTGGAAAGTGTCATCCCGGATTAGCCTGTGAGCACAGGCTGATCGAGACGACACTTTACACACATGCATTAAGCCTGGTTTTCCCACAACATGCCTCAATTATGATAAATAATCTCACACAGACAAAAATAAAATATTTACAGGTCACATGTAAATGTATAATAGAAGGTATATTTACATTATAATAAATTAACTTACAAAATGGATAACACACTAGGGCAAACACAATTGAACCATGTCTTTAACAAATGAGTGGTCACTCTTGTAGGATAAAGAACTTTTGGATAAATGAGCAAACGAATAAAGGACATCGATGAATTAGAAGTTTTATTAACATGATTTATTTAAAAATTGAAAAACTTGTTTTATTTGCATATGTAAAGAACTGTGGTTCCATCTACAACTATAAAACACAAAACATTAGTGTATTGAAACCAATTTGTTGCTTTTTGTAGAACCATGATGGTTACTTCAGCAGGATAAAAATCAAAACATTTAAATTTTAAATTACAATACTAACATATAAATTTCCAATTACAGCATGAAAATTAAGCAATGATTCAGAAAATTTAATAATAACGGATTGGAAAATAACTGAACGCGAAAATATTGGTTGTAAACAGGTTTGAAGATTGGTTTGTTGGAGTTTACATGTACTGGTTTACTGAAGGCTGTAGCATACTAGTATTGTGAACATCTAAAAACCACCCAACTAACGCATGATTTTGTGTCAGATTTTTATAAACATGATTTTGTGTCAGATTTTTATAAACATGATTTTGTGTCAGATTTTTATAAACATGATTTTGTGTCAGATTTTTATAAACATGATTTTGTGTCAGATTTTTATAAACATGATTTTGTGTCAGATTTTTATAAACAATCAGATACATATACCATATTCCAAAACAATTATTGTGACCATATATGCCCAGTTAAATCCTGTGGAATCACTTTAATGCGCGGGGTACACATTTAGCGCACTTTCGTTCGCGGACATATTCGCGCGGTCTTAAATTCGTGCAAATCCGATTTTGAAAAAAATTCTACAAAAATTAAAACTCAAAGAAAACGTCAGATATGTTTTACAAAAAAATATGTGCCAATTTTGGCAGAACGCCAGCAAAGGGTCCTGTTGTGCTCGTTGGTTGCAATAAACGTGTACCAGTACCATATTAGTCTGTTAATTGATAACAGTGATTTACTTCTGAAGAGTAGGGGCCGCATATTTAGGCGAGACAATATACCATTTATATCTTAATACTTAAACAATACAATTTAGCTTTTATTCATTCACAATATTCACATCGCGACAATCACATATACCTGCGTATATTTATGAACGATTACCCTCGAACATTTTAACGAACTTGGAAACTCCCGTTGCATTGCTAAATTACGCAGTTGGTACATATTCGCGGTGGTCCTAAATTCGCGCAATGGCTGGAGCTCGAAAATTAGACAATCAACAAAATTAGTGATTCCACAGTAGCTTATCAACGAGCAATATAATTTTCTCAACTTATAAATAATACAAGTAGTTGCTTTACAAACATATTGCTGTTAGTCAATAAACATGAAATGCATTCAACAGTTTTACCGACAAATGCTATAAAAATGACTAGTATTTTTAGGAGTTTTGAGGAGTACCGGCTTAATTTTGGTCTTGAAACAACAAATATGTTTGATTGTTGGGATTTTTCGCCGTTTTTAACAGTATTTCAGTCATATCACCGCAGTCAGTTAACCTACTCACACTTTTCCTGGGCACGCTTAGCCGATCTAAGCGGTTTACCAGTACCAAGTGCACATAACTATGCCAGTAACTGACAACTGCCCTACTTGAATCAGAGGTAGGGGGAGAATGGCCGAATAAATAATTTCATGACCAATCCCCACACAAGTTATGTGGCCGGGCTGGGGTTCTAACTCACTATCCCGGGATTGACAGTCTAGCGCTCTACCATCTGAGCCAGCCGGGCACGGCTAAACAACAAATAAACAAATATAACCATCTTACTCTAACACATACAATGTGCAGTTCTACATAGACAGTTTTCCAGCGAGGCTACTACAGCTGAAATTCGTTATCTTGAACTTGCTTAAGTCCGCTACTACAGCTGAAATTCGTTATCTTGAACTTGCTTAAGTCCGCTACTACAGCTGAACTTCGTTATCTTGAACTTGCTTAAGTCCGCTACTACAGCTGAACTTTGTTATTTTGAACTTGCTTAAGTCCGCTACTACAGCTGAACTTCGTTATCTTGAACTTGCTTAAGTCCGCTACTACAGCTGAAATTCGTTATCTTGAACTTGCATAAGTCCGCTACTACAGCTGAAATTCGTTATCTTGAACTTGCTTAAGTCCGCTACTACAGCTGAAATTCGTTATCTTGAACTTGCTTAAGTCCGCTACTACAGCTGAAATTCGTTATCTTGAACTTGCTTAAGTCCAAGTTCCTGGTGTGTCGAAGTTGAAAATAATTCATGAACGTCTTCCTTCTTATTTGGTATAAAATTAATACTGTTATCTCTAAGTTTGAACTCCAATTTTTCGGCTATGTCAAAGTGGTTTTCTATCCCAACAAGTACTTTAACAAGTATTTCTATCTGTTCATCTGAAAGTCTTCACGCCTGTGGCAATACATACCGTGCCATTAGCCATGTGTTTTAACTTCAATTGAATAATAGTTTCCATATCAGTAAATGTATTCAGGTTTGATAATTATATTACAATTTTTAGAATATTTGGACTAATACTTTCAAAAATTCTATATTTGGATATACAAAACTTGGGTTATTTCGAACTCATTTGCAAACTCGCAGCAACTTAGTTGTAACAAAATTCAGCTGTAGAGTTCCGCCACTGTATGATTATCATAATATGAGGCGTGTCGTGGGAAAACAGGGATTAATGCACGTGCGTAAAGTGTCATCCCGGATCAGCATGCGAATGCCGCTCCGCCTACCATGAATGTATGTTTAAACGAGACTTCATTTAAACAGAAAATACCATAATAGCGGAAATTGTCGTCCCGGATTAGCCTGTGCAGACTTCATTAAGCCTGGTTTTCCCACGACATGCCTAATATAATCTTGACAAAATTAATATAAACCACGAGAATACCATGATCGCAATTACTAAGGCCATTCTACATGAAAGTGTAAGTACATGGATAAAGCAAAATAGATATTACTTTGAAGTATAAAAACACATAATTGTAACTTTTACAAACTAAGTCATATTCTTGTAAACAACAAATCAACCACGACGCAAAAAGCAGGAAAATATTTGCAATCACAATAGAACAAGATTCTGTGTTTGATAAACACACATGCCCCCGGTTGGTGCTGGGAAGCCCATTTCTTAGTCCAAATTAGGTCAAGGTCAACATGATGTTGGGTGATATTGGTGGATTGTGAACAGTCATAAGTAAAAACTGTGTAAATATCCAAGTCTTGTAGTATGCGGTGTTGATGCTAGACGAAACGGTAAAATCTAATTAACCAAGAAATGGCACTGTTGAATTATTTTAAGTCCAAATTAGTTCAAGGTCAAGATCAAAGTGAGGTTGGGTGATATGGGTGGATTGGGGATGGTCATAAGCAATAACTGTGTAAGTATCCAAGTGTTGTAGCAAGCGGTGTTGGTGCTATACGAAATGGTAAAATCTAGTTAACCAAGAAACAGCCCATTTGAATTATTCAAAGTGCAAAAAAATAAGTGCGAATAAGGTCAAGGTCAAAGTGGGGTTGGGTAATATGCGTGGATTGGGAATGGTCATAAGTAACAACTGTGTAAATATCCAAGTGTTGTAGTAAGCGGTGTTGGTGCTAGACGAAACGGTAAAATCTAGTTAACCAAGAAACAGTCCATTTGAATTATTCTAAGTGCAAATTAGGTCAAGGTCAAAGTGGGGTTGGGTGATATGGGTGGATAGGGAGCAGTCATAAGCAACAACTGTGTAAGTATCCAAATGTTGTAGTAAGCGATGTTGGTGCTAGAAGAAACAGTCAAATCTAATTAACCTAGTCACGGACGGAAGGACGGACGGACAGGATGATCACTATATGCCTCCGGCATCAAGATGCCGGGGGCATAAAAATTGATTTTCTTAAAAGATTCGAACAATTCATGGTATTAATCAGGAACAAGCAATAAAATGCAGTTTTTTCACAATAAAATATATTGTTGACATTCAAACTGCTTGGTCATATTTGTGACGACTATTAGTTATAAATTTAATATGGTTTTTTATATCGAAACTCTGTTTCACGAAGCTTTATTCAAACTCAAACAGCTAGGATTTCACATATTGTATGAAAGACAATAACAATATTGCAGTTACCACACATTTCACTAATTTATAAATCATACATTTAATTCAGTCATTAGATAGTAAAAAGCTTTTTTATTGGGGATGACAACGAATACCAAAATTGATATTTGAATATTCTATTGATAAAGTATTCTAATATATTCGAATATTCGATCGTCAGATGATGTAATTATTATTATTATGGTAATGTTAAAAAGACTTCATTGTGCGATATGTAGTTACCACAAATGTACGGCTAGAAAACCGCGGCCAACACACGGACCAAGAACTATGTTTTGTATTACATTTGAAAAAGACTTGGCCCTTTATTAATCTCATGCTTTGTTGACAACTATGCTGCCTGTTCCCACAACTTTCAAACATGTGTTCAGAGTATCACAAACCATCGGATATACGTAGGGACGCGATGCGTTATTTCAGAGCACATGTATGCAGAAACACCAATAGCATCCACAAGACGCTTTCATCTGCTACTACTGATAAAGAGACAATGGTCCACATAATGGGATTAACATGCAGTAACAACAAACTGTCATCTACTAGGGTGCTAGGTCGACTTTGACACCTAACTTGCGTATTAGAGAAGCTAAGGCAACATGAATGCTTGATATTTAGAGGCTAACATTGACATATACTGTAGTTTGTATGCTAATTAAATTTAATTAATCGGACAGGTAAGTATTCGAATACCTAAAACATATTCAAATATTTTTCATTATTCGTATATTTGTTGCCATCCCTAATTTTAACTGTCAATCATATTAGTCAATTTTTAATGCTATGTAATACACATTTTCCAAAATACCGATGAAAAGCGTTACTAACTTTATAATTTTATCCATTTCAATTGATGATTTTTCATAAATGACACTATATTTCAAATATATTTTTTACTCAATAGTGCTATTTCGCTTGTATATATATATAATGTGTTTTTCTTTGTTGGATCTATGACAAAAAATTTGAAAATTGTCAATTTGCCTGTATGAGAATAGGTCCCTGTAAACCGCCAAATACGTGCAAATGAGACCACCCCAAAATAAAATTATTATACAGCACAATCTGTAGCTAAGTATAAAATCACAGCACTAGCTTCTACATGTGATATACAGACCTTTCCACCTTGATACTACATATATCGGTATGTTCGTAAATCTGGGCTCGTATCCATACTAGCTTCTACATGTGATATACAGACCTTTCCACATATATCGGTATGTTCGTAAATCTGGGCTCGTATCCATAAAGCTCCTTAGGGAAAACTTAAGAACATTTCTTAAAATTATAAAATTCCTAAAGTCTGTGGCCCATTCTTTTACAGTTTCTTTTCCGTTAAACTGTTTTATTCTGGTTAAAAATCAAAAGATGCTTCTAATGGTACCATACTTAAATAATAAAATAATGATTTTTACACAGAAAATGGTATTTGAAATTTTGACTTACGTATAACTTAAGCTACAATTTCCTTAGGAGCCATGTGGATATGGGTCCTGAGGTTAATGTTTTGTTCTGAGTTGTTCGTGTATGAGCAATTACAAAATGGAATGCAGAACATTAACTAATACTATAACTTATAAACCAATGATGTCACACATCATACATGTAACTTGCACATTTTGCTTTTAATCAACCTTACAGGGACTATGTCAACGAAAAAATTGGTTTCCCATTGCACTATAAATGATATGAGGCGCGTCGTGGGAAAACCGGACTTAATGCATGAGAGTAAAGTGTCGTCCCGGATTAGCCTGTGCAGTCTGCACAGGATAATCCGGGACGACACTTTCTGCCTAAAGTGGATTTATGGTTAGAAGAGACTTCCTTGAAACAGAAAATACCATAAAAGCGGAAAGTGCCGTCCTGGATTGGACTGTGCGGACTGCACAGGCTAATCCGGGATGACACTTTACGCACATGCATTAAGACCGATTTTCACACGACGAGCCACATATTAAATGTTAGAAATGCGCTACACTAAGACATGTACATTAAATAAAGAATAAATAATATAATATATAATGAGATATTTGATAAAAACAAAACAGTAAAAAATGTTTGAAAAAATTAAAACCCCAAACGGGTATCGAACTCACAACTTAGGAGCGATACGAATAAATGACAGAAGGCAGCGCTATAACCAACTGCGCTATTCTGCTTGGTAATGAATCGTGTAAAGTTACATCTGTAAACTATTGTTATACAAAATACTCATAATTCTGACGTCAAAATGTAAACATGAAAAGGGCCAAACAAACACGACCCATATTATAAATTTGTTTTTAATTTCAGAATGACTCTTTTTCCCCATGATAAACACCTTATTTTAACAGTTATTATATGCTAGTTTTAATATCTTAATTTCAGATTTTTTTAAAGAAATTATCCCCTTGAGTCCCTTTTCAGTGACATAGTCCCTTTCAACTTAACCCCTTTATATAAGAAATTTAAGTTTTACAATGAAATATATGAAAATATTTTATGCATTTTCTAGAGGAGTTAGAACTATTAAATTCCCATGTGAATAAATATTCAGAATAAATATGCTCCTTTTAGTTAATGCCATGACTTGATGGTTTAAAAAATTGTGTTGGTATTTAATTATGCAGTCGACTGCTCACTGTATTTTAGTAACTAATTTTATAGCTTTACCGGTATTTGTTGGAAACTATAACAACTAATGCAAATTCGTGGACAAAAATATAAGGGATTTTATGACATTACTGAAGTTACTGTATGCTTGCTTTCTCTTCTTGTTAATATTCATTTAAATTAAATTAATTTAAACATCAGTTTAAATTTCTGAAGAAAAGCAAAGGTCGAATCAACTTGGCACATTACATGCAACTAGGTATTAAAAGGATAAATTAAGGTAAAAAGATTATTTTTACCTGATAAAATGACAAAAATGGTTACCATGATTTATGAGTGTATAGTTCTAACAAACTGGCCTGACTCATATGAACTATGTTAACAAAATTTAAAGCCTTAATTATTTACTAAGTTTAATTCTTGTCCTTAATTATTTACTATCAAGTTGAATTCTTGGACATTGTTATTCTGTATAAACACTAATCTTATAACAACTGTTTTCTCAGCGTTGAATATTGAATTCTAACAATACACGCACAGAGTTCTCTATAGACAATGAACAAAATTTACTGTTGATAAACTACCACTAAGCAAACCCCATAAATAGTTCTGAAACAGAAAAATATAGTTTGCAATGTAATTACAAAATATGTTGTCAGGTCAAGTTAGAATGTAATAATTTTCGCATTATAGTTGTTTATTTTCAAATGAACACTGATTTGTCAGAACCCCAAATGGGTGTTTATAAGCCGATAAACAACTCTAAATCAGAAATTCTTTCTTAATTAACACTTATTTTTTATAAAAATTAAATCTTGTTTGTATATAAAAGTCAGTGTCAGGCAAACTTTTTCGAGCTATACTAACATGGTAGACACGACAGATTCATGACAAGTAGCTAGCGAGAAGATTACAACTAACCGTTTATGTTATCACAAATCAGGACACACATGGTGGCAAAATGGAGATCTAAGCTCAAAACAACGCATATCCTGTGTATAAAATATCAGTAATAAAAATGCAAAAATTTAGAGGACTACAACTCAAAACAGACAAAACAATAAAACAACCCGTGCTGACAACTAAGTGGCGACATCACCACCCCGCTTTGTTCCGACTCCGCCCCAGTTTGTTCAACTCCACCCCGGTTCCCGGTTCGCTATGAGACGTAGCTGTTGGGAGTCTCGGTGGCTCCGGCACTCAGGATCCGGCAGAAGCAGCGTCGGACGGTGCGCATGATCTGCTGGGGGAGGGCACAGGGCTGCAACTTGCTGAGCAGGACCCCACAGTGGCTCACATAGTCAGTGGAGTGCAGTTAAGGATCAAAATGACTCACTGACCGAGAACCTTGATCCAAAACAATCGGTTCTCATATATATTTATGAGGCGTGTCGTGGGAAAACCGGGCTTAATGCACGTGCGTAGTGTCATCACGGATTAGCCTGTGCAGTCCGCACAGGCTAATCCAGGACTACACTTTCCCCCTACAGTATATTTATGTTTAGAAGAGACTTCCTTAAAACAGAAAATACCATAAAAGCGGAAAGTGTGCGGACTGCACAGGCTAATCTGGGACAACACTTTACGTGCATGCATTAAGTCTGGGTTTCCCATGACACGCCTCATATGTATTATTTTCTTTCTATAACAGACCTTTAAAAGCTCTTTGGTCAGAAACAATCAGTTTTCACATACACATTATTTTTTTACTATAACAGGCTGTAAAACTTGAACCTCGCTCTGAAACTACCTGTTTTCACATATACATGTACTATACATGTACTTTTTTCTAAATATAACAGACTGTTAAACTTGAACTTTGGTCTGAAACAATCTGTTATAACATACAAATACTGGTATACATGTTCTATTTTCTTACAGACTGTAAAACTGAAATATTTTATATTATAAGAATGGGTAATTTACGGTCTACAACATAAAGTGGCCAATTACACCTTTCAGAAATTTACCAGTACCGCGCCGGCTAGCTCAGTTGGTAGAGCGCTGGACTACAAATCCGAGGATCACGGGCTCAATTCCCAGCCCGGCCACATAACTTATGTGGGGATTGGTCATGAAATTATTTCTAAGGCCATTCTCCCCCTACCTCTGATTGAAGTAGGGCAGTTGTCAGTTACTGGCATAAGTATGTGCACTTAGTTGTGGTAAACCAGCTTACCCAGGAAAAGTGTGAGTGGGTTAACTGACCACCGTTATATGACTGAAATACTGTTGAATACGGCGAAAAATCCAAACAAACAAACAAACAGAAATTAACCAAATATTCTTTAACTTATTATTATTACAACTACTGCAACAAGAACCCTATTGATAAAGACAGATATTTACTAAAAGGATATAACAAAGACCAGGGTGGTTTTCCCCCGTTAATATAAAGCACATATGAGTATCCGTCACGGGGTTTGCCCTGTATGGAGTAGTAGTACGGCAGGTAGCTGTGGGCCGTGAAGTTTCGTCGCTCATAGAAGCGTATCGCCGTCTGATTGGTGGACAGCACATGGAGGTACGCGGCCTTGCAGTTGCCTCGCTCGTTGGACGACAGGTAGCATAGCAGGCTGTCAAGGAGTAGTGATCCTGCAAGGCATCCGATATGAACACAAATATCAATGTACAATATAAACTTGTGATATCACTCTTGCTGCCTTTGGACACATCCTGTGTAGCCATAACACCAGTAAAGATCACCACAATAAACATGATATTAACAATATAAAAATCCTGTGAAGCAATAACACCAGTAAAGATCACCACATTATATATGATAACAACAATATAATATCAAGTTGGTTACAGAAAATGTTTCTGAAGTGTGGGGTCTCAAAAAATTTACAACTTAAATAAGATTATTGCAAAATCAATTATTCTCAATGTGTTCCGATGCTTGATATCAAACCACTCTGGCTTTCGCCCTTGTGGTTTAATTCCTACACATCAGAACTTATTACCACAATAACCAACGCTTAACCGTCAATTATTTCTTAAATAAACCACCATTCTTTTTTCTATGCCCCTTTTTTCTATGTCCTTACATTATACCAAGTTTTGTTACTTTCTGTTGCCTACAAAGAGAATTCATAAGTTATGTTCTTTAAATATAAAACATGTAAACATTTCTGTTCCAAAACTTTAAAATTAACAACAATTTTTATAAACTGTGAAACAAATTGTCAATCAAAATGTCAACTTGAAAGGTCAAAGGTCACCAAGTCCTTCCAGCTCATGATCACAGAAAACTTTCAAACAAAACAGCCTTGTAGACAAAAGACAACTTTACAGCTGTACTGATGGTAAAGTGCCTAGGTCAGTGCTAAGAATAGCCAAAAGAACCAAATAGCACTAACATTTCTGAAATAATTTGAACATGCAGAAATTTTCTGGGAAAAATGATCGACTACAATTAAAATAACAATACCAATTTTAAACTGGTATTTAGGGCTACTTATTTTCATTGCCATCTTCTCAAAAAAGTGTATTTAATACGCATTTAATGGGTATTAAATGCTGATGTATTGGCACCATATTTTGTCTGCTTTAAATGCGCAATACGTTTTTAGTACACTAAGTGTATTTTTTCTGTACTTGTTCTGCATATTTTACAAAAAAGTGTATAAATGCACTAGAAAATACACTTAAATGCAAATTAAAAACAAGTGAAACAAGTGTATTTTTGGTAGATATAGTGTATTTTTGGAAGATATAGTGTATTTTTGGAAGATATAGTGTATTTTGCAAGGAGAATACACTTTAAATGCACTGAAGTTAATGCAGGAAAAATGCAGAAAAAAATACACTTTATTTCTGTAATAAGTGAATTTGTTCAGCATTTTCAAGCGTATTAAATGCGTATTGAATGCAGAAAATATATGGTGCCAATACAGCAGCGTTTAATACGCATTAAATACGTATTAAATACACTTTTTCGAGAAGGGCAAGCGTCAACGTCTTATAATGCTTTACACAGGGGCAGTTCTCTTACTCACCAATGCCATGTTTGCGGAACTCGACCACTACTCCGAGACTGAGTATGTATGCAACATGGGCAGAGCCGGGAAACGACGGGGCTAGGATATCAGAGTCCTGAAATACGACATCGTTATGATGTGAGCCATTAAAAGTCTCAATTTAGCTCTAAATATCAAGGGATATTGTAAGCAGTCAATTCTGATTTTAAAAACTACGAGGACATTATTAATGTCTGGATGAAATTTATTCATCATATAACATATTATGATATTATCATACAATATATATTAAAACTTTCCTTAATTTAATCTACACTATAATGTTATTGTTATAGGGAAAGTTTTTGGATCACAAAAGGTACAGGGTGCGGCTCTGAAGGAGCAGGGTGGGAAAGCCAGACTAGTTTGTTGACATTTTCTAATAATTTGCTAAATCCATGGTTTTAATATAGTCTATTCATTTATTGAATATTTGCAACAATACATTGAATTTCAAAAGATATTCAACATTTCTGTGTTGACCTGCTATTTCGCTCTACATCTTTCCCTATTGTTATTTTCGTTGTTCTAGGTTTTTTTTTTGTCTTTTAAATAAACTAGCACATTTTTGGTAAGTTTTCATTTAAAAGCACATTGTTTCATACGTAACCACTCCTTTGCTCAAAATGAGGCATGTCGTGGGAAAACCGGGCTTAATGCATGTGCGTAAAGTGTCGTCCTGGATTAGCCTGTGCAGTCTGCACAGGCTAATCCAGTACGACTTCCTTGAAACAGATAATACCATAAAAGCGTAAGCCGTCCTGGATTAGCCTGTGCGGACTGCCCGATTTTCCCACGACATGCCTCAGATGTATCATGAAACAGACAAATACTACACACCAAATGTTTACCTCTTTGTTCAATTTTGATTTAGTTTTGATCTCACAAACAATAAGGCCAATTATTTTAGCCTGGAACGTTGCCGCAAGTGAATAAAACTTCGGGTTTGAGGCTATTTCTTGATACCAAATGTCTGGGTACCTGAAACAAATGCATTTGCAAGTTATATTTTATAACAATACATAGTAGCTTACTTAACTGCAGCAGTCTTCACAAATTAATTGTAAAATCAGTTGACTGTCGGTCCACCAAGCCAGCTAAATAACCTTGACCGGACTACGTTTTAGTGGACCATAGTTTGTAGTTTGTAGATTTTCTTTTACTCATAAATCTTTTATAAATCAATAACTAAACACATGTTTTTATAATTTTATTCTCTGATTAAATGAAAAACCATTTGTTCGTAAGATACAAAGTCAATACCAATGGTGGATCAATAGCTGAAAAAATCCTCATTTTTTAAAGGGAATACTGTTGTCATAACGAGCCAGATACGTAAAAAATTGATGGACCACTGGTTCAGTTAACTTACAAATTTTGCTGGACCTAGGACAAATTTTGTGGACTGGGTCCAGGGTCCAGTTTTAATCTTGAAGACTGTAACTGCTGGACTTCATTTTAGAACAACTTAATTTGAGGCGCGTCGTGGGAAAACCGGACCTAATGCATGTGCGTAAAGTGTCGTCCCGGATTAGCCTGTGCAGTCCACACAGGCTAATCCAGGACGGCACTTTCCGCTTTTATGGTATTTTATGTTTCAAGGAAGTCTCTTCTAAACATAAATCCACTGTAGCCGGAAAGTGCCATCCTGGATTAGCCTGTGCGGACTGCACAGGGTAATCTGGGACGACACTTTACACACATGCATTAAGTCCAGTTTTCCCACGACACGCCTCATTTTTCTGGAAATGTATTTCCATATTTCTTACTAGTATTTCTTCAAGTACATGTATTTTTATTATTTTTTTCCATTTTCGATGAGTTACAATTTTTAACAAGAAAACTACTGTGGGTTTAAGTAAAAATGTAAAAGTCCATATAAATGAAAATAAATAAATAGAAGATGCCACAGTGCAGTGCAGTAATGAATGAATCAACACTGAGTCACAGAGTTACACATGGCCTGACGGAACAAAGGAGCAGTCAACTCCAACGTTGTCTTCCAACAACTCACGCTTGATTTACTCTACAGCAATCCAGTCCTTATTTATAACGCACACTTTACTTACTCTACAGCAAACCAGTCCTTATTTATAGCTAAGACTTTACTTACTCTACAGCAAACCAGTCCTTATTTATAGCTAAGACTTTACTTACTCTACAGCAAACCAGTCCTTATTTATAGCTAAGACTTTACTTACTCTACAGCAGCAAACCAGTTCTTATTTATAACGCACACTTTACTTACTCTACAGCAAACCAGTCCTTATTTATAACGGACACTTTACTTACTCTACAGCAAACCAGTCCTTATTTATAACGCACACTTTACTTACTCTACAGCAAACCAGTCCTTATTTATAACGCACACTTTACTTACTCTACAGCAAACCAGTCCTTATTTATAACGCACACTTTACTTACTCTACAGCAAACCAGTCCTTATTTATAACGCACACTTTACTTACTCTACAGCAAACCAGTTCTTATTTATAACGCACACTTTACTTACTCTACAGCAAACCAGTCCTTATTTATAACGCACACTTTACTTACTCTACAGCAAACCAGTCCTTATTTATAGCTAAGACTTTACTTACTCTACAGCAGCAAACCAGTTCTTATTAAACTAGTGATGGGCTGATTAATCATTGAGTCAAATAATCGTGACGAACAGAGCCATCACATGACGATGACGATGGAAGAAATTAATCGATGAAATGTGTACATGTCACTGGTACTACTTGTGGTCAAAACTGCAAAAACTTAACTGAAAAGATACATGCTTTTTTTTTCTAATCTGTTAAATGTATACTAAATAAATTAAATTCTACATCAAATGCAATATACAATGCTAAAACATTTCTTGATAGGTTGTCATTGTGTCCACTATAGGATTATCATGATTTTATATGCATTTAACACAGATTGTTTAATAATTTATTATAGCTCATTTATCTAAAATACATAGCACATGTAAATTCTTGCCTGTTGTTTAAAAGTCGTACAAATCGTATTCTACTCGTAAAAATTGTATTTAATTTAGTTTCGAGACATTATGTCTTTTAAATTGCATTTATAACCAACAAATTACTACAATGTCAAGGGGGAGGTGGTTGTCTTACATAATGGGGAGGTGGTTGTCTTACATAATGGGGAGGTGGTTGTCTTACATTGCCATTTATAACCGACAAATTACTACAATGTCAATGGGGAGGTGGTTGTCTTACATCGCATTTTCCTCTATGAAATGCATTTGTAGATACTGGGTATATGTAAATATTACTAAATGTTTAGACTAATTAAGTTAAGCATTTAAAAATTCCATTTCTTTTGTTTTAACAACGTGAAATCTGAACATTTAAAACATTTTTGTATTAACAAAAACCAAGTTTAACAAAATAAAACATTTCAATTGCTTAAAATGATTGGATGAAATATTTATACTGAACAATAAAAAATCAACATATTTAGTCATGATTATTTGATTAATCAGTCACATTTGGCTCTGATTAATCAACAAACATTTTGAGGCCTGATTCCAATCACTATTTATAACTGAAACTTGACTTACTCTATAGAAATCCAGTCATTATTCAGTGCATTCCCCAAGATTTGTTTCAGGCACCCCGTCCCGATAGGGGTGGGTTAGGTAGGGTATCCCTTCTTTACTTCAAAATTTTTTTTTTTAGCATGTGTCAAATGACGTTATCTGATGCGTTTTAGCTCTTAAAATTAAGCAGACTTCCCAAAAACCATCGGTCCAACGGACATGACCGGCAAATTTTGAGTGGGTCCGACATTTATTTACTAAGAATCGGTCCGACCGTCGGACAGCTTTTTAAGACTTATTCCTATATGTAACTGGATAAAAAATACCTAATATTGGAGAAATTGAATACAGCTTCGCTATATTGTGATCTGCAAATCGACCCTGGATCTGATCATGATTTTTTTTTCATGCTCATTAATGATTATCTTATTACCCCAACTGCCGTAAATAAATCCCGCAAATTTTCGCTCCTTCATCGCTATTTTTTCATTTAAACTCGTGATATGCGACAAACAATAACACGTCCTTTCACTGCAGTCGCTTTAATTAGCAGCCTAATTTCAAATAGCTGTTGGTCGTGAAAAAAGTGCTGTAAGTGATAGATCAATACTAACCTATACAACAACGACGTTATCGATACTGCGTAACTGCTTTCGCGTTTCAGAGGCAAAATAAATGGTGTCTACAAAAGATCTAGACTGAGTAAAAATATGACACGTACAATTGGCACATCCTTCGCGATTTTATAGACACCTAATTGTTTTGCACTACAAAACTTCTATACAAAAATAAAGATTTCACAGTTCGTTACGCTACAATTTTTGTATATCACGGTCAATATATCCACGCTTTCCATGCGGATGACGTGACGTTGTTATTGTCAGCATACTTTTCGCGGGCTTTGTTTAGCTAACCACGGGTTTTACATGAACAACAAGGGCATACTAAATGTAAATAGAATATGTGTGTATGTCATGTGAACAGTACAATTCGGATAGACATTTTGGATTTGCGTGTTCATATCGTAGTTTGATATTAATTAAATGTATTATATATTTTATGTTATGGATGTTAACAACAATGAAAAAGGTGAGCAATTTCGTTTGCTGTTTGAGATCACGAAAACACACTAGTGTATACATGTATACTATAGACTATACATCCATGAACGAATTTTCGGTCTGGCAAATTTTATTTTGATCCCGCAAGTTTTGACAGGTTGTCGGACCGAATGTCTGACGCTTTTTTTGAGCTTTCGGGAATTCTGATTAAGGCTAAGATGTTTTCAATTTTCTGTAAAGATTTAATCAAAATGAAATAAATGAAGCATCGCCGTTTGAACGGTGTACCTCTATACCTTCCACGTGCATGTCGTGCCTATGCGCGTCAAATGTTAAAGACCTGTATTTAGTAAAGCACATGATCGGCACACGCACGCTTTCCATGTGTGGAACGTGACAGCGTGGTTGTCAGCAGACATTTTGCGCTCTTTTGTAAAAAACACGGGTTTTACATGGCATACATGTACATAAACAAAACAGCTTGTGTTTACGAAACTACAGCAGTAACACTAGATAGGCTTTTCCGATTAGGCCTACGATTTCATATTAGCGTATTTCAGACTGATTTTTCAAAGTTTTTTTTATCAAATAAGTAAGTGTCAATATTATAAAATACGAAAGGGATGAGCAAAGCGTATTTACTCTTTAGGCCGGTAATACGCATTGACGCGCGTATAAGGTTACTTAACTGCAAATACATGCCTATTGCGCAAATTTGCCTACTGGGCAGTGCTTCACTGTTGTTGATTCCAGCTTATGAATAACTGTAAATTGTTATAATTTTCGGCAAAGTGGCGCTCGCTTTGATCATTTGCCGACTTTATTGAGTGGGTGTACATGTTTCTCGAATGAAAAACAGCCATTGTGACGTAAGAGATTAGCTTTCACAGCAGGATTGTCGGTCTGCTGCAGTCAACGTAGCTCATTTATTGATACAATGCAAGTGCCCCAGTCGATGTTTTTAAGCGCAACACAAATTTTAGGCGCCCCAGATACATTCAAGTTAAAATTAAAGCGCCCTGGGACCGGTGCGCTAAAATGGGCTGGGAAAGGCCCTGCTTATTTATAACTGAAACTTGGCTTACTCTACAGGAAACCAGTCCTTATTTATAACTGAAACTTGGCTTACTCTATAAGAAACCAGTCATCATTTATAACTCAAACTTGACTTACTCTATAGGAAACCAGTCATTATTTATAACTGAAACTTGGCTTACTCTATAGGAAACCAGTCCTTATTTATAACTCAAACTTGGCTTACTCAATAGGAAACCAGTCCTCGTTATAACTCAAACTTGGCTTACTCAATAGGAAACCAGTCCTTATTTATAACTGAAACTTGGCTTACTCTATAAGAAACCAATCATTATTTATAACTAAAACTTGGCTTACTCTATAGGAAACCAGTCATTATTTATAACTGAAACTTGGCTTACTCTGTAGGAAACTAATCATTATTTATAACTCAAACTTAGCTTACTCTATAGGAAACCAGTCATTATTTATAACTGAAACTTGGCTTACTCTATAGGAAACCAGTCATTATTTATAACTGAAACTTGGCTTACTCTATAGGAAACTAATCATTATTTATAACTCAAACTTAGCTTACTCTATAGGAAACCAGTCATTATTTATAACTAAAACTTGGCTTACTCTGTAGGAAACCAGTCATTATTTATAACTGAAACTTGGCTTACTCTATAGGAAACTAATCACTATTTATAACTCTAACTTAGCTTACTCTATAGGAAACCAGTCATTATTTATAACTGAAACTTGGCTTACTCTATAGGAAACCAGTCATTATTTATAACTGAAACTTGGCTTACTCTATAGGAAACTAATCATTATTTATAACTCAAACTTAGCTTACTCTATAGGAAACCAGTCATTATTTATAACTCAAACTCGGCTTACTCTATAGGAAACCAGTCATTATTTATAACTAAACTTAGCTTACTCTGTGGGAAACTAATCATTATTTACAACTCAAACTTAGCTTACTCTATAGGAAACAGTCCTTATATATAAGTCAAACTTGGATTACTCTAAAGGGAATCAGTCCCTAAATATAAGTCAAACTTGGCTTAATCTATTGAGAACAAGTCCACACATATAACTCAAACTTGGCTTACTCTATAGGAAACAGTCCTTATTTATAACTCAAACTTGGCTTACTCCATAGGAAACCAGCCCTTATTTATAACTCAAACTTGGCTTACTCTATAGGAGACCAGTCCTTATTTATAACTTAAACTTGGCTTACTCCATAGGAAACAGTCCTCATTTATAACTCAAACTTGGCTTACTCTATATGGAACCAGTCGGCACATAGAACACAGACTTACTCTATAGGAAACCAGTCCGCACATAGCCTCTTCACCTCTGGAATGTCCTCGGGAGATAAAAAGCGCAATTGAACCTCGCGCTGTATGCTTAACGTCTTTACCTCCGTCATCGAGACATCATCACCTAAACAGACAAAATGATGGGATACTATTAATAAGGCTGCCGGTACCGTCCATTTTCTTGATATGTTTAACTACAAAAGAATGCTATACTACGAATTTGCAATTACTTCGAAAGATGTGAAACTAGGAACAAATTTTACGGTCCCATCATAATGTTTGTATTGTAATGTTGACGGGGTAGTATGAATCACGTTGTAACGGAGACTTTTCACACCTTTCGTATGAAGATTTCACACCTCTGCCCAGTCGGACACCTAGCCAGTTTGTCTGCACCATGGACAAAGATAGTTTTTTACAAGTTTATTTACCATTTTAAGCCACTTTAATTGATGCTGTGTGAGATTTGCGTTTGACTAAATGACTTACGTATTTGCAGCTAATATGTCATTGCGAATTCGATTACTGTGCATGGATTTATACTTTTTTTATTTATAATGGAATACATACACAAGTGTATTGTCAAATGCAATTACTTTAATAAGTGTGCTGATGTTTGTAAACGCTACATGATGTAAATTAACAGTAAATATATGAATATTACGTTAATACCTTAATTTCTAAAAGATACAATACTAAGAAAAACGCAATACTACGGACAAATCATCATCCCGTGCCTATTCGTAGTATCGCATTTCGACTGTATATATATTTGGGTATGATCTAGAATTAGGAAAGGTAAGGGTCACTGTTGAAACAGAACAATGGGAAAGTTGGAATCATTTATCATGTATGGTTTAAATTAGGTTTTGACACAATGTCACATCATTTGTTTATATAGTAGCACACGTTTACTTTTTCTCAAAACATATACAACATTACTGATTGAGTTAAGCAGCCAAGAGGGGCAGCAGGGTGGAAAAAGTAGCAGAGTGCAATGCCATCCTAGCTAGTTCTGTATCATTCCCTACATCATTATATAGACTGTATTTAGCAGCCAAGAGGGGCAGCAGGGTGGAAAAAGTAGCACAGTGCAATGCCATCCTAGCTAGTCCTGGATCTTTCCCTTTATCATTATTTAGAGGTTAATAAACGGTGCCGGTGTGACATCTGTCCATAATGGCACACCCGATCAGTTAATGGCCTGAGGGCTTTAGCCAGGTGTGCCATTGAGGACAGATGTCACACCGGAGCCGTTTTTTAACCTTTTTATTGCATATGTCAAATAAAAGAGTTTCTGTGTTACTTGTATTGGCGCTATGTCATTAAACCAGTAAAATTATCGAATGCAATGGCTATAGGCCCTGCATGTAATTCCTTTATTTTGAATGCATAAAGAAAGTTGCCAAAATGCATAATTATACGGCTAGGGCTGTGCTGTATTATAGTTTATAATACAAATTGTAGTTTATACAAAAAAGATCTATATTAATAATTATTATGTTCAAACAATTATTATGTATAAAAATCAAATTTACGTTGATCACGGGTCCAAGATATGCAATTGCTAAAGTACGGTAGATCAATCTGTTTTTCCTAAACTTTTTCTCTCCATTTAGTTCAATAAATAAATAAATCCCATAAACAGCCCTTTAATGTTTGTAAATTGATTCCCCATACAAAATCTTCTTGATATAATTTTAAATAATTCTTAATACGGAATTCTGCTTATCTGAAAATATTGCTTGATTGCGTTATAAAGCGCTATTTTCGTGAAATGACGTCACATTGTTTTGCACATGCGCGCGTTTTCTCATTATGAATTTTTGGCACACCTTTCGAGTGTGCCGATTATCCATAATTGGCATACCTAATATAACGACGTAAAAATCAACCACATATTGCTGACAAAAAGCAGTTAATTTAACTAATTAACTAAATTTATCAATATTCCGTTAAATCAATAGTGAAGTATGACAAAATGACCCAGCAAGAAATCGTCCATGGTACAAAGTATAAAGTCGCTCGTATTTTAATAAGATTATCAAACAGAATCTGTTTACTGGTCTAGTTTGAGTAAAGTGTAATTCAAACATGGAAGAATTCATTAGTTCATTCAACATTTATTTTGAATGATGCCACATTTATTCTTCAGTAGCGCTCCTTATTGATCTGAATTATCGATTTGATATTCCTACGGTACCGATATTTTCTCTAATAAGGCCGTTTATTGCAAATAACAGAACTTAACTTTGAATGAAAGTAATACTTGTCACTTATAGAATTTAATAACAATTACTGATACTGTTGGCCATTTTTTACTTTGAATGAATGTGTCTAAGTTTAATTATAATAAAGTCTTACTTGTCACTTAACTAACAATTACTGTTTCTTTTGGCCATTTTTTTTACTTTGAATGAATGTGTCTAAGTTTAATTATAATAAAGTCTTACTTGTCACTTATAGAATTTACTAACCGTTACTGTTACTTTTGAACATTGTTTACTTTGAATGAATGTGTCTAAAGCCTGTCATACATAGGTCGCCGACCGATTACCGACCACAGACAACTAATATTTGCGAAAAACTCTGGCGACCAAAATCCAGAAAAAAGCAATAGAATTTTAGTCCGAGACTGGTCGGAGATTGATCAAAGACAGGTCGGCGACCGGTCGTACGAAAAGTCGGAGATCGTCTTCCGACCATCAACAACCATCAAAGACTGGCTGGCAACTAGTTGGCGATTGGTTGGCGACTAGTTGGCGATTGGCGGGCGACTGGTTGACAATGTTCGGTAGGCGGAATTAGGATTATTCTATATTTAATTCAGTTCTATGATTTTTCTCATTGTTCAAAAAACGTTTGCCTATATATATGACATTGGGCTAAATTTTAATCAACTGGTATCTTGTGAACATTTACGAAACATAATGTATTCGTGTTGTTTTGTTGATTATTTAATTTAATTATAATTTTGATATTATTATTCTCTACTATGTCCGGCGGCACATTTTAATGTTAAGGTAAACTATCAAGTACACTTTCCATATCCGGCAATATCTCTTGTCCCTGCCCTTCCCCTTTTTTGAAAAGGCGTGCTAACACTTTTAAATTATAACTATTATGTTTCTTGTCACATTTAAAAGAATGATTGTAAAATTGTGCATTCAATTTTAAATGTGCTTTGGAGACGAAGGTAACATGGCGAGCAGTCGGTGATCAAGCAATCAGTCGGCAATCAAACGCTGACCAGTCGGCAATCAAACGCTGACCAGTCGGCAATCAAACGCTGACCAGTCGGCAATCAAACGCTGACCAGTCGGCAATCAAACGCTGACCAGTCGGCAATCAAACGCTGACCAGTCGGCAATCAAACGCTGACCAGTCGGCAATCAAACGCTGACCAGTCGGCAATCAAACGCTGACCAGTCGGCAATCAAACGCTGACCAGTCGGCAATCAAACGCTGACCAGTCGGCAATCAAAAACTGGCCTGCGACAAGTCACTCTTGGTCTGCGACTAGTCGGCGACAGTCGTAGACCAGTCTGCGATTGATAGCCATCTAAATAAAAACCAACCAAACCTTCTCATGACCTATTTGGTCGGCAAACGGCCTTCAATGCAACATCGAAGACCATCTGCGACCAAAATGGGTCTGAAGACCAGTCGGCGACCATCGACAACCAGCTGCCGACTTCCAACAACCTGTTAATGACCTTTTTAAGACCTTCAGCAAATACTGGTCGTTGATGGTCGGGAGTTGGTCTTTAGTTGGTCGCAGGCTATGTGTGACCAGGGTTTAAGTTTCATTATAATAAAGTCTTACTTGTCACTTATAGAATTTACTAACAATTTCTGTTACTTGTGGACATTGTTTACTTTTAATGAATGTGTCTAAGTTTAACTATAATAAAGTCTTACTTGTCACTTATTTTTCAAACAGCATTTACTTGCATATAACATATTACTATATTAAAAGTGTCTGTGATTCTATTGCTAAATTCAGTAAGATATATTATAACAAGAGCTATCTCAGGACAGTGCGCTCGACTTATTCAACCACTTTGTTAGAGTTATGGGCCTTTATCACTACACAAAATGGGCATAATTCTGCTAAAATGCTGGTCACAGTTTTGTGCCATGGCCAGTGACCTTATATAATGACCTTGAAGATATAAGTTAAGTTTTTATTGAATATCTGTAGTACATATAGAGATATGAAGTTATTGCATGCAAACTTTAACCTGAAATTTCTAAGTACAAAAAGGGGCATAATTCTGCTAAATTGCATGTCAGAGTTATGGGCCTTGGTCAGTGATCTTACATAATGACCCCGAAGACATGTGTGAAGTTTCAAATGAATATCTGTAGTAGTTACAAAGATAAAAACCTATTGCATGCAAACATTTAACTGAATTTCTACTTTGGGAAACATGAATTTCTAAGTACAAAAATGGGCATAATTCTGCTAAATTGCAGGTCAGAGTTATGGACCTTGATCAGTGACCTTATACAATTACCCTGAAGACATGTGTGAAGTTTCAATTGAATGTCTGTAGTAGTTATAGAGACATGGAGTTGAAGCACGCAAACTTTAACTTGAATTTCTAAGAACAAAAAGGGGTATAATTCTGCTAAATTGCAGGTCAGAGTTATGGGCCTTGGTCAGTGACCTTACATATTGATACCGAAAACAAGTATTAAGTTTCAATTGAATATCTGTAGTAGTTACAGAGATATGTACCTGTTGCATGCAAACTTTAACCTGAGTGTTCTCTTGCACGCAAACCTTTACCTGACTTTTCTAAGTACAAAAAGGGGAATTATTCTGCTAAAATGCTGGTCACAGTTATAGGTCTTGGCCAGTGACCTTATATAATGACCCTGAAGGCACATGTGAAGTTTCAAATGAATATCTGTATCTTGTTGCACGCAAACCTTAACCAGAGCCTCACGCCGACGCACGGGTGAGTAGTATAGCTCGAACTATTCTGTGAATAGTCGAGCTAAAACAGATGATAGATGATATTGGCTATATATGTTTGATTGGTTGTTGTCTCCAATTTCAATCAACAAGAATTATGTCTCAGGGGCTAAATAAATGTCTGTTTACCTATCTTACATTTCTAATGTCCAGCTGCGGTGAAGCTACATTATGTGCTAATCAGGTACAATCCAATTACTTGCTATGTTGATCAACAATATGTGGAAACCTTTTTTAAATGAGGCATTAAAAATGATTTCGTGCAAAAACCGGACTTAACGTATGTGTGTTGTCCCGGATCAGCCTGTGTGGACTGCGCATTAAGTCTGGTTTCCCACGACACGCCTCAAATATTGAACAATAGCTGTCCTTTTCAGCGAGAATTTTTAGAATTTGCTTGTTGTAGTGTGCTGTTTGAAAACTACAGTACCTAGTGGATACCCACATGTTGACCACTAGCTGAACTCTCACGCGGCACTGTAATGGAGCTACAGTACCTAGTGGATACCCACATGTTGACCACTAGCTGAACTCTCACGCGGCACTGTGATGGAGCTACAGTACCTAGTGGATACCCACATGTTGACCACTAGCTGAACTCTCACGCGGCACTGTGATGGAGCTACAGTACCTAGTGGAAACCTACATGTTGACCACTAGCTGAACTCTCACGTGGCACTGTGATGGAGCTACAGTACCTAGTGGATACCCACATGTTGACCACTAGCTGAACTCTCACGTAGCACTGTGATGGAGCTACAGTACCTAGTGGATACCCACATGTTGACCACTAGCTGAACTCTCACGCGGCACTGTGATGGAGCTACAGTACCTAGTGGATACCCACATGTTGACCACTAGCTGAACTCTCACGTGGCACTGTAATGGAGCTACAGTACCTAGTGGATACCCACATGTTGACCACTAGCTGAACTCTCACGTGGCACTGTAATGGAGCTACAGTACCTAGTGGATACCCACATGTTGACCACTAGCTGAACTCTCACGCGGCACTGTGATGGAGCTACAGTACCTAGTGGATACCCACATGTTGACCACTAGCTGAACTCTCACGTGGCACTGTGATGGAGCTACAGTACCTAGTGGATACGCACATGTTGACCACTAGCTGAACTCTCACGTGGCACTGTGATGGAGCTACAGTACCTAGTGGATACCCACATGTTGACCACTAGCTGAACTCTCACGTGGCACTGTAATGGAGCTACAGTACCTAGTGGATACCCACATGTTGACCACTAGCTGAACTCTCACGTGGCACTGTAATGGAGCTACAGTACCTAGTGGATACCCACATGTTGACCACTAGCTGAACTCTCACGTGGCACTGTGATGGAGCTACAGTACCAAGTGGATACCCACATGTTGACCACTAGCTGAACTCTCACGTGGCACTGTAATGGAGCTACAGTACCTAGTGGATACCCACATGTTGACCACTAGCTGAACTCTCACGCGGCACTGTGATGGAGCTACAGTACCTAGTGGATACCCACATGTTGACCACTAGCTGAACTCTCACGCGGCACTGTGATGGAGCTACAGTACCTTGTGGATACCCACATGTTGACCACTAGCTGAACTCTCACGCGGCACTGTAATGGAGAAGTGAAACCTGGTGGTCCATATTGAATTATTATTGTGCTAGATGCCAAATTTCCTCTATGTCACCTGTGTTTTCAATTACTAGGTCATACTGTGATCTTCAAATGTTTTCAGAATAAAACCTAACAAACAATTACCTTTGTCATGGTTTGAACTTGGTCACTATAGGGGAAAGATTGAATAGCAGTCTAATTGCTCAGTCGGGAGAGCCTTCGCTCTGTGAAGGAGAAGACCAGAGTTACAGTTCCGGACTGCCAGCACAATTTTCTAAACCTGTGACATTTGGCGACCAACGTGTGACCATGCCAGTACAAAAGAATACCTTACAGCACCGCTGATAGTAAGTTTAATCTTCAATATTCAATACAAATTGCCATTTAAGTGGGAGGGGTGTCATGGCATGAACTTGTCACTATAGGGGAGCGATTGTGTTGCGGTCAGGTTAGCTGGGTCAGGAGATCACTCTCCCTGTAAGCAAGAGGTCCAGGGTTGGAGTCCAGGAGTCAGGAGATCACTCTCCCTGTAACCAAGATGTCCAGGGTTGGAGTCCAGGAGTCAGGAGATCACTCTCCCTGTAAGCCAGAGGTCCAGGGTTGGAGTCCAGGAGTCAGGAGATCACTCTCCCTGTAAGCCAGAGGTCCAGGGTTGGAGTCCAGGAGTCAGGAGATCACTCTCCAGTAAGCCAGAGGTCCAGGGTTTGAGTCCAGGAGTAAGGAGATCACCCTCCCTGTAAGCCAGAGGTCCAGGGTTTGAGTCCAGGAGTAAGGAGATCACTCTCCCTGTAAGCCAGAGGTCCAGGGTTCGAGTCCAGGAGTAAGGAGATCACTCTCCCTGTAAGCCAGAGGTCCAGGGTTGGAGTCCAGGAATCAGGAGATCACTCTCCCTGTAAGCCAGAGGTCCAGGGTTGGAGTCCAGGAGTCAGGAGATCACTCTCCCGGTAAGCCAGAGGTCCAGGGTTCGAGTCCAGGAGTAAGAAGATCACGCTCCCTGTAAGCCAGAGGTCCAGGGTTTGAGTCCAGGAGTCAGGAGATCAAACTCCCTGTAAGCCAGAGGTCCAGGGTTGGAGTCCAGGAGTCAGAAGATCACTCTCCCTGTAAGCCAGAGGTCCAGGATTTGTGTCCAGGAGTCAGGAGATCACTCTCCCTGTAAGCCAGAGGTCCAGGGTTGGAGTCCAGGAGTCAGGAGATAACTCTCCCTGTAAGCCAGAGGTCCAGGGTTTGAGTCCAGGAGTAAGGAGATCACTCTCCCTGTAAGCCAGAGGTCCCGGGTTTGAGTCCAGGAGTAAGGAGATCACTCTCCCTGTAAGCCACAGGTCCAGGGTTCGAGTCCAGGAGTAAGGAGATCACTCTCCCTGTAAGCCAGAGGTCCCAGGTTCGAGTCCAGGAGTCATGAGATCACTCTCCCTGTAAGCCAGAGGTCCAGTGTTCGAGTCCAGGAGTCAGGAGATCACTCTCCCTGTAAGCCAGAGGTCCAGGGTTCGAGTCCAGGAGTAAGGAGATCACACTCCCTGTAAGCCAGATGTCCAGGGTTGGAGTCCAGGAGTAAGGAGATCACGCTCCCTGTAAGCCAGAGGTCCAGGGTTGGAGTCCAGGAGTCAGAAGATCACTCTTCCTGTAAGCCAGAGGTCCAGGGTTTGTGTCCAGGAGTCAGGAGATCACTCTCCCTGTAAGCCAGAGGTCCAGGGTTGGAGTCCAGGAGTCAGCAGATCACTCTCCCTGTAAGCCAGAGGTCCAGGGTTTGAGTCCAGGAGTAAGGAGATCACTCTCCCTGTAAGCCAGAGGTCCAGGGTTGGAGTCCAGGAGTCAGGAGATCACTCTCCCTGTAAGCCAGAGGTCCAGGGTTCGAGTCCAGGAGTAAGGAGATCACTCTCCCTGTAAGCCAGAGGTCCAGGGTTGGAGTCCAGGAGTCAGGAGATCACTCTCCCTGTAAGCCAGAGGTCCAGTGTTCGAGTCCAGGAGTCAGGAGATCACTCTCCCTGTAAGCCAGAGGTCCAGGGTTCGAGTCCAGGAGTAAGGAGATCACTCTCCCTGTAAGCCAGAGGTCCAGGGTTGGAGTCCAGGAGTCAGGAGATCACGCTCCCTGTAAGCCAGAGGTCCAGGGTTGGAGTCCAGGAGTCAGGAGATCACTCTCCCTGTAAGCCAGAGGTCCAGGGTTCGTGTCCAGGAGTCAGGAGATCACTCTCCCTGTAGGCCAGAGGTCCAGGGTTCGAGTCCAGGAGTCAGGATATCACTCTCCCTGTAAACCAGAGGTCCAGGGTTGGAGTCCAGGAGTCAGGAGATCACGCTCCCTGTAAGCCAGAGGTCCAGTGTTCGAGTCCAGGAGTCAGGAGATCACTCTCCCTGTAAGCCAGAGGTCCAGGGTTCGAGTCCAGGAGTAAGGAGATCACACTCCCTGTAAGCCAGAGGTCCAGGGTTGGAGTCCAGGAGTCAGGAAATCACGCTCCCTGTAAGCCAGAGGTCCAGGGTTGGAGTCCAGGAGTCAGAAAATCACCCTCCCTGTAAGCCAGAGGTCCAGGGTTTGTGTCCAGGAGTCAGGAGATCACTCTCCCTGTAAGCCAGAGGTCCAGGGTTGGAGTCCAGGAGTCAGGAGATCACTCTCCCTGTAAGCCAGAGGTCCAGGGTTTGAGTCCAGGAGTAAGGAGATCACTCTCCCTGTAAGCCAGAGGTCCAGGGTTGGAGTCCAGGAGTCAGGAGATCACTCTCCCTGTAAGCCAGAGGTCCAGTGTTCGAGTCCAGGAGTCAGGAGATCACTCTCCCTGTAAGCCAGAGGTCCAGGGTTGAAGTCCAGGAGTCAGGAGATCACTCTCGCTGTAAGCCAGAGGTCCAGTGTTCGAGTCCAGGAGTCAGGAGATCACTCTCCCTGTAAGCCAGAGGTCCAGGGTTCGAGTCCAGGAGTAAGGAGATCACACTCCCTGTAAGCCAGAGGTCCAGGGTTGGAGTCCAGGAGTCAGGAGATCACTCTCCCTGTAAGCCAGAGGTCCAGTGTTCGAGTCCAGGAGTCAGGAGATCACTCTCCCTGTAAGCCAGAGGTCCAGTGTTGGAGTCCAGGAGTCAGGAGATCACGCTCCCTGTAAGCCAGAGGTCCAGGGTTGGAGTCCAGGAGTCAGGAGATCACTCTCCCTGTAAGCCAGAGGTCCAGGGTTCGTGTCCAGGAGTCAGGAGATCACTCTCCCTGTAGGCCAGAGGTCCAGGGTTCGAGTCCAGGAGTCAGGAGATCACTCTCCCTGTAAACCAGAGGTCCAGGGTTCGTGTCCAGGAGTCAGGAGATCACTCTCACTGTAAGCCCGAGGTCTAGGGTTGGAGTCCAGGAGTCAGGAGATCACTCTCCCTGTAAGCCAGAGGTCCAGGGTTGGAGTCCAGGAGTCAGGAGATCACTCTCCCTGTAAGCCAGAGGTCCAGGGTTCGTGTCCAGGAGTCAGGAGATCACTCTCCCTGTAAGCCAGAGGTCCAGGGTTCGAGTCCAGGAGTCAGGAGATCACTCTCCCTGTAAGCCAGAGGTGCAGGGTTCGTGTCCAGGAGTCAGGAGATCACTCTCCCTGTAAGCCAGAGGTCTAGGGTTCGAGTCCAGGAGTCAGGATATCACTCTCCCTGTAAGCCAGAGGTCCAGGGTTCGAGTCCAGGACTGACTACACAATTTCCTCACCCTGTGTCCCCATGAACACTCTGTAGTATTAAATCAAGTCAAATGTTTCATTAATTGAATAACCTATAAAATTCCAATGTGAAATTAAACTGGCACATGAACTATTCAGGTCTGCAGCCTGTATGGGAACCGACACTCCCGCCATCATGAGTCATGTCCAGATGGACACAACATGGAAAGTGGCAGTTACTGGTTATAAACCCACCTTACTGGCATATGAAACAGGTGAAAGTTTTGTTTTGTTTGTTTGTTTGAATTTTTCGTCATTTTTAACAGTATTTCAGTCATATCATGGCGGTCAATTAACCTACTCACACTTTTCCTGGGCAAGCTTAGCCGATCTAAGCGGTTTACCAGTAACATACTTATGCCAGTAACTGACAACTGCATCAGAGGTAGGGGGAGAATGGCCGCAGAAATAATTTCATGACCAATCCCCACACAAGTTATGTGGCCGGGCTGTGGTTCGAACTCACGATCCCCGGATTGACAGTCCAGTGCTCTACCAACTGAGCTAGCCTGGCCCAGCAATAAGTGAAAGTAATAATACATGTAGCGTTATTAGTTAGTAATTAAATGATGAAGGTAGTGAAAATGAAAAGACAGCAATCTCACTGTTAGCAAACACAGGTATACGATGCACTGCTAAGATACGTTACTTATTCATAACTAGAACTCCGCGAGTCGGATGTGTCGCCTGACGCCGGATAGCTTACATGAATCCAAATGAAGAAGCACTCAAGGTTAATGCTCACATTTTTTAAACAGATTTATTGAAATCTTCAAATGCACTGCTCTCCGGCTAATTGAAAAGAAAAGACTTATTAAAACCAAAAATGCAACACAAAAATAAGTATGAAAATTTACAAACAGCAATAACTCCGAAAGTATGAGGTGCAGAGTAACGGTTCTTGTGCACTGCACTTCTCCTCAATGAGATCTATCTACCTATTTAGTTTCAAGTTGATAGCTTTCATAGTCTTAGAGTTATGCTCCAGACAAAAATTAAGTATGAAAATAAACAAAGGGCAATAACTCCAAAAGTATGTGATGCAGAGTAACGGATCTTGTGCACTGCACTTCTCCTCAATGAGATCTATCTACCTATGAAGTTTCAAGTTGATAGCTTTCATAGTCTTAGAATTATGCTCCGGACAAAAATTAGGTATGAAAATATACAAAGGGCAATAACTCCAAAGTATGAGGTGCAGAATAATGGTTCTTGTGCACTGCACTTCCCCTCAATGAGATCTATCTACCTATGAAGTTTCATGTTGATAGCTTAAATAGTCTAACAGTTATGCTCCAGACAAGCGAAATGGGACGCCGCCGCCGACAAAAGTAACATCTACATATGTATATGTCGCCTTTTCAGGCGAAACAAAAAGTATACTTTACAACAGAAATTTAATAAATAATAAGTTAGGGAACATTTATCATGAGTCTATATTTTATCACTCATATTATTCACTTTAATATTCTGATGATTACTAAAGTAATTTTATAGTAATACATCAGAAAATTAAAGTGAATAATATGAGTCAATACAATATTGTATTCTGTATCTAAGTTATATTTCCAACCTATAACATCTTACCATACAATATATTTTACTACTATAAACAAATAATGTCTTTGTTTGTTTTTGTTGTTTTCTTTTTGTGACAAAGCGATTTATACACAGACGGATTACCAAGGTAAAGGTAATAGATAACAGCATACTTTACTGAGTCTGCACGTTCATGTGTGTATTTTTAAATGCTGATTTTGTGCCAATCTCATTTTTTTCTGGCCATCATTTATCCACATAAATCGGTCAATTATAAGGCCTAGCTTACTCCGTCATTATTTAACCCCCCATTCTGGGGTATTGTATTCCTGTGTATTGACACCCTGATTGTTTTATACACGGTAGATGTCAATTGACCATCCATACTTAATATTTAATTACAAAGTATTTGTTACATTTTTTGTTTATTTGTTTTATATAGGGAATAAATTAAGAACTAATATTACTTTTATATTATTTTACACATAAAATATATACTACGTTTAGTGCTTGCATGCCAAACGTGTGTAATGCAGTGAGTTGTTTAAATACAGCAGGAAATATTTGCAATTCTGGAATAAACGTCAATGTTCAGAAGTTAATTTCTCCATCAAATACGAATAAATTTGTCAAGCTTTACTGATAGCTTATTAAGGGAAGTGACATTAAGCAAAATATACTTGATGTCGGATCAAAAATAATGGTTTAGTAGCACAAGATTTCATTTCTGGTAATAGATGAGTTCACATTCCCATTTTTAGCGATTATCACGACACAATAATTTATCAGCGAATCGAAAACGAGGCTCGCGATGTATTAATAGTGATTAATACTGGTTGCATAGCGGTCATTTACAGTTTATTACTTTTGAAATGTTATAAATATTAACTTAGTTTACTTCTTAATAAACAGAAATGTCATGGTACATACTATAATTATGATATATGATAAGAGAGTATCAGTTTAATAAGTATATCGTCGCTAAAAATGTGAAAAAAAAATGCAATTAAGACTTAGTACTTTCTCTGAGACTATAGATCGTATTGTTCGAACCTGGTTCAATTATTAAGATCATAATCTCATATAAACACATGACCATTATTATGTAACCAGAATGTGTATATATACTAGTAGGTCCTAATTTAAAGATAGCATGTGACACAATTACGTATTCAAAGTGCATACCAATAAGTGAAGTAATACACCGGTCATTGTCTCGGGAGCACTGACTTCATGAATCTACTTGATAACAAGTGAAATAATTATCATTTAAAATAAAAAATAACTCTATTTAAGACAAAAATTTAATTTTATTCGCAATTATCCTGATCATTTGCTTGAACTCATGACAGTTTATAAATGGAATGTACAAGTCATGTGTTCGTACACAAAGTTTGAAGACATACAACGATAATTAAAACTGCTTTTTACCGTTTTAATATTAAATAATGATGTTTTATTTCTCAGTAATATTTATGTTTGTTTTGGTTCTCTATCATTAGAGAGTACAAAGAAAAAACGTCTTTGATCAATTCTGGTTAACTCCGATGAACAAAAAAGCATTTTCCCGGATATCACTTTCTTGCTCATACTGCATAATAATAATAATAATACAATAATAATAATAGTATTTGTAACTGTCAAGCTGTTATATAATTACCCCAGCCGTATCCAGAATGAAAGAACTGCTTCTGTTAATTAAATATTGATTAATTAATTAAAAATTAATTATGTAAACTGCAATAAATTCAGCAATTATAGACTTATTTCAATCATTAAAAATTTAGATCTGAATATGAAGTAACATAATCATGATGTCAAACATAGTTTCTTTAACAGATTTGGCTATGTTGTGATTGCTACATTATTTGCATTATAATTTAAGTGTTTGAAACATATCCACTTATACATAATGTAGTGAATAAAACAGAGACAATTTTAATGAAAAAACGAACAACATTTTATAAGTTTATTCAACATTTTCTCCATTGAACATTATTTTCCTTTATGCACAATTACAGCCAATGCATCGTCAGCCTCGTTCTGGATTTGCTTTAATCAAGGGAGAAAACTCCTACACTACTCGATAACGGGAATGTGAAAAGGGTCTATTCATTATTATCCCCAGATATTTCATGAACAAATCACGATATTCAAAGCAAATAATTAGCAATGAAATATAAAATAAAACGACAATATTTATATATAATTATGCTTTAAGCCTGTTGTCTCAAGTTGTCAAAACACATGAAATATTTTAGATTTGACATATAATAATGCATTTATAGTGCCATGAATCATTTCCGGAATTTCCTAAAAAAAAATCCAGGTATTCCGAACTTTTCCGCGGAATACACCTGCCCCTGTTTTAGAGGTTTACTGTTTACAAAAGCAAAAATTGTTAAACGATGATTAGTCTTATTTATAAGATGAATTTAGTGTTACTTTTTATATATGGCTAAATTCGTTGGAATGTCTTATTGGCGAACGACCTTTTATGTGGTGGAAACCTGAAAGTTTATAATTTCATTATTCCTATAATTTGCTACAATGAAAGTATTAATCGATGTACTTTACACAAACAACACTTAAACTGCTTTACATGTGCTGATATTTACCTAATATATGCATTTAATTCCGATTTAAACTTGTGTAAAAATCTGTCAAATGCATGTAGAAATTCCCAAAACTGCAGCCTAGTTTAGTTTAGCACTTAAACCAATCAGATTGAGGCGGCAGTGAGACTATCCTGACACTGACCGATAACACTTCTACTGCATAGCAGAATATCGATTGTTTACACAGTGGAGTACAGCGAGATTAGTTTAAAAATGCAATAGTGTGTAGGTTTAAATTGCTCAGGCATGCAAAATGAAAGTGTTAACATACAAATATTTATGGAACATTAATAAGGAATGGTTGATCTGCCCAGGTATGCAACTTTTATTGCAATCTTTGGGTAGTTTGTACTTTAGCGGTCCTCGGAAATTCTAAATGTTAAAGTTTTGCGCATGCGTTGACGTTGCTATACATGACTTGTCTTGTTCCAGTCGGCCGCCTTTTTTTTCTCGATTAGTACTGTTTTTCTCGGAAAAATATCATTGTTTTGAATCAAAACAGAATAAAATTAGAGCCACACGGCATTTAAGAGTTAATAAGCCGGGGGGGGGGGGCAGCAGCCCCCAAAATCAGTAACTCCACTAATTAACAGTTCAAATTTCACAGTTCACTGCTACAAGACTACTGCTTTCAGTTGAGACGTGTAATGGATGCACAGAAGGCCGTATTGAACATTTCTTTATGTTGCTATCATGTTCTCTGTAAATTTTTCTTGTAATTTGTGGTTTTAAGAGTATAAATCGCTTTATTCCATTTGCAAATTGTGAATAACGAGTTAAAACGTTACGAATGACTGTGTCGATAACCATTTTCAAAATGGCTGACCTTTTTGTAGAAGGCGGGATAATCACAAAGATATGCGATTTTGAATTAATATTTTGTTAAATATTTCACAAAATAATAATAAAACTTTGCACAAAAATAATGATTTTTGGATTTTTTTTCTGTTTTACGGCAGATTTTTTAATATCGCCACGCACCTAGTCCTTAGTTACGTAGAATATATGAATTGGCGCGTCGTGGGAAAACCGGACTTAATGCATGTGCGTAGTGTCGTCCCGGATCAGCCTGTGCCTCCGGGATGGCACTTTCCACTTTTATGGTATTTTCTGTTTCAAGAAAGTCTCTTCTAAACATAAATCAACTGTAGGCGGAAAGTGCCGTCCTGGACTGCACAGGCTAATCCGGGACGAAACTTTACGCTCATGCATTAAGACTGGTTTTCTCACGATGCACCACATATATAGTATTTCCGGGGACTGCTAAAGTAAAGGTGTTCCCAATCTTTCCACAATGACTATCTAATTTCGGGGCGTGAAAGATGCGATCAAAATTCTGTCGGAACAATATAGACAAAGAAGGAAAATTTTCCACCACAGCAATGGTCCTTCCCCGGTTATGCACTGCAGCGAATATTGCCCATATAAAAAGTAGCTAAATATTCGCCCAGCGCTAGCAAGTTATGCTAGACCATGATTTGACTAGTTTGTGGTGCAGTTATATGACTATTTCAAGTACACACTGTTTTAAACAATGGGTCAGAACTTTTAAACCAAAATCTATAAAAAGAAAATGAAATATCCTTCAAAACAATTGATAAAATAAAACTATCCAAATTATCTCCGATTCCGAAAACTGTTACATTTTAAAATATAGGAGTTTTTTTATTAAATTACCTATATGCACTTGAATACAATCCGTTTTAATTAATCAAAAACATGACCAGCTTACTTTCTGAAAGGTTAATATTTGAAAATAAAAGAGAGAAATTTTGGAACTGATGTAGTTTTGTTTACTAATATAAATACCGAAATTGACAATTTTTTCACCGTATCGATTTTAGGTTACACACCAACAACTTCAGCATTACAGCAAGGATGTGGATTGTTAACTGTAAGACTGGGTCGTAAACCTATTCAGAATGTTCAGCGTTTACCTACTTCGGTTTTTTTCAATGTTAACAATGTTAAACTTTCAAAAACAAGTTCTATGTGAAATACAACAGATTACAGAAACCTGTTAAAGTATGTTTAACAATAACAGAGAAACCACATATCAAATAGAAATGTGTTGTTTTAAGAATTGTACTTTTAGGAGCGCATGCATGGCCAGTCTTTTTGTTAAGTAAATTCAACCTTTGCTTGAGCATAACGGTCATTGTTTTCCATATAAAATAAACCCCAGCGTTAAAAAAAATCGCTACACAAACTGTATTGTAATTTAAAAGTAAATGTAATATGTTATTTACGTAAATCAACTATATAATTATGCTGTGTGGCAGGTATTTTTCAGCGCTTGTTCATAAACTGTAAACAGTGTTGTTCTTACTATTGCTTATAGGGTTTGGACAGTGTAATAGCAAACATTATGTGCGTGTATTCATTAAGATACTTTTTTTCTAAAATGTTTTATTAATCAGGGAACTGGCTATATTCTTCACTCTAGTTCTACCATACGTGGCACGCATGACAGCTCAGCGGTATGGGAAAGTTTATAACCATCGGTTAAGTTTAAAGCTGTTGTCATTAATCGGAAACTGTTCTAAAGAATATTTCTAATATGAGGCCAATGAACGAGGGGTTTAATAATAGACATTTTAAAGAACGTTGTATTTGTCAGCAATGCAACATGATATGCTATTCCTCTGGGTAGAAATCATTATATAGTAGAAAACATACAGAGAACACAAACCTCCGCAAAGATAGATACTATACCAAGATATATAATAATTGAATTTTCTTCCCGTGCCATATCTCCCAAAAATAAAGATACCTTTAAAAGGTTCCTGTATCGTTGAATCGGATCGCTACCAAATTCTAACATTTTGTTTATTGGCTAATTTCCAAATTTTCAAGGAAATTCCATGCAAATCCATTCATAGCTTTTTTGCTTAAACTTGCTTACTATCAAACAAATACACCAACCAACCAACACAGCCAAAACATAACCTGTGGTGATAATAATTATATTACATGGCATATAAAACAGAAATTGTGATCTTTCTGGCAAATGTATTGTCCGATGTCTGAGTACACAAACATGTCTTTGTAATGCCAATTAGGTCTCACTTGAATCTGTCTCTACAATATACATGCGTGATGCACCTTGAAGTTCCTAGTATTGTTTTTTCCTTGCATTCCTTTTGTTTGCTGGAAATTCTCGTGGAAAGCTGAGATAAACGGGGGTCAGAATGCAATGTACGTGTTATTCGAAAAGAACTTTATTGGACGATTCAAATAGGTTCAAACCGGTGTATTATACCTGAGGATCTGACACGAGTTGTCATGTAATACCATATTTTATTAAACGAGTTCATGAATTTCGTTAGTAAGCAAGTCTTGAACTATTAAATTAATACACGAAATATCGCGTCATTAATGATCGTTTGGCGTGTGTCAATAAGATCCATTAATTGGAAGCAATTAATTCGTCTAAGGTTCGTGATTTATCTGTTTCGATTTTCACATTTAAGCTGATTATATGTTTTCTCTGTTCAATTTGAAACAAGCAACTGATTGAATTGCAGCTACGAGTATCGTAGTCTGGTTCGATAAATCAGTCTATGTTTTACGAACAAGTAAACATGTTTTCATCATTTGAAACATTAGCAGACCATTCATCATCAGCATACGCTATACACATCTACAGGGTTGACAAGCTAATCGACCCTCTAATAATTCCATCCCATCGACTTGTTGATCTTATTATATACGTAATATATATTGGTGGCATTTTTCAGTTGGTTCTCAGGTTGGGTTTCGAAGAACATTTCTCTAAAAATAGAATTTCAAAACAGGAATTGGTATAATCTGTCTAATCTTTTTGTCAGTTATGCCTTCTTAGTTGATATTTATAATGCCGTTTTGTGTAAAACAAAAAACTAGGGTATGTCTACCAGGTAGCAGATTTTTATCGAAAAATAACAGATAATCGTCAAAGGTTTAACTTTGAACAAGCAATGTTTGCTTTCCAAACCTTGAAATATGAAAAATAATTGAATAATAGAACAGGAAGTCAGTTTTAGAAAATTATTTCTCCCCCAACAACTGTGAAACTGCACATTTCATTGTCGGTAGTATTCTTTTGGGAAAGATTGTTGTGAACAACAATGTGCGTGTGCTGTTAATAGTGTGTGAGATCCCTTGTGATAGAATATGAATAATTTACGTCTACAGGTATTATTCAGTACCGGTACACCAAGGACATGAACCTTGGAACCTCCCACTGAACGTTTTCGGTGAAATTTAATATGAATCATTATGTTATGGTCGCTTGAAAAAGTTCATACAAGGTTAATCGTTCAATATTTCACTGTGTGTATCTACTGTATGATACTTACTAGGTCTTGAAATCTTGTGAACAAGCAGGGAGGTTGCTGATACTGGGTTGTTTTTTTTACTCCATTTCATCGTGCCTCAGAAAGTTGCACTTCTATTGCTCTGGTGAACGTTACATCATCTTGTCATTAAACTGTTAATCATTTGAAGTGCTTTCTCCTGTATTACTATTTAAATTAAAATGCAATTGTATGAGATAAAATTTTATTTGCATTTATTTGTATTGTGATTAAATCTTGGCATGCCTTAACCGGTTTAAATCCCCAATGCTTTGCATTGACCGTTCCAATGCGGTGAACAGTTTTAATCATTTTATGTTTTGTGTTGTGTTTTAGACTGTTGGCGCAAGCCAACAGGATGTAGTAGTTATTTTCAGAAATCGTTCTTGAGGGAACTACATCTGTACTTTGCAGGTCACGAGTCAGTACATCGATAAATTACTGCGCTTCGCTCGCTGAGCAGTGAGGCTTCCACGAACTTACAGTATACAAAACCGTTTTGGTAAATCATATACAATTACGTTAACTGTTATCATAGATTAATATGTTAGAACGAAATATGACTCATTTATGGTTGCTTTATAAAGTTCGCACAAAGTAAATATTTCTTTCGTATACTTGTTTCGGGCACTTCAATTTTCAACCAAAATGTAATACTTCGTGTACATGCCGTCATATATAAATTGTGTAGCGACCGAGTTCTCCGCGTGTGGTGATGTTTTAGGGATTCTTTTTCCACCCACACAGTGCTCATGCTCATACAAGTATATTATTAATTAAACTCTCAAACATTACATAATATTTTTTTAAGTGGTGAAACATTTTGCTTTTTCCTGTTTTTCATTCATTGTATATTTCGATAGCAATTCAAGCAAACGATCGAATAACAAGACATTGTCACAAAACACAGCTAACCATCAAAATACAAGCTATTGGTATCAAACCAAGCACACCAATCAAGTTTCAAAACTATAGGCTACTAAACAGCGAAACTCAAATCAACGTATACAGCTGAAAACAACCGACGAAAAATCTATATATTTAATAAAAACAGGACGATCTTGCAAAAACGGACACTAGATCTTTCAGCTTTCGGCATAACATGAGTTTATGAATTGTGTCGATATAATTATCATTTCGAAACCAATATGCGTAAATATCTCCCAATGTGACTGATTTCTTATGGGACCCATAACTTCATTCAACCATGAAGCTTTATACATAACCTAATTCTTCAATAACATTTACTTGATACATGGATGTCATTGACATCGATTGCGGGTTAATGCACTGTTTTTGTATCAATTCGCTGTATACTGGGAATTTGATAGTGAATAGGATTCCAGTTAATCCATTTCTGTATAAACCAAAATAAATGACTTTACCAATGAAAACTTCATGATGTCTTTCATTATTGTTTGCAATTATGGTTTGCCTTGATCCCTCGATGGTTCGATAATAACGTCCAACCACTGTTCGTAATAAAGATAACCAGATGACAGCGGTTTGTCCATATAAAAATATAATTGCCAACCATCACTAACGATTCATATTAATTTGAACGTATTGTCCCATACTGTACATAATATTAACATTGCATCTTACTTTCAGCTGATATCTGTATGAAATGCAAAATATATTTAAAACAAAATAAGTATAATTATGTATACTTATCCTGGACCCGTATTCACCAACCCATTCGTAGAGTAAATAATAAAGAATAAAATTTGATTTTAAAATACTCCGGCGTTCGCAAATATGCCGGATACCAATGTTGCTAAAATGTCATCCAAAATAAGGAATGCTCAAATTAGCGTCGGTGAATACCAAGTAAACTTCAAATGAACAGTGTTCTTGGAATAGAACAGTTTCAATGAAATTCATTATTCTTAAGTCAAAAGTCTAAGAATGGGTTGTTGAATGAGGTCATTGGTCATGGCAGAGTTGCATAGTATTGATGCGTGTAAACCTACGTTGTCTTACTATTTGTAGACGTATGAATGTACACTTTTTCAATGTACATTTGTATACCGGTAAAATTTCCACCATATGTTGTTTGCATTTTATCAGTGTAATCATATGACTTGTTCATAATTGTTATAACATTTATTAAATTTTTTGATACTCAACACTTTGTTGTTATATGCTCTGGTCACTGGGTACTTCTCCATGTCAATATTATTTATTGTGCTTTAACATTTTATACTGTTTATGCAATAAATTTTGGACTGTTTAAACAAATACGAACCAATTATACATGAAACTTCAGCTGCACCACTTTTAAACAGCGTTGACGTCATTAATTATGAATATCAGGCATTATCAGCTTCTTTTATTCACAGTCATGCATTCTAGTCCTAGCATTGTTTTATATGTGCTTAATTATGTTGTTTGCCATGAGATATTTAATTCATATGGATTTCCAATTTACGGTTAATGAAATACTGTATCGTTAATAATCGTTGAATGTATGTCAATAATAACCCTTCATTGAACGCAATTCATTAGTCTAATTTGCGTGATTATAGTTTTTGGATGTTTTTTCCATTTGATCTATTTGTCTCTTTCTACCGGGTAATACCAAAGCGGTGACAAATATTGGCAAAAGACACAGAAGAGTTGTGATATATCACTACTATTTATAGATCCCTAAATATATCGATATACATCATGTATATGTTATTAATCTTTGGGGAAATATTTACACTTGAAATTAAGCAATTGTTCATTTAATGCGTTACAATTCTATTTATGCTGTTTATATTACGTTTTCTCTGTTCATTTTGGACGAGATTACTGATTGGCTTATATATGTTGAATATGATTATTCATTAACAATTCATATTGAGATTTAATCACTTTAAGAATTTTGTCATGTGAGCGTCTGATGTGAATGAGGTGTGAGGTCTCTGGATATAGAAAATAATAATTTATGTTTGTATATTTATGTTACCAAAGGTTATGAACCTTGAAATCTCCCATTAAACGTGTTAATTGACATTTTATAAGAATCATTCATGGTCGCAATATAAAGTTCGTGCACGGTTTATATTTCCTTCAAACTATTGTGCAACAATTGTTTATTTTATATGAAATATTCCATTTGCTACCTTCAATAGTTTGCTGTGTGTGTATTTCCGGTATATGTTCCTATCGTATACAAAACCGCTTTTTGTAAAGCATGTAAAATTACGGTATTTTTCAATAGTTTCTATCTACAAATAATCTATACTGACAAAGACACCTACATGGATATTGGAACAGAACAGAACATTTTATTTAGGACTTGTACAAGGACATCGTCTTCAGCACATATAAATATAATACATGCAATCAACATGACATAGCTTAGTGTTAGAGAAATATAAACAATTCATTGTAATCAATGCATGTTTAGAAAGTACGTAGTCGGAGGATGACCAGTGTGTTAATTATTAACGAAAGTTAGTGCATTTCTAACATTCATAGCTCCCTTAACAAATTTACAAAGATTAATTACATCTCATTTATTAGCTGAATTTAAAAGCTGGATAAATTTATAGACAGAAGGTTTACACATAAATATATACTTTTTTTCTGATGTCAGTATAACAATTGCAAATACTGACAAAATGGTATTCATCCTCTATATCTGTAGAAATACAAAGTGTACAATATCTTTCCTCTCGTGGAATTCAATTTATCTTCCTATTTGTATTCTAAGCGGAAGTCCATTTAAATTTAGTCTACTCATGCATAAGCGATAACTTTTTGATACAGTATCTAAATATGGTTCGTAATAATGTGTTGATTTACAAAATTTATACAGACACAACATTGAGCTATTGTCAATTTTTTGACATCGTTTCTTGTTTAAAGGTGTCTCTAATACGGGTTTTTGATTCATTTGAAAATAAATCCTGATAGATACTGCTAACATTGCCAAATACATAATGCAACTCCATAACTAGTTAACAACTTTCTTATGTTTGCTGCCAAATTTAAATGTCCGTTATAACTAGCAAGAACAGATTGGTAATACATAGTTTCAACAATAATATAGTTTGAGCTAACAATTTTCAGCCAGTATTTGATAATTCTAATATATCTACTACAACATAATGGATAACGTCCAAAATCACTATATGTAATTCCATTACAAATATTTATTTTCACATTTAACAATCGCTTGCAAAACTTAAGGTGGACTCTTTCAAGTTTCTTTGCATTAGTATAACGCCATTCTTCACAGGAATAGTACAATATAGGACTCACAAAGGCATTAAATAACTGACACTAAATAACTGACACTAAATAACTGACACTAAATAACTGACACATTGTCTTAGGGCTTAAGTCCAAGTCCTTGAGTTTGCGTAAGAAATATTCACTGCTTTCAAAGCATTACCAACTAGGTGTTCCTGATTCAAAATAAATTTTCGAGTGTAATGAAAAATTGTTCCTAAATAGTTAAAATCATTTACATCTTCTATGTTTTGTCCATCATATGTCCAGTTTTCACTATTTAATAATCCACCACTTTTACGAAAAACCATAATTTTAGTCTTTATTTACTTTGAATCCCCAGGTATCGCAATATGAATTTAAATTATTTAAATGTTGCTATACCTCACATGGAGTTTTACTTATAATGACCATATCATCTGCAAAAAGTAGAAGTATCAAATCAATATCATCGAAAACTAGGCCACAGTCAAGATCTTTTTGTAAAAACAACTCTAAATCTTCGACAAAAATAGAAAACAATAGAGGTGACATTACTTTACCTTGACGCAAGTCCACTGCATATTCAAAATAATCAGAATAATTAGAACATAGTTTAATACGAGATTTAACATGCTGATACATATGTCTTACAATTCTTAAAAGTTTTCCACGTATACCACAATAGTATACTTTCAACCACTAACCATTTCTATGAATAGAATAAAAACAATTCATCATGTCCACAAAAATATCAGATACCCTTTTGTTGACACTAATATATTTTTGGACAATTGACACAAATACAAATATTGCATCAACCGTGGATTTACCTTTACGGAATCCGAATTGCGCATGCGAAATAGTGTTGTGTTGATTACAAAACTGCTATAATCGCTTGTTTATAACTGTAGTAAAAAGCTTTGCTAATCAACTAACCAATGTAATTCCTCTATAATTATTCACATCTTTTTTATCACCGTTTGTTTTGCAGTGGGATAATCATACCTTCAGTCCAATTATCTGGAAAATAACCTGAATTTAATATAGAAGTAAACAAATCACACAAATGTGATGATAAAAATATCAATACTTTTTGAGTATTCATTTAATATACAGTAACTGCTAAAAGCTTTTGTTCCGTTTCAAAGATTTCACTGCGGTAACGATTTCAATAACGGTGAAAGGTTGATCTTATTCAGGAAAATATTCATTAAGATAATTAAGATCATTATTTAGACACCAAATATATTACTTAAAACATGTATGCGTATTTCCTGTTTCTAACACTCATACACTAACACTCATACATATTTTTCTGTAAACAGGTCTGTAAACATTGCGTTTATAAGTATATGTATCTAACACTGTTTGAATTCATGAATGTATAATTATTGTTCAAAACAAAGTTGTTTCTTCTTTAATAAGAAAAAGATCTGTTTGTCCCCACTAGGTCCAGAGCAATGTTTAAAATATGAAGTTTGATGAAGATCGGATAAAAACTATGTGATCAACATTGCTGACTTTATATATATCAAGACCAAACAGGTTCCTGTGCGATTTTGGTTGGTTATCGAATTTAGCCAAGATATTGTGCCCACAAACAATTTCATCAAGTTTGAAAGACTGACTCGTGACAGTTCCTATATCTGTTTCATGGAAATGCGAATGCTAATGAATGTACCGTTAACTAATCACAAGCCAGGGGGGCATAAACAAAAGGTTCAGATAAGGACGTAAATCCCAATAGTTCGTTACCATATATTCATAGCTTCATTAACAGAGCGCCGGTGAAGAAAAATAAATACGAATTGTCGATTGAATCAACTAATAATTATTAGAGGAAATGTAAATGAGAAATATTCTATCCATTAATCATTCTTACCAAACATAATTATCCGTCAAGTAGTTAATCTTAACATTAGTGTTTTTCATGTGCAACTAGTTCCTCTTCCATTAGAGCTATTCCAAAAATCGTCGCAGTCATGATGACGTTTATAAACAAGAAAACAGCAAAGAAAATGTTGTCGAGTGCTTTCACAACCAGTGGCCAAGTGACGTCATTCTGTTTAGCCTTATGTCCGGACTCATCACACCATGTGTTTGTTGACGACACATCTGTTTCTACAATATCAGCATTCACGTCATTCCCCACAACATTTGTCGACATTGGATTGGAGGTACATTTCCTGGCGATGACACTCAGCCACCGCGGAACAGGCCGTCTTGGTTCCCGATGGTAGACCCTGATCTGAACAATGGTGACCATGCCGATAATGACACTCAGCAGGGTGCCAATGAAGACATAGATATTTAGAAGCGATACGCGTTCGGAATTTTCGGGGAGGTTTCCACTCACAATGGTCAGAAACACGGCCAAAGCCAGAAACACTGTGATGACAAAGCTTCCCTTTTCGCCCGACGGTACGGGCAAAATAAACACAAAGATGTTCATAAACGACAAAAGAACAATTGGCAGAAAAATGTTTAGGACAAGATAAACTGGGTTACGTTTGAGTGTCAGAGAGCATGTTGTATGAATGTTGCCAGCCTCATTATCTGTTTCCACCTCTGTTTCTGTAACTATCCAACCTGCGGTTCCACCGTAACCATGGAAATCTATATGGTCATGAGAAGACTGTATTTTCACTTCATTCTCTGTATATCCTTGTGTCTCAAACACCATGGAACACTTTTGTGTATCAAACGGAAACTTCCTCACATCGGCTGCACACGTGGTTTGGAACACTTCTGTCGGTGACCACGTGATTGTACCATTATGATCTAATATTACCTCAAGCGACATTGTTCCTAGTTCGGTCTGCTTCGTAACAGCGTTTTCAAGAAATATATACGGCTTCCAGACAAAATCCTGTGGCACATGGATATGAGAAACATTCTCAAAAACAGCAGGGTCCCAAACTAAGAATTCATCTCTCCAAGTTAGTATTACTTTCGTAGTAAGCACAATGGTTTGCTGTACTTCGTTGAAATCTACTATGGCAATGATAGAAACACCAATGTCAACATCAATTGGTGTACTCCAGTTCTGTACGGGTCGAACGTATTTGTTATATGATGAATTCGAAAACAGGTGCGCCCAAACATCATGGCCAGCACTTCCAGGGCATCCGGAGATGCATGAGAGCAGCAACATTACTTTTATACACGTCATCAATTCCATCACAGAAGATACAATCTGGCAAATAGTATTGTTCAGTCCATGTAACACCCTCATAGCAAACAGTATTGTTGATGTAAAAAAGTTATTTTCTCATATCTGTTCATTAAGTTCGTATTACGTATAAAATGTAAATTCGATTTCTATTAATTGTATATTCCGGCTTTTTGTTGCATTATCAAATGATGATTACTGCATTTCGTTTTACTTATATACCATTTGTTCACACCACATCGCGTGTATTGGACTATGCGTATCAATAAATAATGTATTTAATATAATGCCGTTAACCTTTCCTTGTTCGTTTCCGATATATAAAAGCTTTCCGCTTCGTGCTAATATCGCGCTATGTCTACGAAGCGTTTCTCGGCAGTTGTATCGGGCTTATGGCATTAGTCCAAGTTACTATGTGGGTAGGAGTGTCTTAAACATACATTACGAAGAACTACACAATCGGTTATTTCATTTCATCGTGCCTCGGAAAGTAGCTTTTCAGTTATTTCATAATAACTACGTCAACGAATGGTAATGAATATGCTGGCACTTTTGTATTCGCGTTACATATAATTATCCATATAGCTGAATGAAAAACATATTTCATTGCCGAATAAATACGAAAAAGGTGGACACGACCTCGTGAGTCACAGTTTGCCTCATCGATGATTATCCATCTTACGTACCGAGCCACACCGGCACGTTATGCGATTGTCTGATTTGTAAGATATATCTGTATTGAATAATTTTAACTGTCCTCGTTTGTGCTCACGAAATCTATCGACCACTGTCCAAATGTCGTCGAAGATTAATGAGGTGCCAGGTCAAACCTAAAGCACAATAAAACTGTGTTGACTATGAAAACAACTGCGTCCACATTTGGAAAGCAGTTTTAAAATATTGTCACGGACAGCTGCAATATAGTAATAATGAAACTCCAGAGCCATCATCAGGAGAGAACCCTTTATTTGAGGCAAGTGACTTATTGCTTATACAATAGAGGACAATACATACAACACAACACAAAACATAAACATGATTGAAAATGAGGTCACCGCCTTGGAACGGTCAATGCAAAGCATTAGGGGTTTAAACTGGTTTAAAGGCATGCCGGACCTCACATTTAGCCCAGAATATATCACAAAACACGCACTTGTAAATAAACTTTAACCTCATAGCATTGCAATTCAAATTAAATAGTAATAAAAGAGAATATTAATTCAATTGAATTACTATTAAGTTACTCAATGGTTTAATGTTCACCAGAGCAACAGAATTGCAACTTTCTGAGGAACGATGAAATGAAGTAAATACAATTATCAGCCAAATCCCTTCTTGTTGACAATATTTCAAGACCCAGCATCATATACCGGTAGTACAAATCATCGTCGTTCATCTCAGAAAGAAGCCGTAATACGTGGTGTAAAAGGCCAGATTACATAGCTAGGTTGTATATGTTTAATATTTATAATTAATATAATTAAAATAGTAGTTTAACATTAAACTAAAGCGATCATTACTACATGTTCTTATGCAAATAGAAAATAAAAACTTGTTTATTCTACAAAACGTGAATCAAATACTAAATTTAATATTTAGTAATAAAACACCTGTTTAATGTTCCACAAAATTTCCTATTAATATTTTTAATGTGAGTCTGCGTCAAAGATCCGCCTCCTTCGTGTCATTTTGTTTCATGTGCATTACATCATTAACGTACACATAGATAACATACACGCATTACCGTAATTACTCAAAGTTTTCGAACACTTCAATATTTTAATTACGTACGTATAGGTCTGGTTTCCTTTTTATATGAATTAATGAGCATGAATGAATTAGTGTTCTTGGTGACATTTTGATGTTGTCAAAGAGTCGGGAAGATTATATTTTTGGCAGGCAAAATAAACGTAATGTTCATGTTGTGACAGTGCGTTTTTAAATTTAGTATAGTGAAATTGGATTCATACATGTTTGACACGCAGGGTAATGTATAATGTGTGCATGATTTTAAAACTTTGAATTAATTATGTTTTTTTATGAAAGAACCCGAATGTAATATTACAAAACAACAAGAACAATCGACAACTTTATAAACATATTTTGATTAATAAACCCAACTTTAAACCAGTGTCCGAAAATATGGAGTCATAAATAATGGGTTTTAAGCTGACTGTCCGAAATAAAGAGTTACAAATATAATTATTTTGGCTAAAAAACAGAGTGTTCGAAAAATTGATTACAGTAAAAATAATATTTGAACTCACCTGAGCACGAATTGCTCGGTGAGCTATTGGTATAGGAGACCTCTCCAGCTTCGTCTGTATGCCGTCAACAATGTGTTCGTTCTCGCGATAGATACTACTGTTTTTATCTAATCTTCACCAAACGTGCACTGCTTTTGTATGACCGTAAAATCTCGGACGGTATCGATAATGGACCAGTTCAGACCAGGAACAGTCAAGTTATTGCCCCTTTTTCATGGAAAACTAAAAAAAAATAATTATGATTAAGATAGAGACATTGATTGTCATCCAATCTTGTACAGTTGATGTACGACCATAAGATCTTAGTCATAGTCAGATATGGTCCAGATTGGACCAGAAACACCAGAGTTATTGGCCCTTGTTTGTATGAAATCATGCAAAAATGCACCTCGTGCAGAACAGACACAGTCTCTTCTTTTTTCAACCAATCTTAATCAAACTTGCACCGTTTGTTGAGGACTATAATATCGCAGACGTAGTAGTTAAGTATGCGCCAGTTTGCAGTGGAATCATCAGGGTTATTGTTCTTTGACAAAACGGTACTGTGTTTATATAAAAACTTACTGACCATTTTGCCATTTAAATCACTTTCTACACGAACGCAAACAAATTACAGACCATTTTGCCATTTTAATCAGTTTCTACTGACCAGGCTTCTTCGCAAAGACATTTCTTACAACTTGAAAGTCTTTCAGATGATTATCAAAACCAAACACGCATTGCCGTTACATGTCCAACTTTCATTCCGGTCTCTATGGGAAATAACTCGCACAACCTGACCCCTTAAACGAAGATAGAACGGATCGCCGAACTCGCAGCCCCTTATCGTATATCTGATCACAGTAAGTCGCCCGACCCCTGCTGGTGACAATTTACTGCTTTGCGGTCGATAATCTGTAAACAGCCGATTTCAAAGAGAGGTTTCTGATTCTGATAGCCTAGAGAGTTCAACGAAGTACAGCAAACCATTGTGCTTACTTCGAAAGTAACACTAACTTGGAGAGATGCATTCTTAGTTTGGGACCCTGCTGTTTTTGAGAAGCCATTATACAAATATCGAGATTTTCCTTACGCGCGTAAACATAGCGCGGAGATGAATCAACACATATTACTTAATATAAACTGGCATAGCGTGAAATTAATTTGTTAATTAATTTTAAATGCATACCTTCATTGTCATAAGTTTATGCCAGTTTTCAGATTCCACACTAATTATACATATGGTATAAAAATGGGATAGTTTTAAATCAATAAAAAACGATATAATAAAAATAATAAACTACCACTTTTAATTTTAACGTGTTGTATTAGTTAATTCCCACGTTTTACTAAACTGAACACTCAATACATTACATAGAAACAAGCTTAATCATTGTAGATATTCGATCCGTTCGAACCTAAGCGATACATGTTATCAGTAACGATACAAATTAAACACCATTAAAATATCAAACCAAGTATATTGTCGATGTACAAGGCGTCGGTATCAAACCTATAGACTACTAAACTTCGAAACTTAATTCAACGAATAAAAATTCTACATTCATAGCTGAAAACAACTGACGAACAATAAATGAAATATAAACAGGTCGATCTTCCAAAAATGTAGATGTATGACTGTAGATCTTTCAGCATGTTCCAAACACGACTTTATTTATTATGTCGATATAAATATCATTTTGATACCAATTTGCAACATGAAGTTTTACTCAGAATCTAATTCTAACATATTTATGCTACCTGGTACATGGATATAATTGACATCGATTGCGGACTAATGTATTTGCTTATATCATTTCGCTGGGGATTTTATATTGGATTGCATTCCAGTGGATCCATTTCTGTATAATACCAGAATAAATGACTTTTCCAAAGAATAGTTAATGACGTCTTCAATTATTTTTAGCAATTATTGTTTCTGACGTTGTGGCAGCCTTGATCCCTCGATAGTTCGCTTATAACATCAAACCATTGTTCCAATGTAATTAAGGTAATCAGATGACAGCATTTTGTCGATATGAAAATATAATTACCACTCATCACTAATGATTCATATTGATTTGAACCTATTGTCCTATACTGTTCATAATATTAAATAGATTGCATCTTACTTTCAGCTGATATCTGTATGAAATGCAAAATATATTTAAAACAAAAATAAGTATAATATACGTATCCTGGGTTATTATTTACCAACCCATTCGTAGAGTGAAGCATAAAGTTAAGAACATAAATATACGAGGGCTGTTTCATAAATTCGCGGAATTACTCTATTTCTCCTACCTTAGCTGATTTATCGAAAAACAAATTACATCTTGAGATACTTTTACTTATAACTGACTTACAGACCAAACCTTATAAGGATACACAGAACAGTTAATTTTATATAGAACGCCAAAAATGCACAATGTTTTATTTTGCAACAGCTCTTTGAGTGCGTTTCAAATGTATAAAAGCTGAGATGCTTCAAGTCGCTAAATAATGGTTGCTATAGATACCACTAATCTTCCATAAATAAAAGAAAAGAAAAACCCATTTTAAAATATAATAGGATATGTGTCAAACAGCTGGTGTATGTGTTTTTACTTAAGTTGACAGAAAAATATACACATGAGAAGAGAATACCGCGAATTTATGAAACAGCCCTCATGTGAAACTCCATGTGAAACTCCAGCTGTACCACTTTTATGTGAAACTCCAGCTGTACCACTTTTAAACAGTGTTGACGTCATTAATTATTAATATCAGGCATTAGAACTTCTTTTATTCACAAGTGTGCATTATAGTCCTAACAGTGTTTTATTTGTGCTTAATTATATTGTTTGCCCTGAGATATTTAATTAATATGGATTTCCAATTTACGTTTAATGAAATACTGTATCGTTAATAATCGTTGAATGTATGTCAATAATAACCATTCATTGGAAGCAACGCATTATTGTAATATTCATGATTAAAGTTTTGTTGTTGTTTTTTTTCCATTTGATAACATTATATCTGCGTTGAAATATGGCTTACCTACCGGCTAATACCAAAGCGGGTGACAAATATTGGCAAAAGACACAGAAGAGTTGAAATGTGGAAGAGATCTACTATTTATAGATCCCTGAATATAACGATATACATCATGTATATGTTATTAATCTTAGGGGAAATATTTACACTTAAAATTAAGCAATTGTTCCTTTAATGCGTTACAATTCTATATATGCTGTTTATATTACGTTTTCTCTGTTCATTTTGGACGAGATAACTGATTGGCTTATATATGTTTCATATGATTATTCATTAACAATTTATATTGAGTTTTTATAACTTTAAGCATTTTGTCATGTGAGCGTGTGATGTAAATGAGGTGTGAGGTCTCTGGATATACAAAATAATAATTTATGTTTGTATATTTATGTTATCAAAGGTTATGAACCTTGAAGTCTCCCATTGAACGTGTTAATTGACATTTTATAAGAATCATTTATTGTTGCTATATAAATTTCGTGCACGGTTTATATTTCCTTTGTATATTGTGCAACACTTTTTTATTCTATATGAAATATTCAATTTGCTACCTTCAATAGTTTGCTGTGTGTGTATTTCTGGTATATGTTCCTATCGTATTCCAAACCGCTTTTTGTAAATCATGTAAAATTACGGTCTGTTTCAATAGTTTCTATCTACAAATAATCTATACTGACAAAGACACGTGCATGGATATTAGAACAGAACATAACATTTTATTTAGGACTTGTACAAGGACATCGTCTTCAGCACATATAAATATAATACATGCAATCAACATGACATAGCTTAGTGTTAGAGAAATATAAACAATTCATTGTAATCAATGCATATTTAGAAAGTACGTAATCGGAGGATGAACCGTGTGTTAATTATTAACGAAAGTAAGTGTATTTCTAACTTTCATAACTTCCTTAATAAATTTACAAAGATTAATTACATCTCATTTATTAGCTGAATTTAAAAGCTGGATACATTTATAGAGAAAAGGTTTACACATAAATATAAACTTTTTTTCTGATGTCAGTATAACAATTGCAAATAATGACAAATGGTATTCATCCTCTATATCTGTAGAATTACAAAGTGTACAATAACTTTCCTCTCTTGGAATTCGATTATATCTTCCTGTTTGTATTCTGAGTGGAAGTCCATTTAATCTTAGTCTACTCATGTATAAGCGATAACTTTTTGATAAAATATCTAAATAATTTGTTGATTTACAAAATGTATACAGACACAACATTAGGCTATTGTCAATTTTTGATATCGTTTCTTGTTGAAAGGTGTCTCTAATACGGGTTTCTGATTCATTTGAAAATAAATCCTGATAGACACTGCTAACATTGTCAAATACATATGCAACTCCATAACCCGTTATAAACTTTCTAATATTTGCTGCGAAATTTAAATGTACGTTATAACTATCAATAACAGATTGGTAATAAAAAGTTTCAACAATAATATTGTTTGAGCTATTAATTTTCAGCCAGTATTTGATCATTCTAATATATCTACTAATAAATAATGGATGACGTCCCAATCCATTAAAAGTATTTATTTTAACCTTTAACAATCGCTTGCAAAACTTAAGGTGGACTCTTTCAAGTTTCTTTGACCTAGTATAACCCCATACTTCACAGGAATAGTACAATACAGGCCTCACACAGGCATCAAATAACTGACACATTGTCTTAGGGCTTTAGTCAAACTCCTTACATTTGCATAAGAAATGGTCATTGCATTTACAATTCTATGTTTTGTCCATCGTATGACCAGTTTTTACTATTTTAATAATGCACCACTTTTTGGAAAAACTATAATTTTAGTCTTTGTTTACTTTGAGTCCCCAGGTATCGCAATATGACTTTAAATTATTTAAATGTTATTGTACCTGACATGGGGTTTTACATATAATGACCATATCATCTGCAAAAAGTAGAAGTTTGAAATCAATATCATCGAAAAGTAGGCCACAGCCAGTATCTTTTTATAAAAACAACTCTAAATCTTTGACAAAAATAGAAAACAATAGAGGTGACATTACTATACCTTGACGCAAGCCCACTGCATATTAAAAGTAACCAGAATAATTAAACAGTTTAACACGAGAATAAACATGCTGTTACATATATCTTACAATTCTTAAACGTTTTCCACGTACACCACAATAGTATAATTTCAACCACTAACCATTTATATAAATAGAATCAAAACATTTCATCATGTCAACAAAAATAACATATACACTTTTGTTTACACTAATATATTTCTGGACAATTGACACATGTTCAAATATGGCATCAACAGTGGATTTACCTTGACGGAATCCAAATTCCGCATCCGAAATAGTGTTGTGTTCATTACAAAACTGTTCAAATCGCTTATTTATAACTGTAGTAAAAAGCTTCGCTAATCAACTAACCAATGTAATTCCTCTATAATTATTCACATCTTTTTTATCATAGTTTTTATGCAGTGGGATAATGATACCTTCAGTACAGTTATCTGGAAAATAACCTGAATTTAGTATATAATTAAACAAATCACACAAATGTGATGATAACATATCAATACTTATTATGTATTCATTTAAAATACAGTAACTGCCAAAAGCTTTTGTTCCAGTTCAAAGATTTCAACTCGACTTATTTTTTAACTCGATTCAATTATTACTCTCCTTAAATAATCTTTAAATTTAGTTGTTCCAGTGAAATATAGATTACTGTCCAAACAGACTACCGTCTATGGACAATTTACGTATTCTAGGTAAATGAAATTGTGTTTAGACTAAAATATTCCCAGCACTACTTTTAGGTGAAAATATGACTTTTACAAATAAAGCATTTTGCTTTATCCTATGCCTTTTCCCTGTCCTTATCTCCATTCTCTTCTATGATCTATCATTTCCTCTTCGTCAGTTCTGTTGCAAACACTGTTATCAAACAGTAAAATCATGCGTAGCACCATATGTCCTTATGTGTTGTACTATCAAACGTATCATGTCAGCGTTTCAGTCTCACCTCGTCCTTATTGGAACAATTTATAATGCAAAATAGTAAACACATGTTTGGAAACGCTGTCATGAGTACCTACAGGGCGCCAGTAAGATTTTCGCTACTGCTTCACTTATTATATGTATTCCAAATATGGCTAGATGTTTTTAGCTTGATTTCTTTGCGCACTAGCGTATATAAATCGATGAATGTACTGAACACAGTGGAACATCCGCGAAAGCATATTCTTTTAGGAGCGCACATTTATGATGATATTCAACTTTTAAAAAAGCTCGTATATTGCTTCAAGTTTGTTGGAACACTCTTTTGGTTAGCTTGCATCAATCGGGTGATATCCATCCAAACCCAGGACCCTCTTTTTCCGAATCATCGTTACTCACTGATACAGATAGTTCGTCACCCAGTTGTAATATTCCAGCGTCTAATCATTTATCTTTTGTACATTACAATGTCCAAAGCTTGGTGCATAAATTAGACATCCTTAGCACAGGTCTTCAAGACTTTGACATAATTGCGTTTACTGAAACCTGGTTAAATGATTCCATATTATCCAATGATCTCATGTTCAATGGATTTCATCAGCCAATCCGTAAAGACCGTCCCCTTAATCCACATGGTGGTGTTATAAGATACGTAAATGAAAATATTGCTTTGAAAAGAAGAAGCGATCTTGAATATAATCATATTGAATGTATATGGATTGAGGTTAATCTTAACAAAAGTAAATCTATTCTTTTTGGAGTATTTTATAGACCACCAAGTGCAGATTCAGCGTATATGAAAGCAATTGAAGACTCGTTTGGGCTAGCATGCGACACATGTATCAATGATGTTATTATTACAGGAGACTTTAACCTGAATCTCCTCGCACCAACATCAGCAATAAAAATAGAAAATCTTTGTCAACAATTTAATCTTACACAACTTATACACGAGCCCACACATCACACAGAGCAAACATCTTCAATAATTGATTTAATTTTTGCAAGTAACCAGAACAATGTAATATTCTCTGGAATTGGTGAACCTTTGCTTGACCAAAATATTCGGTATCATTGCCCTATATTTGGAATTTTGAAATTTAAAAGACCCTTAGCAAACACTTACTATCGGCATATTTGGCGTTATGATATTGGGGATTATGATAAACTACGACTTCTTTTTACTGATACACAATGGCATCTCTTTAAATGTGACGATATTGATATATATGCTGAAAATATTACCAATGTTATTTTACAAACTGCGAAGTCGTGTATCCCAAATAAAAAAATATGTATACGTCCACGTGATTTACCATGGATGAATAATCAAATTAAGAAAAAAATTCGACACCGAAAACGATTATATCGAAAAGCTAAAAAAGTTAACACCGAATTGCACTGGACAAATTTTCGACGCGTCAGAAATGAAGTTGTTTTACTCTTACGTAATTCAAAATTTGAATATTCTAAGAACATTGCGAATAAATTGAAGTCGTCTGAGCTCTGTGCTAAGGATTGGTGGAAAACATTGCGCACTTTCATTTCTACAAACACACATCAATCGATTCCACCCCTATACGATGAACAATCGAACACGTTTGAGGCAAATGACATATGTAACGCCGAAATCATTAATAAATATTTTGCAAATCAGTCATCAATCGATGAAACAAATCATGATCTTCCAATGCATCACAATGCTTACAACACCAGCTTACAGTCAATTGATATTACTCGGGAAGAAGTCATCGACGCAATTAAATGTCTCAAGGTAGGAAAAGCATCCGGACCTGATGGAATCGATAATCGTATCCTCATGGAAGCAATGTATCAACTTAGCTCTCCCCTCTGTGAACTGTTTAATTCCTGTCTTTCTGCTTGTAAAATGCCTTCTTGTTGGAAAATTGCAAATGTGTGTCCCGTCTTCAAAAAGGGCGATCCAGCTCTTGTTTCGAATTATCGTCCTATATCCTTGTTAAATACTATTGAAAAGGTTTTTGAACGAATAATTCACAAACATGTTTTTAATTTTCTCCGTCTTAACTCATTCTTTACACGAACTCAATCTGGCTTTATGCCTGGTGATTCGACAGTTAATCAGTTAACCTATATTTATGATACATTTTGCAAAGCTTTGGATAATGGTCTAGAAGTCAGAGTTGTATTTTTTGATATAAGTAAAGCTTTTGATAAAGTATGGCATGAGGGTCTTTTGTTCAAACTTCAAGAAGCTGGTATTCGGGGAGAATTATTGGCATTTTTATCAAATTATCTTGCTAACCGTAAACAAAAAGTAATTCTACCAGGAGCAAAATCAACTCCTGTCGAAATTATCGCTGGTGTTCCACAGGGGTCTATATTAGGTCCCCTTCTCTTTCTTGTTTACATCAATGACATAGTAGCTGACATACAAGCCCAAATTAACCTATTTGCTGATGATACAAGTCTTTTTATGGTTGTAAACTCGCCGAATGAAACTGCAGCTGTTTTGCAATCAGACATAGATAAAATTTCACGATGGGCTGATCAATGGCTAGTACACTTGAATCCCTCCAAATCAGAATCGATGCTTATATCCCGTAAAATAAATAAACCGTACCACCCTCCACTTTCAATGGGAGGCGTTGATATACCTATTGTAACTGTCCACAAACATTTAGGTGTTTATTTGGCAAATGACTGTACTTGGCATGAACACATAGCTTTTATAAAAGAAAAAGCATGGAAGCGTATTAATATAATGCGTCGTCTAAAGTCAATGCTTGATAGGAAATCTCTTGAAACTATTTACTTTGCATTCATACGACCAATACTTGAATATTCAAATGTTATTTTTGACAATTGCACACAATATGAAAAAGATGAATTAGAAAAAATTCAAACAGAGGCAGCTCGTATATCATCTGGTTGTACTCGAATAATATCACTAGAAGATCTTTATAATGAGATAGGTTGGGAAACTCTCAGTCAAAGACGACGTAAACACAAGTTAATATTAATGTACAAAATGAACTTAAGAGAAGCACCTCACTATTTACAGTCACTTCTACCTGACACAGTTGGGGCATCTAGCCAATACCCGCTTAGAAATGCGTCACATTTCCAGTGCATTTATGCTCGAACTTCAACTTATTCACATTCATTTCTACCATCTTCAGTATCCGATTGGAATCGTCTTCCAGAAGATTTAAGAAATGCTGAATCGATTCATTCATTCAAAAGACAAATCAATACTGATCGACCAATTCAAAATCCAATATTTTCTTATGGAGAAAGACGCTCTCAAATTCTACACACACGCATCAGAACAAATTGTAGTGCGCTAAATGAACACCTCTTCATGCGTAATGTAGTTTCATCGCCTCTATGCCGATGCGGACTAAGGGAATCACCATTCCATTATTTCCTTGAATGTCAGCTTTATGTTAATATCCGTGCAGAACTTCTGAACACTATATCTATGTATTCCGTCCCCTCTGTCCAAACGATCTTAAATGGAGATAGCACTCTGGATTATCAAACTAATACTAAAATTGCTGATGCAGTACACAAGTATATTATCAATAGCAAACGTTTTGAAACATAGCTTTGCTTCAGAACTTCTCTCTAACTTCCTTTTCTTACTAAGTCATTTCCCACATGTATAAGTTATATATAATTTACTAATGTATCATATTGCTGTCTACTTGTACATGTATCTATGTTAAACATTTCTTCCTAATCTAATATTTGTCTTTTTTTTTCTTTATTTATTACTTTTTCACTTCTTATCGTACTAATCTCCGTTTTATTAGATTTATTAGTAATCCAATTATGTTCGTTTGAAAACATGCAACTTAATACAACCTTTATGGAGAAGAACTTTATAAGACGAAGTCTTTCGTTCTTATCCAAATCAAACTTGTATGTATACACATGTTGTATGTTTCAAATATATGTAAATGCACTCTTGTTTGAAATAAATACGTTTAAATTAAAGATTTCACAGCGGTAACGATTTCACTAACGGTGAAAGGTTGATCTTATTCAGGAAAATATTCATTAGGATAATTAAATCATTATTTATATGTTGGTGTAAATATCTTGTTATATTACTTAAAACATGTATGCGTGTTTCCTGTTTCTAACACTCGTACATTTTATTCTGTAAACACGTCTGTAAACATTGCGATTAAACATATATGTATCTAACACTGTTTCAATTCATGAGTGTATAATTATTGTTCAAACACTATTGAACTCATTAGTGTATAATTATTGTTCAAAATAAAGTTGTTTCTTCTTTAATAAGAACAAGAGCTGTTTGTAAAACAGGTATGCTCCCTCTAGGTCCAGAGCAATCTTTAAAATATCAAGTTTGATGAAGATCAGACAAAAACTATGGGATGAATATAGCAGAAACGGCCCAAAAGGCCAACTTTATATATATATATCAATACCAAAAAGGTTTCTGTGCGATTTTGGTTGGTTATCGAATTTATCCAAGATATTGTGCCCACAAACAGTTTCATCTTGTTTGGTAAAGATCTGATGAAAACTGTTGGACTTAAAAAGAGGAAAAGATTGTGGTCTACCGAAAAACTGAACGACCCACATTCACAAACCAATAGACCTCACAATCTTAGATGGGGGCATTATTATATAAGCTGCCAGTATCTAATTAATATCAAGTTTTATTTCATGCTATACCTTGTTTTCCGTGTAATACAGCCATTACAAATAGTTGTATCTTACACATGTGTAAGATAACATTTTGAGCGTTTTCAGTGGCTGCATATTATTTAACTGACCAATCCCATGACGTTATTTTGGTGTTTTGACGTCGTCAAAATGAAATGACGTCACGTCAGTACACAACTTTTAGGATTTATGAACATTTTTTGGTAAAGTTATAAGGGTTTTTTTACGTTTAAAAGCATGTGATAAAACGTTCTGGCACGAGTTGTCACTTCATGCTATATTTTATTAAACTCGTCCAGGAAATTCGTTAGTAAGCTCGCCAAAATATGGTATTAAATGACAACTCGTGGCAGATCCTATATCTGTTTTAATGGAAATGCGAATGCTTATGAATGTACCGTTAACAAATCACAAGCCAGGGGGCATAAATAAAAAGTATAGATGAGGACGTAAATCCCAATAGTTCGTTACCATATATTGACAGTTTCATTCACAAAGCGCCGGTGAATAAAAATACATAGGAATACACATATATTCTCAGTATTGTCGATTGAATCATCTTATAATTATTAGAGGAAATGTTAATGAGAAATAATCTATCCATTAATCATTCTTACCAAACATAATTATCCGTCAAGTAGTTAATCTTAACATTAGTGTCCTTCATGTACAACTACTTCATCTTCCTTAAGAGCCATTCCAAAAATCGTCGCAGTCATGATGACGTTTATAAACAAGAAAACAGCAAAGAAAATGTTGTCGAATGCTTTCACAACCAGTGGCCAAGTGACGTCATTCTGTTTAGCCTTATGTCCGGACTCATCACTACATTTGTTTGTTGACGACACATCCGATTCTACAATATCAGCATTCACGTCATTCCCCACAACATTTGTCGACATTGGGTTGGAGGTACATTTCCTGGCGATGACACTCAGCCACCGCGGAACGGGCTGTCCTGGTTCCCGATGGTAGACCCTGATCTGAACAATGGTGACCATGCCGATAATGACACTCAGCAGGGTGCCAATGAAGACATAGATATTTAGAAGTGATACGCGTTCGGAAGTTTTGGGGAGGTTTCCACTCACAATGGTCAGAAACACGGCCAAAGCCAGAAACACTGTGATGACAAAGCTTCCCTTTTCGCCCGACGGTACTGGCAGAATAAACACAAAGATGTTCATAAACGACAAAAGAACAATTGGCAGAAAAATGTTAAGGACAAGATAAACTGGGTTACGTTTGAGTGTCAGAGAGCATGTTGTATGAATGTTACCATCCTCATTCTCTGTTTCTACTTCTGTGTCTGTAACTATCCAACCTGCGGTTCCACCGTAACCATGGAAATCTATATGGTCATGAGAAGACTGTATTTTCACTTCATTCTCTTTGTATCCTTGTGTCTCAAACACCATGGAACACTTTTGTGTATCAAACGGAAACTTCCTCACATCGGCAGCACACGTGGTTTGAAACACTTCTGTCGGTGACCACTTGATTTTACCATTGTGATCTAATATTACTTCAAGCGACATTGTTCCTAGTTCGGCCTGCTTCGTAACGGCGTTTTCAAGAAATATATACGGCTTCCAGACAAAATCCTGTGGCACATGGATATGAGAAACAGTCTCAAAAACAGCAGGGTCCCAAACTAAGAATTCATCTCTCCAAGTTAGTGTTACTTTCGAAGCAAGCACAATGGTTTGCTGTACTTCGTTGAAATCGATTATGGCTATGATAGAAACACCAATGTCAACATCAATTGGTGTACTCCAGTTCTGTACGGGTCGAACGTATTTGTTATATGAGGAATTCGAGAACAGGTGCGCCCAAACATCATGGCCAGCACTTCCAAGGCATCCGGAGATGCATGAGAGCAGCAACAGTACTTTTATACACGTCATCAATTCCATCACAGATGATACAATCTGGCAAAAATTCTTATTCCGTCCATGTATCGCCCTAATAGCAAACAGTATTTTTGATGTACAAATAAAATTTTCATGAAATTCGTATTACGTATAAAATGTAAATTCGAGTGGTGCTATTAATGGTGTATTCCTACTTTGAGTTGCACGGTAAAATGCTGATTACTGCATTTCGTTTTACTTATATACCATTTGTTCACACCACATCGCTTATATTTGATCGTCTATATCAATAAATAATGTATTTAATGTAATACCGTTAACCTTTATATGTACATTTTCGAACGTCACTGCTTTAAAAGCTTTCCGCTTCGGGCTAATATCGCGCTATATCAACGAAGAGGGTTTATCGGCAGTTTAATCGGATTTAGGGCATTAGTTCAAGTTACTCTGTGGGTATGAAAGTCTTAAATATGCATAACGAAGAACTACAAAATCGGTTATTTAATTTCATCGTGTCTCGGAAAGTAGCTTTTCAGTTATTTCATAATAACTACGTCAATGAATGGTAATGAATGTGCTGTAACTTTTGTATTCGCGTTACATATAATTATCCATATAGCTAAATGGAATACATATTCCAATGCCGAATACTAGTAAATACGAAAAAGTTGGACTCGAACGCGTGAGTCACAGTGTACCTGCTCGATGATAATCCATCTTACGTACCGAGCCACACCGGCACGTAATGCGATTGTCTGATTTGTAAGATATATCTTTATTGAATTATTTTAACTGTCCTCGTTTGTGTTCACGAGATCTATCGAACATTGTCCGAAAATTAATGAGGTGCCAGGTCAAACCTAACGCACAATAACGCTCTGTTGACTATGAAAACAATTGCGTCCACATTTGGAAAGCAGTTTAAAAATACCTGTATAATGTTCCACAAAATTTCCTGTTAATATTTTGAATGTAAGTCTGGGTCAAAGACCCTCCTTCTTCATTTCATTTGGTTTCATGTGCATTACATCCTTTACGTATCCGTAGATAACATACATGTATTAAATGTAATATTTTAGCTCACCCGAGCACGAAGTGCTCGGTGAGTTTTTGGTATAGGAGTTCTCTCCTGCGTCGCCCGTAGTCCGTATGGCGTAAACTATTGTTCGTTCCCGCGATAGAGACCTCTTTTTATTCAATCTTGACCAAATTTGCACAGTGTGTATGACCATAAAATATCGGACGGTATCGATAATGGACTAGATTTGACTATGAACAGTCAAGTTATTGTGCCTTGTATATGGAAAACTGCAAAAAAAATGATTATGATTAAGATATACTTCAATTTACATCCAATCTTGACCAAACTTGCACACCTTGGTGTATGACCATAAGATGTTAGTCATAGTCAAACATGGTCCAGATTGGACCCGAAACACCAGAGTTATTGGACCTGTACTTCTTTTTTAAACCAAACTTGAACCGTTTGTGTAGGAGTATACGATCTCAGACGTAGTTAAATATGGGCCAGTTTGCAGTGGAATCATCGGAGTTATCGTTCTTTTCATGAAAAAAAAACGAAAACAGGAATGGAATGTGTTTATATAAAAACTTACAGACCATTTTGCCATTGAAATCAATTTTATACGAACGTAAACAAACAGATCGTTTTGCCATTTAAATCATTTTCTACTGACCAGGATTCTTCGCAAAGCCATCTCTTACAACTTGAAAGTCTTTCGGATGATAATCAAAACCAAACACGAGTTACTCTTTCGGGGCAGCGACCCGTTATCAATTAGAAGAAACACATATTGACCTCAAACGATCATTGAGGTTACATAATATTAATCAAATTGATTAAATGGTTAAATAACGTACGTCACGGGTATATCAGGGTGGTAGAGTTACATATCAAACACTTAATTATAAGACAGCCGTGTCCTGTCAAATACTTGGATTATTGTTTTCATCGGATTATTGTATTTATCAGGTATTTGGCAACACCGTCTGGCCTTCAGAATTATGTAACGTGATAGTCACTTATAATTATAATCAGACATTGGGAATACGCGAAAGTTATTGAACTTATTGACCATTGGTATAACATTTAAGGTAAACCGCCATTAATCGGGCAATGCAAGTACATCTGAGAAAATTAAACCAATATTATTTGAATGTATAAATCATACATTAGATAGATAAATAATTAAATACACAAACATTACACAATATTACTAAGAGGTTAAACTTTTTGCTTTTATCTGTTTTTCATTCATTTAATACTGCGGTATCAATTAAAGTAAACCATCGAATAACAAAGCATTGTTACCAAACGCAGCAAAACAATCAAAGTACAAGCTATTGGTGTTTACCCAAGCACACCATCAAAGTATACTAAACTTGAATACTCAATTCAACGTATAAACATTCTAGACTCATAGCTGAAAACAACTGACGACCAATTCATGAAATAGAAACTGGACGATCTTCCAAAAAAATAGATGTTTGACTGTAGATCTTTCATCATGTTCCAAACATGAGTTTATTAATTATGTCGAAATAAATATCATTTCGATACCAATTTGAAACATGCGGTATTAACGTTCATATCTTCTAATGTGAATGATTCCTTATGGGACTCATAACTTAATTCAACCATTAAGTTTGTACGCATTTTAATTCTTTTCTAACAGTTAGACTAAACGGAACATGGATGTAATTGACATCGATTTGCGGATTCATGCACTTCTTTTACCATTTCGCGGTGGATTTGTTACTGGATTGGATTCCAGTTGATCCATTTCTGTATAATACCAGAATAAATTAATTAACCAACTAATACTTAATGACGTCTTTAATTATATTTTGCAATGATGATTTCTGGCGTTGTGGCTGCTTTGATCACTCGACTGTTCGCTAATAACGTTAAAACACAGTTTTCCTGCAAGGTAACCAGATGACTGTATTATGTTCATATGAAATTACAAGTTCCGCTAATGATTCATTGATTTGAACGTATTCTCTCCCATGCTGGACATTATATTTAATACATCGCGTTTTTCAACTGATATCTATATCAATTGCAGCATATATTTAAAACCAAAATACATATAATATACGTGTCCTGAGCCCGTATTTACCAACCAATTCTTAGACTTAATACAAAGAATTAGAATAAAATAGCTTTTCCTTGACAGTTCCAATGCGGTTGTGTTGCGTTGTGTGTATGCTAGTGTTGTATAGGCTATTGATCATTTGTCTCCAATAAAGGACTACATGGTGTTAATGAGGTTCCAATGCGGTTGTGTTGCGTTGTGTGTATGCTACAGTGTTGTATAGGCTATTGGTCATTTGTCTCCATTAAAGGACCACATTGTGTTAATGAGGTTCCAAGGCGGTTGTGTTGCGTTGTGTGTATGCTACAGTGTTGTATAGGCTATTGGTCATTTGTCTCCATTAAAGGACCACATGGTGTTAATGAGGTTCCAATGCGGTTGTATTGCGTTGTGTGTATGGTACAGTGTTGTATAGGCTATTGGTCATTTGTCTCCATTAAAGGACCACATGGTGTTAATGAGGTTCCAAGGCGGTTGTATTGCGTTGTGTGTATGGTACAGTGTTGTATAGGCTATTGGTCATTTGTCTCCATTAAAGGACCACATTGTGTTAATGAGGTTCCAAGGCGGTTGTATTGCGTTGTGTGTATGGTACTGTGTTGTATAGGCTATTGGTCATTTGTCTCCATTAAAGGACCACATTGTGTTAATGAGGTTCCAAGGCGGTTGTGTTGCGTTGTGTGTATGGTACTGTGTTGTATAGGCTATTGGTCATTTGTCTCCATTAAAGGACCACATGGTGTTAATGAGGTTCCAATGCGGTTGTGTTGCGTTGTGTGTATGCTACAGTGTTGTATAGGCTATTGGTCATTTGTCTCCATTAAAGGACCACATTGTGTTAATGAGGTTCCAAGGCGGTTGTGTTGCGTTGTGTGTATGGTACAGTGTTGTATAGGCTATTGGTCATTTGTCTCCATTAAAGGACCACATTGTGTTAATGAGGTTCCAAGGCGGTTGTATTGCGTTGTGTGTATGGTACAGTGTTGTATAGGCTATTGGTCATTTGTCTCCATTAAAGGACCACATTGTGTTAATGAGGTTCCAAGGCGGTTGTGTTGCGTTGTGTGTATGGTACAGTGTTGTATAGGCTATTGGTCATTTGTCTCCATTAAAGGACCACATTGTGTTAATGAGGTTCCAAGGCGGTTGTGTTGCGTTGTGTGTATGGTACAGTGTTGTATAGGCTATTGGTCATTTGTCTCCATTAAAGGACCACATTGTGTTAATGAGGTTCCAATGCGGTTGTATTGCGTTGTGTGTATGCTACAGTGTTGTATAGGCTATTGGTCATTTGTCTCCATTAAAGGACCACATGGTGTTAATGAGGTTCCAAGGCGGTTGTGTTGCGTTGTGTGTATGGTACAGTGTTGTATAGGCTATTGGTCATTTGTCTCCATTAAAGGACCACATTGTGTTAATGAGGTTCATAGGCGGTTGTATTGCGTTGTGTGTATGGTACAGTGTTGTATAAGCTATTGGTCATTTGTCCCCAATAAAGGACTACAGGGTGTTAATGAGGTTCATAGGCGGTTGTGTTGCGTTGTGTTTATGGTACAGTGTTGTATAGGCTATTGGTCATTTGTCTCCATTAAAGGACCACATTGTGTTAATGAGGTTCATAGGCGGTTGTATTGCGTTGTGTGTATGGTACAGTGTTGTATAGGCTATTGGTCATTTGTCTCCATTAAAGGACCACATTGTGTTAATGAGGTTCATAGGCGGTTGTGTTGCGTTGTGTGTATGGTACAGTGTTGTATAAGCTATTGGTCATTTGTCTCCAGTAAATAACTACATGTTGTTAATGAGGTTCCAAGGCGGTTGTGTTGCGTTGTGTGTATGGTACTGTGTTGTATAGGCTATTGGTCATTTGTCTCCATTAAAGGACCACATTGTGTTAATGAGGTTCATAGGCGGTTGTGTTGCGTTGTGTGTATGGTACAGTGTTGTATAGGCTATTGGTCATTTGTCTCCATTAAAGGACCACATTGTGTTAATGAGGTTCATAGGCGGTTGTATTGCGTTGTGTGTATGGTACAGTGTTGTATAAGCTATTGGTCATTTGTCCCCAATAAAGGACCACATGGTGTTAATGAGGTTCCAAGGCGGTTGTATTGCGTTGTGTGTATGGTACAGTGTTGTATAAGCTATTGGTCATTTGTCTCCATTAAAGGACCACATGGTGTTAATGAGGTTCCAAGGCGGTTGTATTGCGTTGTGTGTATGGTACAGTGTTGTATAGGCTATTGGTCATTTGTCTCCATTAAAGGACCACATGGTGTTAATGAGGTTCCAAGGCGGTTGTATTGCGTTGTGTGTATGGTACAGTGTTGTATAAGCTATTGGTCATTTGTCTCCATTAAAGGACCACATGGTGTTAATGAGGTTCCAAGGCGGTTGTATTGCGTTGTGTGTATGGTACAGTGTTGTATAGGCTATTGGTCATTTGTCTCCATTAAAGGACCACATGGTGTTAACGAGGTTCCAAGGCGGTTGTATTGCGTTGTGTGTATGGTACAGTGTTGTATAGGCTATTGGTCATTTGTCTCCATTAAAGGACCACATGGTGTTAATGAGGTTCCAAGGCGGTTGTATTGCGTTGTGTGTATGGTACAGTGTTGTATAGGCTATTGGTCATTTGTCTCCATTAAAGGACCACATGGTGTTAATGAGGTTCCAAGGCGGTTGTATTGCGTTGTGTGTATGGTACAGTGTTGTATAGGCTGTTGGTCATTTGTCTCCATTAAAGGACCACATGTTGTTAATGAGGTTCCAAGGCGGTTGTATTGCGTTGTGTGTATGGTACTGTGTTGTATAGGCTATTGGTCATTTGTCTCCATTAAAGGACCACATGGTGTTAATGAGGTTCCAAGGCGGTTGTATTGCGTTGTGTGTATGGTACAGTGTTGTATAAGCTATTGGTCATTTGTCTCCATTAAAGGACCACATGGTGTTAATGAGGTTCCAAGGCGGTTGTATTGCGTTGTGTGTATGGTACAGTGTTGTATAGGCTATTGGTCATTTGTCTCCATTAAAGGACCACATTGTGTTAATGAGGTTCCAAGGCGGTTGTATTGCGTTGTGTGTATGGTACTGTGTTGTATAGGCTATTGGTCATTTGTCTCCATTAAAGGACTACATTGTGTTAATGAGGTTCCAAGGCGGTTGTGTTGCGTTGTGTGTATGGTACTGTGTTGTATAGGCTATTGGTAATTTGTCTCCATTAAAGGACCACATGGTGTTAATGAGGTTCCAAGGCGGTTGTATTGCGTTGTGTGTATGGTACTGTGTTGTATAAGCTATTGGTCATTTGTCTCCAATAAAGGACTACATGGTGTTAACGAGGTTCCAAGGCGGTTGTGTTGCGTTGTGTTTATGGTAGAGTGTTGCTATTGGCCATTTGTCTCCAATGAAGGACCACAGGGCGTTAAGGAGGTTGCTCTCTTACTGATGTTTATGCGCGCGTATTTATCTTATATTTAAAACAAAAATACTTGTGCGTTGGCAAATATGCGGGGTACCTAATGTTCCTAATTAAAAATCTTTCTGAATTAAGAATACTAAAATAGTAAAATTTTCGTTGGTGAATACCTAGTAATATTCAAATGAACAGTGTTCTTAAAATAGAACAGTTTGAAGAATATTCTCCATTTTAAAGTCTAAGAACCACGGTCTGTAATCACTGGAGCCACCTCTTGTTGGAGATGCATTGAAAAAAGAGCCAATTAAACTTCAGAGTTGGCGCTAATGCCAGGAAGTAGTATGGTAAATTAAACAGTGATACAAGGTGAGTTGGTTTTATATGTTTTATGACAATTTTAGAAACTGTTTTAAAATCGGACAATGTAGTGCGATTCGAGAACAATTTTACTTTCCAACAACGTAGAGAAGTATGAAGTCACAACTCATTTAAAAACCTGAGGACTTTTATAAGTCGTTACATGGTGGAAATTGAACCAGCTAATTGATGAATTTGAATGTATTAAGATATAATTTACACACAATTAGAGCATTAAGGGCATAAACTAATTCCTTTCGAAATGTATTATTTGCTGCGTTATCAAAAATGTTGGTTTGAGGTCAGTTACACATATTATTTTGCATTTTTACGTAAGAGGTGGAACCAAAGCAATGGAGGTGGCGCCCAGAACAGGAGGTGGAGCCAATGCATATTATACAGTTTGAATAATTGATATATTTTTATTAACGTTTCATTCTACGTTTCGTGACTGTATTAATGAATGATATTAATATAGACCATTTAAATTGTTACACCTTTCGTTTAAGCAGTTTCATTTGTAGTACATGTATACAGTTAATCAAATTATGTCTGTCTTCAAATTCAAGCAAGGTGTACAACTCTTTAAGGATTTGTAAATGAATAGAAATCAAACTCATTCGAACCTTATACACATTATTCCTACGAAGAGTCGTCTCATTTTCCAAACTTCATGTTGAACAGTATACAAAATCAAATAGTTATATATAAGTATTGTTTTTATTATTTGTAGCAAGAGTAAATTAAAATGACAATTTATAGAAAGGTTTCCACTGTAACAGCTAGGACACTACTTTCTGATTTGCATATTTTTCTAGCTCGTCGTCGACGGGTATCACAGCGTATACTTTATCCAAAAAACGGGTGTTTTTAACTGATAAATAATGTTCATCTTCTGTGTTAGAGAAAATAAAACAAATAAAAACAAGGACAAACTAATCATATGCTCATTTGTTTTGATATCGATTTGCTTGACATCGTGGTATACAGTCATCGACACGCCAATCCGCCAGTCTGGGTATTAGCTTCCACCCATCCCGGCATTGCTATGGAGACAGTTGTAGCTCATATTAAGAAATTTTGTCTTGCTTGCTTGCTGAGCTATACCGAATATATTACATGCGCTACACCGAATATATTACATGTATATAACTTGTTAGAAGAAAGTAAATAGTAACAATCCGTTGAATTATCTTGTATATTGTGTCTGTATTGCATATTTATTTCTTCTTTAGTTTAAACCTATTTATTTTAGCTCGATAGCATCGAAAGCCTTAGGCTTATAGAGACACTCTCGAGTCCGTTTCCTGGGTAGAACCAGTACTTGGTGTCTTCGGGGGAGACACTGAGAACGCTCCCAGAGTGGGGATCGAACCCGGGACCTCCCGATCGCTAGGCGGACACCATATTTCTTCTTTACAAATGGAAGTAGTTTATGGATAAAAAGAAGGTATACGTGCTGGAATTAAGAAAAAGATAATATCGTGCATTGGTTAAAATGCAAAATAATATATTTAATCGACCACAAACCAACATTTTTGATAACGCAGGAAATAATACATGTCGAAAGGATTTATTTTATGCCATTAATTCTCTAATTATGTCTTAACACGTTCAAACTCATAAATTAGCTGGTTCCATTTCTAAATTGTTACGACTTATAAAAGTCCTCAAGTTATGAAATGCGTTGTGACTTCATATTTCTCTACATTTTTGGAAGGTACAATTGTTTCCGAATCGCACAACATTGTCCGATTATTAAAAACAGTGTCTAACAGTGTCATAAAACAGATAAAACCAACTCACCTTCTATCACTGTTTACTTTTTCCTACTACTTCCTGTCATTCACGCCACCTCGGAAGTATAATTTGCTCTTTTTTCAATGCATCTCCAAAAAGAGGTGGCGCCAGTGATTACAGACCGTGATAATGGGTTGGTGAAAACAGACCCTGGTCATGACATGGTATTATTACGTGCAAACGTACGTTGACTTACAGTTGCCAGAACCGTATGACTTACATTTAAAACAACAGCAGCCCTGTAAAACTGCCAACGGACGCGAACTTAAATAGACATTATGTGACACTACAACAGCACTTCTTTTAAACAGTGTTGACGTCATTAATTATGAATATCCGGCATTATCAGCTTCTTTTATTCACAGTCATTCATTCTAGTCTAGCAGTGTTTTTGTTTGTGCTTAATTATGTTTTTAAGATATTTAATTGATATGGATCTTTATTTTACACGTAAAGTACCGGATCGTTAATAATAATAATTTATTGAAAGCGATTCATTCGTTTAATATCCATTTCATTTTATAAACGTTTTCGCCTTTTTTCCATCTGATTAATATCTTCGTTCAAATATGGATTTACCTACCGAGTAACCCCAACCGCTGACAAATATTGGCAAAAGACGCAGCATGGTTTAAATAAGACGACACATTATCCTGTATATGTTATTATTCTTAGGGGAAAATATTTACATTTGAAATTAAGTATTTGTTCCTTTAATGCGTTACATTCCTATGTCACAGTGTTAAAGTATTATTTTATTACAATGTTATATATTTTACGTGTAGCAGATTCATCAGGGTAAAATTGTTTCACCGAGCCGCATTTCCTGTGTGATCGTTAGTGTCAGTTAGAGATCGTGTATTTCCGTGAGAGTTCGTATATCATCGAGACAACTGGTCAGTCCGTAATGCACGTGCGTTCCCGGGTTGAAAGTTTCTTTTTCATAAATTATTTCATATTATCGTATATGTTTGAATTGTAAGAATTGTTTTTATTGTATTGCAATTGCTAGATTTAAAATAGAATTGTAATATTAATAATATTCATGTAAACTGATAAATTGAAATGAATGTATTTATTTCTGAAGATCATTTCTGTTTATGTATTATTTGTATTTATTGAAATACATTGATTACTTTAAATATATATGAATAGTTCATGTATTGAAATGCATTTATTATATTGTATCCCAGACTTTTTCCTATATATACCAACTGAATAAACAGAACGAAACTATGCCAGAGACTTATTTATTTCTTCAATATACACTGTGACACCTATTTATACTGTTTATACGTTTTCCATGTTCATTTTGGACGAACTAACCGATTCGCTTATATATGCTTAATATGATTATTTATTAACAATTTATATTGAGTTAGTATAGCTTTAAGCATTTAGTGTAGTTTGATTATTCATTGATACACAGTTTAATAGAGACAATAAGCAAGTTTTCCTGATTCGAAACATTATCAGACCATTCAACCCCAACGTATACTATTTGTTTATAGGTCCCTGGTGTGCTACACAAATCTGCATGGATGACAAACTAAATGACACTCTAATAATTCCATCCCATCGACTTCTTTATCTTATTCTGTGTGTAATATATATTAATGACATTTGTGATAATTATTTGTCGCTAAGATTATTTTGGGAAAGATTCTTGAGAATGAGCGTAAATGGTGTGTGAGGTCTCTGGATATATAATATAATATTAACAATGTATGTCTGTATAATTACGTTAACAAAGTTCATGAATCTTGAAGCCTACCATTGAACGTGTTCATTGAACTTTTATATGAATCATTTATGGTCGTATTATAAAGTTCGAACAGGGTTAATAATTGCTTCGTATATTGTTCAACAACTGTTTATGTTATATGAAATATTCCATTTGCAGTCTAATATGCTGTGTGTATATTACCGCTATATGTACGTAACATATACAAAACCGCTTTTTGTAAATCATGTAAAATTACGGTATTGTCAATAGTTTCTATCTACAAATAATCTATACTGACAAAGACACGTGCATGGATATTAGAACATACATGTGTTGTTATAAATATCTTGTCATATCACTCAATACCTTTGTGTATTTCCTGTTTCTAACACTCATACTATTATTCTGTAAATACGTCAGGAAACATTGCAATTATACCTATATGTATCTAACACTGTTTGAATTCATTAGTGAATAAGTATTGTTCAAAAACTGTTGAGCTCATGACTGTATAATTATTGTTAAAAATAAAGTTGTTTCTTCTTTAATCAGAACACGATCTGTTTGTAAAACAGGTATGCCCCCTCTAGGTCCAGAGCAATCTTTAAAATATCAAGTTTGATGAAGATCGGATAAAAACTAGTAGACTTAGATAGCTCAAAGGGCCTAAAAGGTCAATTTTCTATATTTAAAGGCAATAACGGTTCGTGAAGAGATTTTGTTTGAATATTGAACTTTGCCAAGTTATGTACCGACAAACAATTTTATCAAGTTTGGTGAAGATCGAATAAAAACTGTTGGCCTTAAAAAGCGGAAAAGATAAAGGTAAAGATAAAAAGATAAATATAAAGATAAAGGTCTGCCGTCTGACTGAACGACTAATAATCCTCCCAATCCACGATGCGGGCACAATTATGGAAGCTGTCAGTTTCTAGTTAATATCAAGTTCTGTTTCATGGAAATGCGAGTAGCTCGTTACAATATATTCAAGTAGATTCATTATTAGAGCGCTGATGAATATATATACATACATCTATGTACACGTTTTGAATCAACAAATAATTATTAGAGGAAATGTGAATGAGAAATAAATATATCAATTAAACATTCTCATCAAACGTACACAATCCATTAAGTAGTTAACCTTCCGTTAGAGCAATACCAAAAATCGTCACAGTTATGATGACGTTGACAAAAAAAACAACAACAATGAAATGTTGTCGAATGCTTTCACACCAAGTGGCCACATGACGTCATCCTGTGTATTCTTATGCCCAGACTCATCACGCCATTTGTTTGAGCCACCGCGGAACAGCCAGTCTTCGATCCCGATGGTACAACCGATCTGAACAATGGTGACCATGCCGATTATGACACTCAGCAGGGTGCCAATGAATACATATATATTTAGAAGCGATACGCTGTCGGAAGCTTATCATTTAAGGTGTTATACGGATTGTTCGGTGTAATAAAATATAGTACACATGACTGAGAGGGCGATATAAATAATATCAACCGCCTCGGTTGATATAACATTTCTCGGGTTGATATTATTTTATATCACCCTCTCAGCCATGTGTTATTTATATAATATACCGGTCACCTATGCAGGATCATTTTCGGACGAGGGGACTATAGGCTTACCGCTTTGGGCTTTAATATTAATAACACGTTATAGCAACGAAGCGTTTATCGGCAACACGTAGCGGGTTCATGGCATTATTCCAGCTTACACTGTGGGTCTGAAATTCTTAATCATAATGCAGCACTACAAGATAGGGTTGTATTTCATTCCATCGTGCCTCAGAATGTAGCATATAGAATAATGAAACTCCAGAAACATCATCAGGAGAGACACACTTATTACCATCCGTTATTCCTTTATTTGAGGCAAGTGACCATATACAATACATGACAATAAATACTACACAAAACATAAAAATGATTAAAACTGGGGTTACGGCCTTGGAACTGTTAATGCAATGCATTAGGGTTTAAACCAGTTTAAAGGCATGCCAAACCTCACACTGTCTTTTATTTTACTGAAGTTTAACAACAGCGTAAATTAACGTAAATTAACGTCTACATTAGTTCTTGTTGTTGTTTTCTTTTTTATTGCTGTATAATTTTGCAAAATAATGCTATGAAATGTTTTTGCACTGATTTAATCCGATTAAATTGCTCATACGGTTTTTAATCCTAGTGCGTTGTGTCGGCCATTTTAAGGTCGTATGCCTATCTCATACCAGTTTTTGTATGTTTTATAGTGGTGTTTATCTATTATATATTACTGCTCTAAATTCATTATTAAGATAAACTGTAACTAAGTGTAAACTCATAAACAAACTTTTATTACAATAATTGTTTAACGCGCATAAATGCATCATAAACGTATGTATGGCTAACATCAGTAATTATATTGAATATGTACTACTATTAATGTTCATTCATACGAGTATCATAACCAACTATGTAACATAACATGAAGACTCACTTTACGATTTTACAAGTCGTTCAATTCATTTGCATTGCGTTGGATACAACAGTACTATATATCATCTGTGATTTGTATTTCCAGAGTTATATGCCCTTGTTTTGACATACAATTTAGAATATTTTGACTTTTAAAAAAAAAATATAAACTTTGTTATATATTCTCTTAAAACCTCAAAGACATTAAGATGGAACTCAAGATACTGACCCTATTCTGCAGACATAGGAGGTAACGCTTTCGCGGATTTTGTAGGAGTAATTATCATTTTTTCAACTTTGTTTCAACAATGTTCGCTTTATGTTAAAATTCTCAATACCTGTATGAGGTATTGGCTTGAAACTCAAAGTACTTGATCACAGTGATGAATTTATTCTGTAGACAAGATGAGGTAACTATATCAAGGATTTTAGTGGAGCTATTGACCTGTTTTCAAGTCAGAATTTTAGCTTAAGTAAAACATAGCATGATCTATAAGAGTTACTGGTTTGAAAATCAACACACTTCATCACAGTGATGAAAACATTATATTAACAAATGCCAAACTACTATCAAATACGAGAAAGTCGAGTGTCCAGCACCCGTCGGCGGTGCTCTTGTGAGTATTGTCATTATCGTGTTGCCATTAATCGCCACTTTGTCTGACGTTTGTCACTGGTTTTTTTTTCTCTAATATGACTTGTATTTTATTAAGTGCTCTTACGGATCTATTTTCATGCCTTCCTACCAGTAAAGTTCTACTGGAATCATCCTGGTTATGATATTAATATGGTTTACAGTGTACACCACATTCAGTCAAAAAAAAGCATTTGACCTCCTTACTTTGAAGATAAGTCAATAATATCGTGCGTTAATGTTTCTTATAGCTGATAGATGATATCCACTGCAAACGCAAAACGGACCGTACAAACGAAAACAATATACGCATTGCTGAAGGAAGTACTAAAAGTAATCCAGTTGAAATGTAATGGCATGACCCCGCTGGATGACATACGCATAGTGTATCCTTTATATACAGAATATACTCAAGATTGGATAATTTTTTCAATACATTATGCATCCTGGTAAAGCATTGTCTTTACCTGATAGACCATATCCGCGCGTGGACCATACACTAATTAAATTTTAAACCCATGTGTACTGTTTGGTCTCGTTTTACGGGTAAGGTGATAATCGACACGTAACATTAAATACTGATTGATTGTTCCATTACTTTCAGTATAAAAAACTAATGGACTGACGTGACTAAACAGACGTTTTAAAACTTCCTACTACTAAAAATGTTTCTGTGTACACATTTGGCAGATGATATCCATGTAGTTTACATGCACCACTTATATACATTTATATTAAGTTAAGATGTTGTATGTTGATTAGATCTATTATCGTGGTGTAGTATTTGTGTATATATGCTCCTTTATAAAAAATGTTTATTGTAGTGACGTGTCCAATTGTATAAACATGTGAAACTCCAGTTGCATCAGCAGGACAGGACTCTTTAATGCAGCACAGCCGGGTCCATCAGCAGGACAGGACTCTTTAATGCAGCACAGCCGGGTCCATCAGCAGGAGAAGACTCTTTAATGCAGCACAGCCGGGTCCATCAGCAGGACAGGACTCTTTAATGCAGCACAGCCGGGTCCATCAGCTGGAGAAGACTCTTTAATGCAGCACAGCCGGGTCCATCAGCAGGAGATTATTCTTTAATGCAGCACAACCGGGTCCATCAGCAGGACAGGACTCTTTAATGCAGCACAGCCGGGTCCATCAGCAGGACAGGACTCTTTAATGCAGCACAGCCGGGTCCATCAGCTGGAGAAGACTCTTTAATGCAGCACAGCCGGGTCCATCAGCAGGACAGGACTCTTTAATGCAGCACAGCCGGGTCCATCAGCAGGAGAAGACTCTTTAATGCAGCACAGCCGGGTCCATCAGCTGGAGAGGATTCTTTAATGCAGCACAGCCGGGTCCATCAGCAGGACAGGACTCTTTAATGCAGCACAGCCGGGTCCATCAGCTGGAGAAGACTCTTTAATGCAGCACAGCCGGGTCCATCAGCAGGAGAAGACTCTTTAATGCAGCACAGCCGGGTCCATCAGCAGGACAGGACTCTTTAATGCAGCACAGCCGGGTCCATCAGCTGGAGAAGACTCTTTAATGCTGCACAGCCGGGTCCATCAGCAGGACAGGACTCTTTAATGCAGCACAGCCGGGTCCATCAGCAGGACAGGACTCTTTAATGCAGCACAGCCGGGTCCATCAGCAGGACAGGACTCTTTAATGCAGCACAGCCGGGTCCATCAGCTGGAGAAGACTCTTTAATGCAGCACAGCCGGGTCCATCAGCAGGAGAAGACTCTTTAATGCAGCACAGCCGGGTCCATCAGCAGGAGAAGACTCTTTAATGCAGCACAGCCGGGTCCATCAGCAGGAGAAGACTCTTTAATGCAGCACAGCCGGGTCCATCAGCAGGAGAAGACTCTTTAATGCAGCACAGCCGGGTCCATCAGCTGGAGAGGACTCTTTAATGCAGCACAGCCGGGTCCATCAGCAGGACAGGACTCTTTAATGCAGCACAGCCGGGTCCATCAGCAGGAGAGGACTCTTTAATGCAGCACAGCCGGGTCCATCAGCAGGAGAAGACTCTTTAATGCAGCACAGCCGGGTCCATCAGCAGGAGAAGACTCTTTAATGCAGCACAGCCGGGTCCATCAGCTGGAGAAGACTCTTTAATGCAGCACAGCCGGGTCCATCAGCAGGAGAAGACTCTTTAATGCAGCACAGCCGGGTCCATCAGCAGGAGAAGACTCTTTAATGCAGCACAGCCGGGTCCATCAGCAGGAGAAGACTCTTTAATGCAGCACAGCCGGGTCCATCAGCAGGAGAAGACTCTTTAATGCAGCACAGCCGGGTCCATCAGCAGGAGAAGACTCTTTAATGCAGCACAGCCGGGTCCATCAGCAGGAGAAGACTCTTTAATGCAGCACAGCCGGGTCCATCAGCAGGAGAAGACTCTTTAATGCAGCACAGCCGGGTCCATCAGCAGGAGAGGACTCTTTAATGCAGCACAGCCGGGTCCATCAGCAGGACAGGACTCTTTAATGCAGCACAGCCGGGTCCATCAGCAGGAGAGGACTCTTTAATGCAGCACAGCCGGGTCCATCAGCAGGAGAAGACTCTTTAATGCAGCACAGCCGGGTCCATCAGCAGGACAGGACTCTTTAATGCAGCACAGCCGGGTCCATCAGCTGGAGAGGACTCTTTAATGCAGCACAGCCGGGTCCATCAGCAGGAGATGATTCTTTAATGCAGCACAGCCGGGTCCATCAGCAGGACAGGACTCTTTAATGCAGCACAACCAGGTCCATCAGCTGGAGAGGACTCTTTAATGCAGCACAGCCGGGTCCATCAGCTGGAGATGATTCTTTAATGCAGCACAGCCGGGTCCTTTATTTACGGCAAATGACTAATTGCCAAAACAACACAGAACAAAAGGAAAACACGTAAAAAACACAAAACACAAATATGACTCGAGACGTTTGTTGAAGTATGTTTCAACATATGACTTTTGAATGCAATCAATAGTTAATTTCGATGTACACTTAGTAATATTATTTTATAAAGCTTGCCCAAGCATTCGGTTAAGCACTGCGACACACGTATTGTAATTTGCAACACAACCTTACTTGCAGCAAAACATATTTTAGAGTCTCAAACTCCTTCAACAAAACAGCAAACCCGTTTGCGCTTGAGAGACGTTTATTTTGACAACAGTAGCATAAGACAGCTGTCATATATATGGCACAACACATGTAGTATATCAACAAACATTGTTAAATAACCGAATGAGCATAACAATCGAATCTTGGTATTAAAATCTAAATTTATTATCATGCGCCAACATCGTTCCAGCCATTTTCAACACACAGTTTTATTCAACACAAGATTCGATCATTATTCGTCATAGGAAAGCTGGCCGTCCAGGAAAAACCTCCTTTTAATATTTTTTAAAAGGTAGGAAACCTTTTTCCGTAACAAATGCACGAAGCGTATACTTGTATAAGCCTCTCAGACCATTCCTCTGAATTACAGTTCAACGGAAATAAACAACATGCTCTATAAAACATAAATACACCAATAGTCTAACAACTTTGTGTAAAACTGTATAAACACGCTAAATTGAATTTGAATGCGAGTTTACTGTCACCTGTTCAGAGGTCTCGTTAGAAATGACCGCCAAACTGCCCAAATCAGTTTTCTTACCACTAGTCACGTGACACACCGCATGAACTGACCAATTAGCTTTTTGTTATCGTCCTTTTGAGACAATAGTTCTCCGCTATACGATGTAACGCTGAGAACTATATGTCTCAACCTTCTTCAACAAAACAGCAAACCCGTTTGCGGTTGAGAGACGTTTCTAGAAATAACAAAGTTTAGAGAAGAACGCATTCAAATTCAATCTAATCTATAAACATTTAGTTATTTGTAATCGTTTTTCTAAGGAATGACATATATAGCCGTCTTTGGCTTCATCCGATTTCCAACGACCATGTCGTTTAATACAACGATCGGATATGCCTGCAGCATTTGCGGCGGTAGTAGCCCCACTGGCACGTAAAGTGCGTGTCCCAAGTTTTGATCTGGGCGCAACCAGCTTCAATTTTTTAACAATACATTCTCTTGCCTTTTTATAACTGATTTTGTTATTTTTATGTAAAACTAACAGAACATCTTTCGATTTTAACAGAGGTCTGAATAAAAAATCTTCTGATTTTTTTATCTAAACCTGCCGTTTTCATATAAAGTTGTAACATATAATATGGACATGCTACGGTATTTCCCTTAGCGATTAAAACTTCATGACCTTCTCTATAAACATCTGTTTTGCTGCATCTTAATTTTAAAATCAAATGATCATTTTCAAATGTTACATCAGAACAATGTAAGTTATTCATGTCATTATATCGTAAAAACCCTGCATAACATAACAAAATAATTCATTTCGGTAGCGTATAATTCAAACAATGATATCAGACCACTGGAATCAATAACGTCATTTCTTTCTTTCGGTTTAGAAGATATTCTTTTAGCGACTTCTACAAAGTTTTTTTACAAATGACGAGTCTGTTGGATCTTCAAATCCATAAATCGAATGAATCCATTTTATAGAATAAACTTCTGAACTTGTTACACTAAACGATTTCCCTTCATCTAACAAACTTGTAATGTATAACGACACAGCCACGTTATTTGCTGGCTTTGACTGCAATTTCCTTGCTTTACAACATGTTTTAAACCTTTCAAAACAGCCGCTGTACTTGTCTGTGGTGGATCCTGCTTGTAATATGTATCCCGCCATGTTGTCGGCCAGAGCTCGAGTGTCTTTCGAATCAATGCCTAATGTTGCCATCTTTGTGTGAATAGTCTCCCTTAGACCAGGACCTGTGAACAATATATCGCGTATTTAATGTTTAAAATACGCACAAAAAAGCCGTCATGTTAAAACTCAAATAATGTTTACCAAAAATACCATTATTTCCTTGACCCCTACAAACTACTCCATGCTTTGGAAGCAATTTGTATTCTTTAATATAACTCTTAAATTCACCTTTTTTTAACAATAGTTTCGACCAAAATGGTGCAGATTTCCACACCTGCACTATAATTGTGCACCTGGCTCTTTCATTTTCGATCTTTTCAATGCAATTCATTATAAGTCTTGGAGGGGGAACTAACCAATTTATTTCGTCCTTCCTTGACTGACTAAAAAGCATCAACTGCTTCCGTTCCTTGAAACCACCACCGTGAATTAAAACGCTTACACCTTTTATTTATAGGTGAAGCAAACCTGTCTATCGTGTGTTGACCCCATATTCTATCTAAACAACTAAACCAAGTATCTGAAATAAACCAGTCCTCACTATCCCCACACCTGCTAAGCAAATCTGCTTCTGTATTTTGTATTCTAGGAATCCATTCTGGAGTTAAAGTTATACTATTATCTTCACACACATTTTGTAAATCTGATGCTCCAGCATGTATATCTGGTTTTCTGCTGCCATGAAGCAAAATCTATGTTACATTTTTATTATCAGAGTTAATTTTAACTCTACTATTTCTTAATATATTAAGGTTACTGCGTACCACTCTCCTGACAGTTTCCGTTTCTCTCTACGTAGAGCTTTTTACCCCCTCAGCCACTGACCATGAACCAATTACCTGTATATTAGAGACTGTGTCTTATTTGCATTTAGACTTCTTAATTAAGCACTTTTTGCTTGAAGTTTCAAGCATACCTGTTGTCTCTTTCGTTAAATCCCTTGTTAGTTCTGTGTGTACATCAAACTGACTAACATGTCTTAATGTTCATACCTTTACTTGCGTCTGTGAGTGAACTCGTTATCGCTTCCGAGATCACATTACCTCTCATTTCCGGGAGAGCGCATAAACTCACTTCTGTGAGCTCGTTATAACTTACCTCCTTAACAATATGAATGCTCACTTTCGGGAGCATGTAATCACTCACTTCCGGGAGTACACAATCGCTCACTTCCGGGAGCACACAATCGCTCACTTCCGGAAGCACACAATCGCTCACATCCGGCAGCACATAACACCTCTCTTCCGGGAGCCTACAATTTATTCCTTCATTGTTTTCCTCGAACGATTGATCTGTACTCAGGTTTAAAAGCTTAACTGTGCTTACTTTCGAAAGCCCCCTTGAACTCCCTTTCTGCTTACTGAGCCTTTACAAACACTGTGATCTGTGTGAGCGCTCTCACTCTTGTATGTGAACATGGTCACGTCATTACTCCTGGCCGATTCTGTATCTTGACACCATTTTGACATATCTGTACTTACCATTGTCAGATATTTTGAGTCCTCGACCGATATGTGTTCATTGCATTCTAGCAATAACCTATCTTCGTACTTATCAATGCATTGTTTATGTACACCGTCATATAACAATCGATTTACACCTTCTATATATCCCCCATAACCTATTGCACTTGCATCACAAAATATAGTGAATTGACATACGTTATTGATCATCATTGTCTTTCCCACTTTGTTTAATGCATCTGTTGTTATTAGCACTGGTGAGTTCCGACTGGCTCTAGTTAATATACAATTGTAGATATTTCTAGGATACATCCGAGCCTTGTTTCTTACTACGAATTGTAGTGATATAATCTGCCCTACTAACGATGCAAGTGCTTTTACTGGAAAAATACGAAATCTGTCTATGCTAATTCTATTTATCGCGTCTGTTAATAAAGACTCTAATCTAATTATTCTATCCTCCTTAATGTGAAACTTATTTTCGTCAAACTCTAACGTATAACCAAGCCACTCGCCATGCCTCCGCGACTCCCAATTGCACTTATCATGCGCTAACATAAAACCACAATCCAACAACGTTTGCTTGACTACTGTACTAGATCTTAATGCTTTATTATACGAAGTATTTCCTCTAATACCATCATCTATAAACATTATGATGTTATGCCCTAAACATCTTAAATATTCAACAACAACTCTTAAGAGTTTTTGAAAATATATGCCCGGCCGTTTTTATGCCAAAGCTAATGAACAAAATACGTAATATTTTGTCTGCCCTTTTTTGTTCCATGCAAACCCTAAATACGTTCTGTGCGGCTCAAAAAGATCAATGTGATGATAAGCACTTTTCAGATCAAATGTAAATATGTAGGAATGTGGTTTAAACAGAGATTCAGCTATTTTAATATCCTCAAACTTAAATCTAAACAAATGCAAATGTGGATTTATATGCCTACAGTCTAAAACCAACCTTGGCTTGCCTCCCTTTCCGTAAGCTACTATTAACGGATTTACAACAAATGGAACATCCGCCACCTCTTTCACAACCCCTTTTAACAACAAACTTTCTATTTCCCGGTTCACAAAATCTGGGTTATCTCCAGCAGATTTATTGTTATTTAGTACTTTTTCTGACGGCAATGTTCTAAAAGGTAATTTATAGCCTGTTTCTACAATACTTACGATGTACGCATCATTTGTCATCGATCGCCACTTTTCACTATGCATTTTAAGCCTACCTTTCGGGGAAATCTTTTGTTCATATGATTCCCCTTTCCGCTCGTCATGCTCGCTAACAATTACTGAATCTACTTTTGATTCTTGTGCAATAATTATAACATCACTTATCTTGTCATTAGAATGAGTTCCGGCTGCCGGAAATCCCGGACATTCGTTTTTCCAATGCCCTGCTTTGCCACACAGGAAACACAACCCCGGTTTGGTAACAGTGGCTGTCGCCGACACACGTGGCTGTTGACGTGCGGGACCCCTTTGGTACGGTGTATAACGTGGCCTCGATTTTTTCCCGCGTTCTGTTGTGAGCTTCCTGCGGCTCTTGCCTCCGCCTTGAAAATCCGCTTTCCATTGTCATAATCTTCTGTCAATGGATTTGTTTCGTACTCCGTTACCACGCGCCACCCAAGTTCGCTGGAGTCCGCCAGGCAAATTAACTTTTGCCTGTGCTCTAGTATCTACATTGCTACAACACAACAAAATAACCTCTTTGAAATAAAGATATGTCTGTTTAAATATGCCTATGATTACATCACTTGCTGATTTTTGTAAAACAAATACAACAAACCATGAAATATGTGAACTATATTTGTCAATAGTACTACTCGATGTAAACACTTGTAACGTTCACCTTTGACCATACTAGGCACGTGGAATGTTGAACATTTACTTCGATAAATGCAGAATAGTGTATTGATCGGATTATAGCGTATAGAACTGTTACCCTTTTTATGGTTTAAAATGTAGTACAATACCGACTATGCATAATACAAAAGTTGTGTTACCTTCTTTTAGCAAACTTTTGCATCTCAGTGTTATTTGCCTCTTCCAATTTTAACATAATTTTTTTATTTGTCTTATAATGTTCTTCGTTTGATTTTCTTCTGAATTTTGGATGTTCTGTTGCTAACAATTTCGAAATTTGTGTGAGCTCTTCTGAATTATTACTGGTACTTAGCTTGATCATATTTCCGATTTCCTTCCGCATGTCATCTTTATGTTGTGCCAACTTCCTCTCTATAGCCTGCTCCACCATACCATCAATCTGCACATCGATTTTGCCTTTGTATTTCATAAGTCTTTCAGTTTGCTGTTGCCTGTTCAGAGGTCTCGGTAGAAATGACCGCCAAACTGCCCAAACCAGTTTTCTGACCACTAGTCACGTGACACACATGAATAAACTAATCAGCTTTTTGTTATCGTCCTTTTGAGACTATAGTTCTCCGCTATACGATGTAACGCTGAGAACTATATTATTCTGCGGTCTGCTATGTTCAGTATGAACACTGTACAATGCATTGTAACCTACAGACCCAGAATCACTTACAGACTAACGTACCGTCGGTACTACTGCTTAAAACACAAATGTATGCTTTCGTTGAGTGTCCATCGAAAAAAAAAGAACTTCGACATTTAATGAATATAAAGCTATTTATCACCTGTTCATAATCATAAGGTGTCCTACTGCCACATGCATGTATAACGACTGAAAATACCACATTACCACCAGTAAATATCTGAACAGAAACAACAACATTGATAGTGGTTGGGGGTAGCTATCGGTAGGTATCGTCCAAAAACCTGTTTGAGTTATGAACCATAGTGACAGTTTAATTTATGTGCTGACAATAACTATGACACAACTCCTTCTGCTTGTTTTTGTTTGTTCGGATTTTTTGCCGTTTTAACAGTATTTCAGTCATATCACGGCGGTCAGTTAACCTACTTACACTTTTCCTGGGCAAGCTTAGCCGATCTAAGCGGTTTACCAGTAATAAGTGCTTATACATATGCCAGTAACTGACAACTGCCCTACTTGATTCAGAGGTAGGACGAGAATGGCCGTAGAAATTTTCATAACCAAGCCCCACAAATATTATGTGGCCGGGCTAGAGTTAGAACTCACGATCCCCGGATTGACAGTCCAACGCTCTACCAACTGAGCTAGCCGGGCCGACCGTGCAGTGTAACCTTTGCATACCTAACCACGATTGTTATAGTGTTATCAAGTATTTCTTTTGGTTTCAGGTATGCTCACGAGATGCCATTAAAGGAACTATGTAAACAAAAACGTGGCTTCTTGTTGCACTATTAATTATTTTATATGACGGTAATGCGCTATATTTAGACATGTGCATTAAATAAATTAATAATAATATAATACACAATAAGATATTTGATAAAAACAAATTAGCAAAAAAGTCTGAAAAAATTAAAGCTCCAAGTGGGTATCGGACTCACGACTTAGGAGCTGTACGAATAAATAAGATTCAAATTTAAAAACAATGCCTATCTGCTAAGTTGAATGTTTTACACGCCATTGACATTTCAGGATAAAAAAAACAATTGGTGTCACCAAACACTAGCTGCCAACTATAGGCCAATATCGCAGACATTATGATGCTGTAAAATGCTGGAACATGCCATGCATTGCCAAGTTACGAAACATCTTGACAAAAACAACATATTATCATTCAGTCAACACGGATTTCGAAAGCGAAGCTCGTGGGATACTCACCATCCAAGACCTTGCACCAGGGATTCAGAACGGAGACGAAATGGATGCTGTGCTACTAGAGTTCAGAAAAGCGTTTGAAAAGGTACCCAACCAGCGACTGCTCTACAAACTACGCCACTATGGGCTCCGTGGCAGCGTCTTAAGCTGGATCGACAGCTTCGTTTCCAACAGAAGCCAAAGGGTACAAGTTGAGGGGCATACTTCATCTACAGCCCCTGTTTTCTCCGAGGTCCCCAGGGTGGCGTGCTCGGCGCCTTGTTGTTCTTGCTGTATATCAATGACATACCCAGCTAAATCTCATCAACCAGGCTCTTCGCTGTTGATAGTATACTATACAAAACGATTGAATCAGCGAATGATGCTGCAATACTGCAAGACGCCCTAAGAAAACTCGAACTGTGGGAAGAAGACTGGCTTATGCAGTCTACCCACCTTATGCAGTCCTAAATCTAAATGTGAGGTCATCCGTGGCACATCCAAAAGGACACCAATCCACACAAACTACAACATCCATGGTCACACTCTTGCCATTGCATAGACTGGAAGTATCTTGCGTTAGTCCTGAATGAGAGGCTGCGGTGGAACGACCACGTTATTAGCTACCAACACAAAAAAGCGAGTAACAGTCTAGGCTTTCTGAGACAAAACCTATCTAGGTGCCCAACCAACATAAAGGCTCAATGCTACAAAACATTAGTACGCCCCATCATTGCGTATGCTGCACCGGCCTGGGACCCCCACTCCATCACAAATATCAACAAGCTGGAAGCGGTCGAACTCCGAGCAGCAATCTTTGTGAAGAACAGGACACAAGCAGCTCCAGTGTCATGGAAGATCGTCTCCAGTGGCCATGTTTACAGCAGAGAAAGGAAGATGCCAATGTCACGATGATGATGAGGATCACCAACAGCCTGGTTGACATAGACGCTTCCACATACATCAGACCGTTAACAATATCCACCAGAGGCCACTCTCTCAGGTACTGTGTACCATACTGCCGAACAGACCCATACAGGCACATCTTCCCGTCTAGAATTCGTCTGAGAACCAGAACACTGGAGGCCTTAAAGACAGGCCGGGCTTGCTGCACTCCGATAGACATCGCGCACATGTCATGTACTATTGGTGAACGAAATACACGTTCTCCTAATAAGTCTCTTTTTACCATCGCGTAGCAACCCTTAATCTAAAGTAAATACCGCGAACTGCGTGGCTACTGTTCTTCCGAACTCCAACACTTTTCATCGCGACATTCGACACGTCCAATTGCGGAGCAAGTAAACACCATCTCATGCATTACAACTGTTGTATTATGGAACACCACCCATTGCGTCTGCGCCGGTTTTTCGAGCAGAAAACATCCCTTAGCGGGACATAATTGTTTTCTATTGTAAATGTATCCGATTTCTGATTTCGTAACAGGTGATGTTCAGAAGTGAAGTTATTTGCGTTGGAATTTGTGGTTTAAGTTTAAATCTACAGAACAGCCAAAGTGAAACACATTAACTTACCGTCGCGGAGTCAGAATATTCGGTGCTAGTAATTACTCGACAATCTACGCGGAGTTACACGAAGCGGTAGAATATATATCCACGAAATCGGGATACAGCTGATAGCTGCTGCCGAGTGTGGTGTGGTATCACTCGGCTTTATTACGCGCACTACACTGGTCGACTACTCTTCGAATAGCCTCTGACTCGATTGCGAAATATGTGCGTTTCGTGAGACCCGCACTGTTTTTATTTGTATCGATTGTTTCCATAGCCTGAGCTTATTGAGACACAATCGATTGAGGACGATCATTGGTGTCTTTTGAGAAAGATCATTCGAACGCTGCCTAGCATGGGTCGCTCTCACGACCTCCCGATCGCTAGACGGACAATATATTCTTTACACCATTTGTTTGCAATTGTTCCCAATTGAATTCATTGTGGTGCAACTGTGTGTTTGTTTGTTTGTGTTTCTGTGTTGTTTTTTTCACATTAAACCCCTCCCTTATCGTGCTCTTTTTCCTATTTCCTGAATAATTCCGCAAGAAATTAATAAAGAATGTAAAACATATAAGACAGATTTTTTTTGATTTTTTTTTAGAGGTTAGTTACAAAAAGTTAGGTAACAAAACCAGTTTTGCAATAATTATTGCACAAGTTGTTGTGATGACAAAAATGGTATTACAACTGCTATACAACCAGTGCTTTAACAAAAACAAAAAATACATTACAAATGGGAGAATTTGGAAAATATCTATTGCGAAATACGATTTGCCAAAAATTGTAATAACATTTTAATCATCGCCAGCATTTTTGAAATAATTGCAAACTTGGGTTTAAATATCAAACGCGCTGTAACAGAGGCGTGTCACGTTTGTCAATAAAAAAAATAGGATGACACTCTGAATTCCATGCGCAATAATACGCCTTTATGAACATACAATTATATTAATAATATTGTTAAAGTTGTGGTACGTAAAATAAAGACAATTAGCAGTAAGGCGTATGTGCTGTGTAAACATACACGTTTTTGTGTTGTTTACACTTAACAATACAACATGTGGATCATGTGAATATGATAGTGCTTGTGTATAAAAACTCGCCAAATCGCTAAACACACTTATAGAGCATGATTCGTTTTCATATGTCTTTAGTCATATATTGAAATCATTTTTTGTGACCTTGACACAACTAACCCCATATGAAATATCATGCAATGTCTCGTTATACAGTATCTATAAATTATGTTATTTAAATATTCCAATTTGTTCTCGAGTTATAAAGCAGAAGATGTTTTATCTATTTTTAGTAACAGTGACCTTGACCTTGACCCCACCCAATCCACCACAAATACAATCCCGAGTAAAGTGTTGCTTTAAGATATTTATGTATAAAGATTGATTCTCAAGTTAGAGAGTGGAAATCAATAGTTGACACCGTCATTCCACCCACTTAAACTTTTACTTTAAAAAGGCCTAAAATTTTGACAAATTTCAAACTAGAGTTATCATAATTGGCATGAGTTCATTTTAATATTGGAAATAAGTGTTCTAAGTTTAAATGAAATCCCTCAAGCAATTCCTGAGAAACCAGCTAACCGAAAAATTTAACCTGTCCATATAGTTTATATGTAAAATTTCTTTGTGTAAAAAGGCCCATAATTCTTCGAAAAGTCGAGCTAAAAAACTAATTAATGTAACCGGTGTCAGTACAGGAATTCGCCTTGCCAACAATTAGTCCGGGCGAAGATAGGAAGATAAGACAACGCGAAATTTGGGAGATAATTATCGCTGTGTGCAATTTCATAGACATGCGAAATTTGAACGGCAATTGTTTTCTATTTTAGTAACATTGACCAGACATTCGAGTTACTTTTTGTGTTATTGCAGTACTAAACTGACAGTGGGCAATCATATAGTCCATTCTGTGTACCAAGTTTCATGACCATATGTTATGTTCTTTTCGAATTATTACAGTATTAAGTTTATTTCTATTTTAAGTAACAGTCACGTGACCTTTGACCTCTGGTGAAAAATAAAGGGTCGTATACAATCCTCACCTTGCTCTTTCTATGCATACATAGTTTCATCAAAGTATCTTCAGTACGTTTAGAGTTATCGCAGGATCCAGGTTTTGGGGACGGGACAGACGGACAGAGTGAGTCCGACGGACGAACAGACAGACAGACGCACACAGATGGAGGGCAAACCCATAGTCCAATCTGTGTACCAAGTTTCATGAAGTTTCATGATCATATCTTATGCGCTTTTCAAAATATTACAGTATGAAGTCTATTTCTATTTTTAGTAACAGTCACGTGACCTTTGACCTTTGGTGAAAAATAAAAGGTCGTGCATAATTCTCACATTGCTGTTGCTATTTATACAAAGTTTTATCAAAGTATCTACAGCACTTTCCGAGTTATCACAGGATTCAGTTTTTTGGGGACGGACGGTCAGGCAGACATACGGACGAACAGACAGAACGACACACAGACAGATGGCGAACAGTCACGTGACCTTTGCCCTCTGGTGACAAAAACAGGTCGTGCATAATCCTCACACTGCCAAATTGCCGTTTATATGTGTACTCAGTTTCATCGAAATAAGTTCAGTACTTTTTTAGTTATTACAGGAACCAGGTTTTGGGGACGGACAGACAGATGGACGGACAAACATACGGACGAACAGATAGAGAGACACACAGACGGATGGCACACCTATAGTTTAATCTTTGTACCAAGTTTCATGGTCATATCTTATGTACTTTTCGAATTATAACAATATTTAGTTTATTTATATTTTTAGTAACAGTCACGTGACCTTTGACCTCTGGTGAAAAAAAGGTCCTGCATAATCCTCACATTGCCGTTTATATGTATACCAAGTTTCATCGAAATATATTCAGTACTTTTTGAGTTATTGCAGGATCCAATTTGTTTTAGTTTATTTCTATTTTTAGTAACAGTCACGTGACCTTTGACCTCTGGTAAAAAATAAAAGGTCATGCATAATACTCACATTACCGTTTATATGTATACCAAGTTTCATCGAAGTATCTTCAGTACTTTTTGAGTCATCGCAGGAACAATATTTTGCGGACGTACGGACTGGCGGACGGGCAGACCGACGGACGGACGGAGGGCAAACATATAGTCCCCTCCGGTGAAACACCGGTAGGTGACTAACAAAAGGCAATTAAAAAAAACCTCTAAATTAAGCCCACTTGCAACATTTTACACTTGTAAAATTCCGTGTTCAATCACGTTAGATCAAAATTGTACTTGCCTTTAGTAGTATATGTTATATAAGTTAAACAGTCAATAAAAGTATAACAGTTTTTATGTACATACGCGTAAACTTAAAAAAGCCTACTGTATAACAATCCTCAAAATTATGTATTTTATAATACACGCAATCAATACAATAAATAAACAACACCACTTATAGTCTGGTAACAAGTACAATATTACTTGTTATATAAATCTACTACATAAACCAAATTAATCCTTTGTAATTGCATTTTATGAAAACGCTTTACACTTTTAGTAAATATTATAGCATGTTTAAATCACACATATATAATTGTAACAAAATGAATTTAAATAAGATACGCGCATTAACAATATTGAAATAAACCTAATTGAATCATTTGTTTTTCAACTAGACTGCATGCTAATACAAATTGTCATGTAGAAGCGATCGTCAATTTTATTCTGCATTAAAAGTATACATGGAACACAAACACAATACATGTATAAATCAAATCAATTATACAAAAACACGCAAATCAGAAACAAAATGACGCCATCTTGAAATTAAAAAAAAACCGTAATTAAAAACTTTCAAGGGGTAATAACTACTACTAATAATTAAGATTAATAAATACTTATTAAATAAGTGATTTCAAACAAGCACTGTGACATGTATTTGTCCTCGGTCAACGGTATTGGCATTCGCAATACGGGCTCATGCCAACTTAGCAGACCTCGGACAAATAAAAGTGCCTATATGAAATCACTTATTTAAGAGCAATATTCTAGTAATCAGAGATTAAGTTACTGTATTTTATTCCTCACAATGTTATTACAACATCAAGAGTGTTTACCATTCTAGGTTTATGTTCAACATAATATTTAATATACTTTTTTTTAACATATTAAACAAAACAATCCATACAGAAATCAGGTAGTAATAAAACTATATGTAGCGCTTATTGGATCTTGTAACAGCGGTGTCTATATACATTGGGAATGCAATGAGGCACACATTTGTAGTAAAATAACTAAAATCACTTAAATGTAACAGATATGCAATCAGATATAATATTTATAGTTATAACACGTAAATGAGCGAATTAAACACATATCGCATAGATAAATAACTCACGATGTAAATCAGTCTCTTTTGGGGTTAGTTATATTTTATCCTGAATATGTGGACCAGGACGATACCAGAACATTTCTTCGTTGCTACGATAACTATCTTCACTACACATCCTGATATATGTGGTGAACACTTCAGTGATGCATCAATGGCCATTGAAACCAACCTTTTGACAGGACGCCAGTGAATAGTTCTTGATCTTCATCTTCACGGGGCCTTTATTAAAAAAATACCCGACGTTCAGAGTATTACAAAACTCCTAGTGGAAAAATCTAAATATTTATATTACAATATATTGATTTAATTCTGACTGAGACGACATAATTTCGAAATAAGTCTCATTATTTTACATTTTCACAGACCCACAAACATTGTTATTAATTAATACGCGTTTGCATGAACGCTTTAAAATATTGTTTTAAATACGTTACAACATATTGTAAAATGATAGTGTGTTTAGTTATTAGAGTAAATAACTACCATGACATTTCGAGTGAAACAAACTCGCCAGCGGATAGTATCGATGAAGACGCTTACTGCCTTGTCGATTTGGCTGAAAAGAATCAATGAATAAAAATTGTATTTAAATTATATTTTACTGGAAGGATAATCATGGTTTTGTATTATTCTTCATTAATGTGGTGCATCGACATAAAACAGCTATCGTCTTTAAAGTTGGGGTTATTTACGGCTTATAATAAAATGCACTGCTGTTTTCTCCCATCGAATGTATCGAGGTTTGTCTTGATTTAAAAAACACATGTTTTTACGTGCAAATGGAAATGGAACAATACTGTATCCCATTTTAGAAACCCTACTTAAATCAGTGAATTGATTCCCGTCACTCCATTCAGTTTTGGCATGTGCACATATTCTATTAGCTTTTGACCGTACAAAAACTTTACCTAAAAGGTTAAAGCAAATCTTTCTTATAAAATAAAATAAAATACTACAATACGTGAACAACAACATAGCATAATTTTGGGCAAGCAACATTACTATTTTTAGAAGCTAAGAACGTCAACTAAATATTAACTTCGTATGTAGCACTATAAACATAAATTTCATTTAACGAAGATAAATATATTTACCTGTTTGATAAATTTCGTCGAAGTACATTTCCTTCCAGTCTCCACGCGGAACACCAACAGTTATACTGCCAATCCGTATACAGTACCTGACGTCGGGCTCCGTCCGCTCAATGCACGGACAGTATCGGAAAATGTTTAGTTGTCGGCCATTCATGTTAGGTTTGGTGGTGAGAACTTTATCGACGTCTGTAAAAGAAATACCTGCTTCATGACAAATCTTTAAGAATATAACTATTTTTGAACACCGACATACCTTACGTAAACATAAAACAGGAATAATGTTCTGCGCACTATTGGAATCGGGACGATTCCAGAATCGCCCTGCGCGTTTATGGAATTCCAGTACGATCCGCTTTTATTGGAATTCAAAAAACGCGCAGAGCAGTTTTAGCATAGTCCATGCGCAAAATTGGAATCGGGACAAAGTTGGCATTCATGAAATCGACCACGTTTATTAATTGAGGTTAATGTGTCGTCATCGTAATACCAATCATACAAATATTGAGTACATTATGTATCACAAAATTCTTTGCATTTCATTAATGAACAATTATAATAACCCGCAGAACAATAATATTGAGGAAACGTCCTTAGACAGAAAATCAATAATCGTTTAGTGGCTTCTACTCTCCAAATACTGCGTTTCCTACTTGTCGCATAACTCAAAAACACGCAAAACCCATAGATTGATATTTTTCTTTATTTCTAATATATTGTTCATTGTGAAACCGTTGTTGTTACGATTTCTGGTAAAGTTCAATTATTGACCAACTGACATTTCAGTTACTGACGACACACCCATAACTCAGAGAGACATAGTAACATTCTCAATCCCCAAAACCTTAAAAGCCTGAATACATATGTCACTGATGGACCGATACACCCAATTTTGAAGATGCTAAATCGTAAATAGCCAAGCTGTCAATGTGGTCTTTCTCTAGTATGACATCTGGACAACATACATCGGTCAGACGAACTAATTATCTATTAATTGACAATATGTAAAACGCATTAAACATCTGGAGGCTATATAATAATAACTTGTATATCTTGTAAATTGTAAAATCGTTTAAATGCATATTAACTTCAAATGTTACAATTATTTAATTGTTTAAAAACATGTGCCTACGTCAGATACTTAACTTCTTATAATTGTTTTCCAAATCATTTCTCAGACTTTTTCCAAAACAATTCGGAATCTTCATTTTGTGTTCGATATTGTTATGTATTCGGGGTTATATTTAATGAGTCTATATTTTTTGGTAATTACCGGTTAAGATATAAGCTATAAATTAATAAAATGAGAGTAAATTAACAGGGCAAAAGTGAAACAAAGAATGGCTGATTAATGCCGTTCACTCCATAATAAACTATGAAGGTGTTTATTAACACATAAAACATTATCATGATTTTCCGTGCGTGTCCTATTGAAGTAATGGAGTAAACGTTTATGTTTAATATCATTTGTAACACTATTTTTTCATGTATTGGTTATATATATGTAATTTATAATGTATAAACAGAGGTTCGATGTCATTGCTAAATAGCTCTCAAAATTTTATTAATAGTTTCACCTTTGTTTGTGCTTGCTTAACAGTTTTCCTACGTGCAAAACAGCCTAGCAATTATCGCAGTCATGCTGAGCAAACCAAATATATAAACATAGATACCTGTATGCTTTTCAAAATAAAATAAACAAATTGGAAGATTTGGCAACATTTGCAAACGTTATACGTCATAACCACATGTTTAAAAGTATGCCGAAATTAACGGTTCTTCATCTGTATAATGTATCTTCAAAACCAGAACACAATGAGACTTAGTGACCTTACTGAAACGTAGAGATCTTCCGTGTATTAGATGCAAACGACATCGTTCCGAGAGAAACTCGTAGTCTGCAAAATAAACGCACACTCCAAATTTACATCATGTTCATATAAGTTTTATATCATATACAACACTATTTACATGTACGTGTACATTTATTGGTTATCGACGTGGAACTTGTGATGTGTAAAAGGATTTTAGAGGCAGCTTTAGAAATTTGCTTCACCTTCTTGCTGGCTTGCTTAACCTATATACACATACCTATTGGGCCATCGAACGTAATCATTGCAGTGTCAGTCTTGGTGGAATGAAATAATATGGACCCCATTAACATTTATAAAATGTATATTTTGCCCATGAATACCAGAACGACCTTTTCCGTTATGGTATGATCTAATTCTTTGAACAGAATGATTTGTGTGAACCTTGTAATATATGTACTTTGATTCTTTCCGACACCCGAAAAACAAAAATAACAAAGTAATGTTTAATGTACGGACACATTAATGCCCACGACTAGTACGATGGTAAAGGCTATGAAATTAGACCGTCTGATTGAGTTGGTCTCTAGACTTTATATTCGAGACACCATTTCAGTTAATAGGCTTGAACCTAGCTCATTCGTTTTATGAAGACGATAACGGGTACCAACCAAACAATAAACATTGTTTACAACTACATGTATTTCTATGTTGAAATGACTTGTACAGAGCGAAAACTATAGGGTTAGCTGTAGGAAATCAAAAGTGCTCACACATGGTGTTTTTTTAGTTGCTGATGTTTACTGAAGGCGACGTATATGACAACACAATACTAGGTAACATAAATATGCCACGCATTGGTTTGTTGTATCATTTATTGACACTATCAGTTTCTATATAACTCACAATACAACAGCTTCTAAACATTTGTATATAGCACATACAATAAAGATTAGATTTGAACAGGTTTTGCTTCAATGTCTCCAACTTGAACGAGGTTGCCCCCCTTTGTCGATACAGCCCCGCGCTAAAGAAATCGCCCGTAAGCGCACGTCTGTCAGATTAGGGAATGTGCAAACAAACGCGAAAAGATTGTTAAGTCTTTCTAGAAAATAGGTGCTCTGTACGTATAAAATGCAAGCGGTATTAAGTACAGGAAGAATGGATTAGCAGAATAATGTCAAAATTTTGTCATTTAAGTTGGACATTTGTAGAAACAAATATATCGAAACCATCAAACATTTACATACGTGTTTTATTTACGTATATCCTATTCGACCGACGTTGATCTGAGAGAAACCAGAAAGTTGAAAATTGGAAAAAATATATATATACCATAAGCAAAAAACACTAAATACAAGTTACTAGCTATATATCTGTGACATCCTTGTGAATTGTAAACACTGAATCTGCAGCAATGATATCATGAGCGCCAAAGGAAAATTGTGGAATGTTATATTCTGTGTGTTTGATTGGACATGGACACTAATAATGCACTACTAATTTAACACAGCAAAGCCATTGTGAATAAGATTATTATGTCACATTTGTATAAGAAAGAACATTATATATTTAATAAGAAAGAACACACACACACATATATATATATATATATATATATAGCATATACATTTATTTATTTATTTTTTTTTTTTTTTTTTTTTTCTTCTTTTATTTTTTCAAATTATACTTTTTTCACGATACATAAAGAACACATAAGAGACATCCCGCCATGCAAACGTATCTTTTTAAAAAGAAAAATGTGTATATGGCCTACTTTTTACCACGGATGGATACGCATCTATTCATTAGTGTTGATGTAAATACACGAATGCACGTATTCGACATGTATCGTTGCATGTTTTCATGATCAAAATAAACTGGGAGTTATCCACTGTTTACATGAAGCGTGTGTTTACAAAACATGTGTATACATGCTTGTAGAAACGTGTTCAGTTGACACGTACATGTACCCATACTTGTATACTTGTCCTATATCTGGTATAAATAGTTTAAGCGCTAGTTCGACTTAAAACCATCATAGCTGTACTGACATTTTTTACACCACTCATTCAAAGCAGTAACATCATTTTGATTGCGTATATTATGCCACATTTGTTAAAAGAAACAACTTGGATAAGAAACCCATGAAACAACAAGTCGTTTTAAATAAACGTACACTGTAAAAACATGTTAAAAAGAAGGGTCGCCTTTTTATTCATATTTTGTACGCTTAAAATGCAAGGTTTTCACTATATGACAGTATGTATATGTTTTATTTTGACTATATAAACACAGTCATTGTACGTTTATCTGCATTTGCATATTAGAATAAAATCATCGAATACTTTTCTATGAATGTGAAGGGTAATATCCCTTTAATAAAACCCAATCCGGATGGTTTCTGTTTAAATTAAATGAAAGGGAATTATTAAAAATCACCTTAGTATAATTATTCTTCACACCCTTCGATCGCTACAAAATGAAACAGTTTTCATCGATGTTAAATTGGGTTTATAAACATGTTTTTCTGTAAAGAAATATGGTATTCACTGACCTCAGCATACTCAATAAAATGATTATCATTTCACTACTTATACATTAAGTAGTTAACGACAATATAGTTTACAAAACTTAATATAAAACCCTATATAAATAGTTGTATATGTTTTGGCAAATATCTTATTATTATATAATATTTTCTTGTATTACACTGATGCACAAAACTGTACACCATTTCAGTCTTTGCTTGATTTAATAAAAATGTATTCTATAAAAGATTTGTGTTTTAATTATTTACTTACATGTGTGATTGAAATCGTTTAAATTACACGTATGTTAAATTCGTTTTCTTTTCACATTTGGTAAAATCCAACAGTACAGCAATTTGTGTAGTTATTTATTTAACCCAAAACCATTTCCTAAACTGAAAGCTATTCCGTGCTATTATTTATATTTATATGTATAAAAGGAAAACACACAACCGTTGCTATATCAATAACATTAATAATTGTGAGATTATACTTTGTTGTACAAAAGTATTGCGCTTATTTAAAATACCAACATTTGTATGTGAATAGTGGATTGCTTTTTTAAATATCAGTTGGACGAGAATTTGTAAATATCACTCGGAAGAGAATAGTCTCCAATACTGTAAAAGATAACCGAACACAATAGACATTTCATGACTTTAAACAGCCTTTTCAACCTACAGGTCATTACAATTGAAATAAAGCTATGCATTCCTTCGTGTTAACGCAGTTGAAATTGTCATTGGCCATAGATTTTTTTTATACAATAATTGAAAATACAATTGTTTAAAAAACATATTCCACGCGACCGTACCTGTGGATGCAGTCACATTGATATACATATTGTTATGAAATATCCCTTGGTTATACGCCCTGGGTGTTTACAATGAACGTCCGAAATGAACGTGTTAGGTGACATGCCAGTCTGATAAACAACACAAAGCTATATAAGTCGGTGACTGAATTCAATCCACTTCACTTCACGATATGATTTAAATCAAAAGAAGAAAGGAGTTTCAAAATTATTATAAGTCAGTCTGAACAAATTATTTTAAACACTGTGATATAATTTAACTCAAAAGAGGTAAGATGTTTCAAAATAAGTCTGCTTTGGTTTGGATAAATTATTTTAAACCATATGCATGTTTCTAAGATTAGATTTATATTAATTCTATAGCAATTTGAGTTGTATTCGTGAATATAATACATGAATGCATAGCTGTCAATGGAAAGTATAATATTTAGATGAACAGGCATGGTCCATAGCTGACATTCCTAAAGGAAATGTTAACTTCGTTAACAACTATTTAAGTGAAATTTTCAGATCAAAATTTCATTCTGATATGCAAAAATGTATCTTTATAAAATAACGGATGTGTTCAGTCAATACAGATGAAAGATCTTTCAAGGTTGATTTAAGCGTACATAAAAACAATGACTTTGGGGATGTTAAGAAATATACGATTTCCTTTCGAGTTTTGTGAATACCAATCCATAAGGTATTTACACATTTTGCATAGTATATGCTATAGTGTTAAAACAAGATAAAATTAAAAAAAAATAACATTTAACAATGTTTTCAGATTATCCGAAGAATCTAAGAAAGCAAATCTACGATGTCACAAAAGGAAACGACGCACGTGGAGATGTGCAAGAACCTGCTACTCAGAGCGAAAACAGTACGAGGGACCGTTTGTCTTGATGGAGGTAGTTTGAGCATTGCCGATATCGTTGTACTTAGTCAGGGATCTGACGTACAAGTGACACTTTCAGAAGATGCTTTACACGATGTCGACGAAAATGAAAAATATCTGAAGAAAAAGCTTAAAGAAGGGTTGGTAGTCTATGGTATCAATACCGGCTTTGGGGCGAGTGCAGACGTTCGCTCTGGTAAAATGGAAGCGGTACAGAAGGCCCTGATTCGCAACCTTAATTCCGGTATGGGACCTGTATTTCCGACAAATATCGTCAGGGCTGCAATGGTGATACGGGCAAATAGTCTCGTCAAAGGTTATTCAGGCGTCCGGCCGCTTGTTCCGCAGACATTAGTACAGTTACTTAACGCGGACATCACACCTCACGTGCCAGTAAGAGGGTCTATCAGCGCGAGTGGAGACCTTGTGCCATCTAGTTACATTGCAGCCGCAATGATGGGAAGGAAAGAATTAGGTGTGACGGTTCATGGCGAAGTAAAAAAGTGCGGTGAAGCATTAGAAGAGGCCGGCATAACCCCTCTTGTTCTCGGACCAAAGGAAGGGCTTGCTATTATCAATGCTGCTTCTGTAGCAGCGGGTGCTTCAGCAATAACATTGTATGACGCTAATCAATTGCTCTTATTAACTCAGGTATGTACTGGCCTCTCCATTGAGGCGCTCAAAGGCAGAACGGAGAGCTTTCATCCCGTGATACAAGCATGTCTTCCACATATTGGCCAGAAAGAAATAGCAGATAACATGTTAATGCTGCTTGAAAATAGCCAGATGGCCATAACACAATTGGACATGCATTTACCTGACAGCTGTGGCGTTCTAAAGCAAGACAGGTACAGTTTACGAAGCTCGCCGCAATGGCTTGGATCCGTCGCTGAGACACTATTGGATGCATGCAGAATAATTACTATTGAACTGAATAGTGCAAACGACAATCCTACTGTCGATCATAGAACTGAAAACATTATTCATGGTGCGAACTTTCAGGGTGAGACTTTGTCTATCACGATGGATCAAACACGCCAAGTACTTGGAGTTTGTGGTAAGTTGATGTTCGCCCAATTTTCAGAACTGGTGAACTCCAAACTGAATTACGACTTGTCTCCTAACCTAAGTGGTTGCGACATAAACTTGGACTGGGGTTTTAAGGGAAGTGACATTGCAATGGCTTCGTACATGTCGGAACTCGATCATATTGTAAACCCGATGAGTAATCACGTCCTGAGTGCGGAATCCCACAACCAGTCGGTAAATTCTCTCGCTTTGATAAGCGCGAGATTAACAAAAGATGCAGTTGAAATTCTGCAAATGATGATTGCGAATTTATTGTATCTTGCCGTTCAGGGAATAGATTTGCGTCAATTGCAGCATCTCGTGCTCACAGAAATAGAAAAACTTTCTAAGAAGCACCCCGGACTTGAACAGGCAGTGAAAGAGGTCGAATGGTACGAACTGCTGTTTTTACCTGATGAAAAGGTCAAGATTATAATGGATAAAATGCCAAAGACAAACAACTGCACAGCTATTGGTGATGCACTGTTAGGCAATTTGAAATGTCTGTACAACGATGTGTGTAATAGACGGCTTGACTGCACACCGCTTCTAGGAGAAGGTTTGTAGACACATGTTTTAAGGATTGTGTTATCTTAACGTCGCATGGTAAGGTCCCAATCTGTAATTAGATTTTGGTTTTCATGTACATCGACAGTCTTATACACACGTTCAATTTTATTATGTTGTATCCAAGTTCTGTTTGAATCTAGACAAGCAAATATTACCTTAAATGGCTGGTAGATATTATCTCCTACAGCATAGTAACTTGTTGAAGAGTAAATAAAGTATTATGTAGTTGTCTTGTAAAGGAGTAATGGTTGCCTTTTAGTTGCATACACGTATTTATCGCCATTCATTTGTCATAATGTAATGTTTAAATTAATTATTAGCATACATTACACATATATTTAAGCTTTGAACTGTTCTTATAACTGAAAGTATGTATCCCTATAATGATAGTAACTTGATAGATACTTTGTATCTTCAAGGTACACGGCAGATGTACAGTTTCATTCGCAGGGATCTGGCTGTACCCTTCAACTACGGCCAGTGCGAGTTGGATACCGGTCTGAACAAGATCCTGAGTGCTATCCAAACCGGCCTGGTCCAGCCTGTCATCCTAAGTATGTTCAACTCGCCCAGCGACCGCAAATTGGAGCAAATGGGACACGGGGGCGGTTAAACGGTCACGCGTGTGTGGACAATTATACAATTATAGTTTGTTCAAGTGGAGACGATAAATGACAGTATGAAATGTAAGGTCTACTGCTTTTCTTCAGTTTAGTAATGATATTTCAATAGAAAAAGTTGTTATTCTTCTTCTTCATTATCATAATATTTTTATTGCTTTTAATAACTGTTGTTGTTTTTTTGAAAAATACAATTTATATGTTTATAATAAAAAAAGTTTTGATCAACCCTCGTAGTTCTCCAGAAATGTAGTGGTAAAACAATGACAACAAGTGTGGATCTGTTCAGAATGTGTTTCGGATGTCAGTAAGTATTGAGCGAAATACATCTATTACGCCATTATAGTCATTCAAACAAAGAACGAGTCTTTTAGGCTGCCAATTTTTTTTTACCCACTTAAACGTCTGAAGACCCTAAATCGCCGTACATGAACCAATCTCCTCTAACAACACATTGTCTTCGAAGTAATACAGACAAACGCGTCCCTCTTTTTACCAACTAACCGTGTTAAACACGATTCTAAAACCCTCCCAGCGCTTATTACCCCTTTACGGTTTACACTAACCACTGTCATCGCGAGTGAAATCCTTCTAGATCTGGCGTTGCTGTCTAAAATAACTTATAACCTAGATTTCTTGCGATAGTTATGCAGCGGGAAAATTGAAATGCCAATAGATTGGGCAAAAGTTTCTAATTTTAGGGATGCAAACTTCCAACAATGGTTTAATGTAAACCAATAACTGTTGCATACTTCTGGGGATTAAAATTTACATAATTGTTTAGATAAGCGGTTAAAATAAAGTTATAAACATATCTTCGACATGCACTCTAGAACTGAAAATAATTAAGAAACAATTATACTCATTGTATGCCATGATCAGAATGTTATATTCATTCACATGATGAAATAACTATTTTGTTTAGTCTAAATAATCGGCGCGCTCTATAAATAGCAGTTACAATGCTACAATTCATGGGAAATACATTCGGTCACAACGTACATAGTGCCTGCTGAGCTCGCGTCACGACTGCCTGTCAATAGTTTAAGGTTTCTTGTGACAAGCACAAAATATACAGTGGTAAATTTCAGGACTTTTTTTTTCTGATTAGCAAATTTGATGGAGCTTATATTTCTTCTTATTTTATCATTTTGTAAAAATATTGTTGTACGTTGTAACCGACTTTGTCCCCGTGAATTAATTCTATCGAGTATAACACACCAGCAGGAGAGTGAATCATTCTAAAAATAGAGCGCGGTAAAGCTGTGTTAATGCACACGCAAAAATTAGCGTCCGGAAAATCCTAAACTGGAAAATTTCAATAAATGGGGAAATTATATTTATAAACTTACTGTGCATGATAGTTTATATTTGAAATGCGTTTTATTAAGAATAATTTATAATTGCACCTTTCTATTAACTTCTCCAGTAGATGTTGTTCAATCTATAAAAATGCTAAACATCGTTCTATATGTAAAATGTGGTGAAGGTAGTCTTGTAATACGTCGATATGTTATTCATGTTACTTTAACTTCATTGGCGTAGCATGATTACACTATGTGCAATGCTAATGATACATATAGTATATTATTTAAAATAACTGTGTACACTTTTATAATTCGTGGGTTACCATAATTTCGTGGCTGTTTAAAACTAATAGAATGTTCGCTCGTGCATCCGAAAACATTGTCCGAATTACTATAACATTTAACTTAATTGTATATTTTTGCAGTATCTGAAAAGGAATCATATTAAATGTCAACCAGAGAGTGTGATTTGGTCATTCAAATCACCAATTAATGACATTAAATACACAAATTATTCAGTACCCAACAACTACTTTGGAATTAAATTCATGAAATTTCGTTCTAATCGTATATTTAGAACAGTTTTCCAATAATAATTGCACAAGTATGATTATCTCCCTTGTGTTTATTTCTAAATGGAAATTTGCTATTTTCGGTAAAAAAAATACATAAACAACCCCCCTTCCCTAAATTTGACTGACATTTTCAAACTTTTAACTTGAAGTTAGCATTTCTACCCAGGAATCGCTGCGTGCAATGCTATCATTTATTTAATATTTAAGAACAATAACTAACACGACAGAATATTTATAGATTCATGAAGCCTAAAGTTAAACCTGCACAAAGAAAATTGAACAAGTGTGTAGATTTTGTCAGGCCAATATTGTTACCTTTTAAAAAATATGATAAGGAGTGTGTATTTATAATGATAAAATTTTCAAAAACACTAGTTTTAACCAAGATTTTCGGTTGTTGATCAGCACAGGGTCCATCACAAACAAACTGAAACTAAATTGATGCTGTAAACACTCTTTTACAACCAAAGTAGGCCGGCAATCAGAATCCACGAAATTATGAGAAGCTTCCAAACGATACAGATCAGTAGGGTCAGGTACAATAACATAATATATACAGGAAATAGCAAAAAAATCGGTCTTTTAATCACTTTGTTTGCAAAGAGGACATTGCAAATTGAAACTGTGTTTTATCCAACTCAGTGGTGAGATAACAGAATGTATTAACACGCATGCGTCACACACGTAAATAAGACCCATATATATATATATATGGTCAAGTGGACATTTTGGCCGACAGGGATTTGACGGAACCATTGAAGTCTCTGTTGCAGGATAATAACATTCATGTCGCTATCATACACGCATACATTGTATAATATTATTGACAGTGGTAAACGATATTTTACAGGTGAAATTATTGTTTTATAATCGGCAACATATCTTGATGGTGTTCCAGCATTAAAAAAATCAACACATCAAGTTGAAGTGCACAGCATGATTAACGGTGCAACTATTCAAAAGTAAGCACATACACCTGCGTCGCCGCTGTTGTTCCAAAGAAAAGATCTCCCACTGCGGTACAGCTGATGTTCTGAACTGGGCCCATATTTATAAAGATTCTTAAGCCATACTTAACTTAAATTGAACATATGTTAAAATTAGAATTTGTGTTTAAAACACTATGCTTTGGAACATTTGCAATACTAATGCTAGATATTATAGTACACTTTGAATTATATTGTAATTATGTGTCAAAATCTTCCAGAAATGCATTTCCTTGTCAGAAAATCCAGTAATTAAATTTGATAATTTAAAGATTTTTCTTAATTTTTGACTAAGATTCTTAATAAATGCCAGCCCTAAACAACATCCATTGCGTAGTAACTGCTTTAATTACTCCCTTGTGGTACAACGGTTGTTTAAAAGTGGAGCTGTTGTTCTGAAGTGAACACCTCCCAACTACGTCGCCGCTTTTGTTGTTCTAAGGTGAACATCTTCCATTTGCCTCACTCATATTGGATAAATATGGTGACGGTAGTTAATGATATATTATAAGTTTTTTCGTTATTGTGTAACCTTTAAACAACATAATGGGGTACCAGCATAACAGCATCTAGAAAGCACATGTATGTTAAAATGTCATTAATATGCACAGTGTGCTTAAGGGCGTTTGATAAGTTTGTTACTATCAGTTATTGCAAGATAATAATGTAATACATTTTGAAATATGAACAATATTTTCAAAGTTAATCGCATCTACTTTATAAAACGAAAGAACATATTGGTCCTAGAAACCATTAGGATTATGCTTAATCTGAGGAATAGAATTGCATCATTTTGCACCAATTGCACCAGCAAATATCTGGAAAGAAACAACAACATTGATAATGGTTGGGGGTAGCTATCGGTAGGTATCGTCCAAGATAATGTTTGAGTTATGAATCATGCAGATTCAGTGACAGTTTAATTAATGTGCTGACAATAGCTGTGACACAACTCCTTCTGCTTGTTTTTGTTTGTTTGGATTTTTCGCCGTTTTAACAGTATTTCAGTCATATCACGGCGGTCAGTTAACCTAATCACACTTTTCCTGGGCAAGCTAAGCCGATCCAAGCGGTTTACCATTACTAAGTGCACATACCTTTGCCAGTAACAGACAACTGCCCTACTTGAATCAGAGGTAGGGGAGAATGGCCGTAGAAATAATGTCATGACCAATCTCCGCACAAGTTATGTGGCCCTGCTGGGGTTCGAACTCACAATTCCCAGATTGACAGGCAAACGCTCTACCAACTGAGCTAGCCGGGCCGACTGCACAGTGTAACCTTGGCTAACCTAAGCCACGATTGTTATAGGGGTATCAAGTATTTCTTTTGGGTTCAGGTATGCTCACGAGATGCCATTAAAGGAACTATTTCAACGAAAAAGTGTCTTCTTATTGCACTATTAATTATTTTATATGACAGTAATGCGCTATATTTAGACATGTGCATTAAATAAATAAAAAATAATATAATACACAATAAGATATTTGATAAAAACAAATTAGGACAAAAGTTTGAAAAAAATTAAAACCCCAAGTGGGTATCGAACTCACGACTTAGGAGCCGTACGAAAATGAGATTCAAATTTAATAACAATGCCTATCATTTAAGTTGAATGTTTTACATTGACATTCCAGGATATATATAAAAAAATTGGTGTGACAGAACACTAGCTGCCAACTATAGGCCAATATCGCAGATATCATGATGCTGTAAAATGCTGGAACATGCCAGGCATAGCCAAGTTACGAAACATCTTGACAAAAACAACCTATTATCAGTCAGTCAACACGGATTGTGAAAGCGAAGCTCGTGGGGTACTCACCATCCAAGACCTCGCATCAGGGATTCAGAACGGAGAAGAAATGGATGCTGTGCTGATAGAGTTCAGCAAAGCGTTTGAAAAGGTACCCAACCAGCGACTGCTCTACAAACTACGCCACTATGGGCTCCGTGGCAGCGTCTTCAGCTGGATCGGCAGCTTCGTTTCCAAAAGAAGCCAAAGGGTACAAGTTGAGGGGCATACTTCATCTACAGCCCCTGTTTTCTCCGAGGTCCCCTGGGTGGCGTGCTCGGCGCCTTGTTGTTCTTGCTGTATATTAATGACATACCCAGCTAAGTCTCATCTACCAGGCTCTTCGCTGTTGATAGTATACTATACAAAACGATTGAATCCGCGAATGATGCTACAATACTGCAAGACGCCCTAAGAAAACTCGAACTGTGGGAAGAAGTCTGGCTTATGCAGTCTACCCACCTTATGCAGTCCTAAATCTAAATGTGAGGTCATCCGGGGCACATCCAAAAGGACACCAATCCACACAAACTACAACATCCATGGTCACACTCTTGCCATTGTATAGAATGGAAGTATCTTGCGGTAGTCCTGAATGAGAGGCTGCGGTGGAACGACCACGTTATTAGCTACCAAGACAAAACCTATCTAGGTGCCCAACCAACATCAAGGCTCAATGCTACAAAACATTAGTACGCCCCATCATTGCCTATGCTGCACCGGCGTGGGACCCCCACTCCATCACAAATATCAACAAGATGGAAGCGGTCGAACGCCGAGCAGCAAGCTTTGTGGAGAACAGGACCACAAGCAGCTCCAGTGACATGAAAGATCGTTTCCAGTGGCCATGTTTACAGCAGAGAAAGGAAGCCAAGGTCACGATGATGATGAGGATCACCAACAGCCTGGTTGACATAGACGCCTCAGACCGTTAACAATATCTCTCAGGTACTGTACCATACTGTCGCTGGGACCCATACAGTCACATCTTCTCGTCTAGAATTCGTCTGTGGAACCGGAACACTGGAGGCCTTCAAGACAGGCCGGGCTTGGAGCACTCCGATAGACATCGCGCACATATTTTTAGATCTGCGCATTGTTAACAAGTGCGTCCAGGCTCCAGTGTGGGAGTTGCACTTTAACGGGAAGAGAGAAGAAAGAGAAGAGTTTGTTTGTTTGTTTGTTTGGATTTTTTCGCCGTTTTTCCAGTACTTAGTACGCATACCTATGTAAGTAACTGACAACTGCCCTACTTGATTCAGAGGTAGGGGGATAATGGCCGTAGAAATACTTTCATGATAATCCCCACACAAGTTATGAGGCCGAACTGGGGTTCGAACTCACGATCCCCGGATTGACAGTCCAGCGCTCTACCAAATAAGTTAGCCGGGCCCGGCAAGAAAGAGAACAGATTCGCACAGATAGTAGTCACAATCAGTATTCATCATGTATTGAAAATGCTTCCTGTTTTCGACATTTGTTTTTATAATGTTAACAGGTGTGCACAAATTATTTGGTTTCAACATGTACAGTGAAGGTCGCCAAAACTGGTGCAATTGACGATTCAGCTGCAAGAAAGATACAACTGCAAAACAATAAAAATAAATAATATCACACTCATTCTTATTTTTTGGGCCGAAAAGCATAATATAAAATATTAAATTTATGACTTCTCATTTCCATACAAAAAATTTATGTTTAATATGAAAATGGAACTTATCTGTGTTGAGTTTTAAGTGATGGCCATATTGTGAAAGCTTTATTTTTTGCTGTTGTACGCTGTCAACATATGTGTAAGTTTTACTTATGTATTGTACGTGACAGTGATACCAGCCTTATGACAGATACAGATTATGACAAAAACATACATAAGAGATGCACTTTTTTGTCTTTATTAAATCATCAACACAGCAATTTCTATTATTTAACTTCTTGAAAACACTTAACTTATAACATTGTCGAACAATGGACACTTAAAATTGAAAATTGGGCTGAAGAAACAGTAACTTCTTGCATTATTGTCCTTTTGTTTTTTTCATATATCCTCACACCGAAAATAATGCGTAACTACAGAGTTAAATATAATAGTAGTGCACACAAAACCTTTATAAACCCTTAAGTATAAATAATAGAGCTCAACTGATATAAGACCATTTTACAGGATTATTTTTTTCATAACATGTGCTTTTGTCACGTAATATTCATTAAACAAGTAACATATTGTACAAGTACGTACTTCAGCAGAAAATGGGTTAATCTATCGTAGATGTGGGGAAAATAACTTGCAAATATAAAAATTTGTAGAAAAATAAAGATTATAATTGATATAGAACCATTCAAAATGCTAAATCCATACCAATTGTCACGTAAAATTCAATTAACTCAACTATTACATTTAACGGACATCACATGTGGTAAAACTATCGCATACTCTTTTGAAATGACATCCTTGTTTCTGAATAACTAGATTTACCAATATAAATGTGATAGATGTTGGATAATTGTAGAGTATTTGTCATTTAATGACATAACTCAGTTCATATTTGTCACGTATAATTCAACTAACATTTTTAAGATTTAAGCTATTTTAGCCCTGTCTTTGTCAATATTCGTTTGTATTATTGGACAAACAAACTTATTTAATCATAATATTAGTGAAATTAAAACAAACAAAAACAATAAGTTCAACATTTTATGTTTGAATTTTACGTGACATTTTATAAATTTTAAGAATTTTACGTGACATTTTAATCTATGCTCTATATGTACACCAGACCCTGATAATTAACCATGTGTCATAACACCCCTTATCTTTAATTATTTCTTAGCATAAGTGCAATTAAAACACATTCTTTCTATAAAGTTATCACGATATATTTGACAAAACAATAACAAGGGGAGTTCAAATAAGTAACCTAACACAATAGATCATGTGTCATTGATTTCAACTAAATGGCTCTAGAAAAACATTCAAAGACGTCATAAATATCACGGCATAAACCGAAAATACCGAACGAATTATTGTGTCGCTGTCTACACCGCGGTAAGCTCACGTTTCATAAAATTCTCACGTAAGTATTCAGTCACGTAAACTTCAATCTTACCTTTCCAATAACCAAAATCTGTAATATTTTTGATAACTCGTCACTTTATTTGTCATAATATACAGTTCTCAGTAAGAGATTACATATATAACTGTCAATTTCATCGAGAAAAGTCTGGCACGTAAGGCTTCACAGAAAAAAATCCCCCATATGAGCTTAGACCATTAATGGCTTAAATCTTGATTTTGTATGATAAGGTTGATGAAAACTTTGTTTTTTTTTCATAAGAAGTTGTGTAAAGTCTTATCAATTGAAATGTTAAACCATGATTTGCTTAAAAACAATTTTATGATAGCACAGCAAATAAGTTAGTGTCACGTAAACTTCAAGCATCTTGTGACACGAATAAAATAATATTTTTTTCAATGATATAATTCTGCAGTATTTTTTTCTATCTTGCAACCTTATTGTACAAACAAGAACCAATCAAGTATTAAACAAAACTTATTGAACTCGGTCAAAATGCAGAATAAATTACCCATTAAAAATATGGCATAATGTTTGTGACAGTGGATTTTATTGGGGGGTATGTTGATAAAGGACACGTTTAATTAATTCAAAAGAGTTTCTGATACATCATTTTGGTTTCATTTAAAACAAATACATTGTGCTTATAAAACAAGGTGCCTACATAACTCATATATATGGAAATACACATTTTGTGATAGTTATTGTATCTGTGACATGTATTTGGCCGAAAATATGAGAATGAGTGATCAACGTCAAGAGTACCAACACTTTTGCTTCAGTAAACACAAATATCAGTCATTACAAAGATCTATCCATAAACAAAACTGTGTTAACAACTCTCTGGTCACAACAGGTCTCTCCAAGCGAAACGTTTAATAGCGAAAAATCCAGGGCAGAAACGCTTTGGGGCGAAACGTCTTGTCAGCCACCAAGTGTGTGTATTTATGAGGTCCTTCCGCGCCTGAGGCTGCATTTTGTGAGGACCCGGAGTGTGTCCCAGCACTCCTACCTAATTAACTTACTCACGAAAGTTGGGACGAATTTTAAATCATAGCTGCAATTTCCAGCTCTTTTTTTATTGAAAGATATTTTAATTTTGGTATGGTCTTGTGCTGTGGGGGAAAACCGGAGTACCCGAAGGAAACCCCACCTGTCCGGTATGGTGAACACCAACCAAACTCACATGCGCCGGTGTACACCGGACAGTAGGCAACCAATACATCGGCGCGAAGTTTAAGAACGACGTTTACCCACATGTGGTAAAACAAAATCACGTGATAAACAAAATGGCGGACGACACAAACTCGGAACAAACACCGCTTTTGGGTGAAATCCGTCGTAGAACCACTGCTGAGTTACAAAATTCGGTAAATTTGTTCATGATTTTTTTTCATTATGTTTTCAACCGTAAATTACTGATATATAATGTAAAATCCACTAACTGATGTAAAATTAAAAAAAGCCACTTTTCCAATAAGACCTAAAAAAGAAAAACGGTTTGTTTCTGGTTACATCTCCAAAAAGTGTAGGGTCGGTAGGTCGGCATTTTTATTTTATTTTTAAAAAAAAATTTACATTCACATATTGATTTTATATTGATTTAAGATTTATAGTTTTAGTATATAATGTTTGTTATGTATCATCAGGTGTTATCTAAAAAATACTTCGATTAATTATTGCATGTTGTCTTCAGTGATTATTTCTCTGCCACTACCCTGCTATGTATTGATTATATACTAAACGTGCCTCTAATTCCGTGACGTATTCAAGTGTTCGCGTGGTCATGTTTCTTCGCTCTATTATTTACTTTCCGTACCAATGTCTCCAGGGGAAGCACATAATAAATAAATCCTTATCTTTTGTCATGCAGTGTCAAACTACATTAAATTGCCAATTGTAGAAAGAAAACGCAACTAGATTGATTTTGAAATTCGTATCGAACCGCCTTCATATAGAAAATGCAAAATGTCCAACTTAACATTATGTCGTCTGCATTATACAAGTTTCATATCGTTCTAAGCCGGTAATAATTTCCATATAGTGAAAACATTGTTTTACTGTGTTGAATTTACATAATCAACGTAAGAAATATGCAAAGAGAAATGAAAATGATTTTTTTCTCCTATCCGAACATAAAATCGTCCAGAGAAAGTGGCCTACGTGACAAACAGCAAGTCACACTTGAGACCCACGTGCGAACAGCGCCGTTGTGTGGGAAAAGTCTCAATAATCTAAAGTTTAAAATAAACATTGAAGAGTAATTGCCGTACTTGAAATTGAATTTTAAAGTTATGGAAGTTCACGATGATAATAATTAGATCAACATGTATGAAAACGTCGATGACATCCACTTTTCTTGATTATTTTCTACATTATCGGCAAACGCCCACCCCATGAACGATTTGCCTCGAAAAAAGTTACGGTCGGCGGTAAAAAACAGCGTTGGTCGGGTAACCGGAAACAAACCTGATTTTTTTTTAGGCCTAATAAATATTTGATACTAATTTACTTTCCCTGATATGTTAATCTGGTAAAAACCAGTTTTTCAAAATAATTATTTTCCTGTTAAACCCGAAACATGTATCTATTTTATTTTTCTTCCTTGACAATTTTATTTCGTTTTGTAATGTAAGATGTCTCATTTATTTTTATATGTTATTTTCAGATAAATAGCGATGGAATCGATCCTGTGCCACCACACCATTTTGATGCTGAGAACAGTGGAAACAAGTCAAATGTAGCATTTGATATTGATGACACAAGCCATGTATTGTCAGGCCAATATGAGGTATATATAGGATCTGACACGAGTTGTCATTTCATACCATATTCTATTAAATGAGTTCAGGAATTTTGTTAGTAAGCGAGCCTTTGGTGAGCTTACTAAAGAATTTCCTGGACGAGTTTAATAAAATATGGTATAAAATGACAACTCGTGCCAGATCTTTTTATCACATGCTTTTAAACGAAACAAAAATCTTCTAATTTTACCAAAACATGTTGATAAATCCAAAAAGTTGTGTACTGACGTGACGTCATTTCGCCAAAATAAGGTCAAAGAATATGTAGCCAATAAAAATGTTATCTTACACATGTGTAAGATAGAAATATTCATAATGGTTGTATTACGTGGGAAGCAAGGTTTAGTATGTGATAAAGTCTTATTAGAAAGCTGTGAATGAATTTAGTGTTTTAATATAGGGCTATATTCACTGCAATGTTTGATAACTTAAAGGCCATTTTATTTTTAGTGGTGGAAAACTGAAATTTTTATAAATTCCCATTATTTGGAACTATCAAGTTGTTAGCCATCATACTTTACATAAACGATGCATAAACTGCTTAACATCTGCAGGAATTTACCCGCAACATGCATTAAAACTTGTCTATAAATCTACTACATTTACGTGCAGCTTCAGCCAGTGGGAATGACAGAGATATCTATAATTTACCAAAGGCATATTAAGTTTTATAAAAAAATTTAGGATCGCTTTTTGTTCGTCGTGCGTCGTGTGTCCACATTTTCATTCAAAGAGCATCTTCTCCTGAACCGCTGGACATATTTCCACCACACTTCACAGGAATGATCCTTGGATGACCCTCTTTCAAAATTGTTCAAATCGTTCTGGTCCTCTGCATATGTAGGTCACAAGAGCTAAAAATAGATTTAAAAACTGAAAACTTTAAAAATCTTGGAGCTTTCATATTTGATATGTGACAGCCTCTATTGGTCCTCTACAAAGATTTTCAAACTATGCCCCTGGGGTCAAAACTGGCCACGCCCCTGGCATCACATGGTTTATATAGACTTGTATAGCAAAATGACTTTAAAAATCTTCTCTTAAACCACAAGGCCTAGAGGTTTCATATTTGTTGTGTAACATTGTGTAGTGGTCCTCTACAAAGATTGTTCAAATTATGCCCCTGGGGTCAACACTGGCCACACCCTGGGGATCACAGGGTTTATATAGACTTGAAAAGCAAATGACTTTAAAATCTTCTCCTCTGAAACCGCAAGGCCCAGAGGTTTCATGTTTGGTATGTTACATTGTAAAGTGGTCCTCTACAAAGATTGTTCAAATGATGCCCCTGGGGTGAAAACTGGCCACACCCCGGGAGGACATGGTTTATTTAGACTTGAATAGCAAAATGACTTTACAAATCTTCTCCTCTGAAACCACAAGGCCCAGAGGTTTCAAATTTGGTATGTAACATGGTATAGTGGTCCTCTACAAAGATTGTTCAAATGATGCCCCTGGGGTCAAAACTAGCCACACCCAGTGGCTCACATGGTTTATGTAGACTTTATAGCAAAATGATTTTAAAAATCTTCTTCTCTGAAATTGCAAGGCCCAGAGGTTTCATATTTGGTATGTAACTTTGTACAGTGATCCTCTACAAAGATTGTTCAAATGATGCCCCTGAGGTCAAAACTGGCCACACCCCGGGGCTTACATGGTTCATAAAGACTTAAATAGCAAAATGACTTTTAAAATCATCTCTGAAACCGCAAGGCCCAGAGGTTTCATGTTTGGTATGTAACATTGTATAGTGGTCCTCTACAAAGATTGTTCAAGTGAAGCCCCTGGGGTCAAAATTGGCCACACACCGGGGGTCACATGGTTTATAAAGACTTTTATAGCAAAATGAATTTAAAAATTGTCTTCTCTTAAAGTTCAAGGCCTAGAGGTTTTATATTTGGTATGTAACATTGCGTAGTGGTCCTCTATAAAGATTGTTCAAATGATGCCCCTAGGGTCAAAGCTGGGCACACCCCGGGGCTCACATGGTTTATATAGACGTTAATGGCAAATGATTTTAAAATTCTTCTCTGAAACCACAAGCCCCCGAGGTTCATATTTGGTTAAAACATTATATTGAGACGTCGATTGGGATTGCATATGGAATGGGTGGGGTCAAGGTCACTGTTACTAAACATAGAAAAACTGTTTCCGCTCAATAACTTCAGAACGCATTGAGATATTTTAATGAAACGTAATCCATAGACACCTTATATTGACACCTCGCATGGGATTGCATATGGGGTGGGAGGGGTCAAGGTCACTGTTACTAAAAATAGAAAAACGGTTTCCGCTAAATATCTTGAGAACGCATTGAGATATTTTAATGAAACATATGGGTGGGTGGGGTCAAGGTCACCGTTATTAAATATAGAAAAATGGTGTCCGCTAAATATCTTGTCAAAGCATTGAGCTATTTTAATGAAACTTAATACACAAGTACCTTATATCGAGACATATGCGGTGGGTGGGGTCAAGGAACGGTTTCCGCTCAATAATTTGTGAAAGCATTGCGATATTTTAATGAAACATAATACACATTTCTTATATCGAGACCTTGCTTATGGGGTGGGTGGGGTCAAGGCCACTGTTATTAAAAGTAGAAAAACGGTTTACGCTCAATAACTTAAGAACCCATTGAGATATTTTAATGAAACTTCATACGTAGATACCTTATATCAAGACCTTGCTTTACGTTTATGGTGGGTGGGGTCAAGGTCACTGTTACTAAAAATAGAAAAACAGTTTTTGCTAAATAACTTGAAAACTTATTGAGATATTTTAACTTCATACATAGATATCAGGTGAGCGACCTAGGGCCATTGTGGCCCTCTTCTCTTTGTTTTTCTTTTCCTTGAATTCTGCTAATTTTTATTGAAAAGCCATAATGATTCTTTGGACAGCTTCAGATACTAGTCTTTAAAAGTGACATGACACCAGTCTGTCGATCTTTTGATATACTAGCTCTCTGTTTCAGAGTCTAGACTATGATGTGTGTGAAAATCAGATACATCTGAAGGACAAGCAAGTGCATTCACCCAGGGTAGGTGACACAACCTTGTTTATTTTATAAAAATCAAAATAACTTGTATTGAAGTTCCGTCTTTTATATTCTTTTGTTAGGATCTGGAGACATGTTAAACAGTGCATGCTGAAATGACATTCCGACGTGATCAGAGTATCTCTTTAAGAAACAGTCATTAGACAAAATAGACAAAAAAAATCTGAAGTAAATATGTCTAAATAAATGCAGGCCTTGTTACTTTGAGTCACTTGTCACCATAGCTTTTGTATGTTGTACATAATTAAAAGAGATTGCTTATTTGGCTTTTTTTACACAAAGTCTGTTATTATAAAATAGCAGAATAGAAAATATGGAGCTTGTATTCTTACAGTAGTGTTATCACAAGATCGTAGTTTTAACCTTTTATGATTGAAAGATAGCTTTTGTAAGTAAGTCATAGTATTTTTTTCATATTTTGTGAAGTCTGTTGAAGAGAAACATGTCATCTATACAGCTGTATAAGTATGAACAATTGATTTGAGGCCTGTCGTGGGAAAACTGGGCTTAATGCACATGCATAAAGTGTTGTCCCGGTTCAGCCTGTACACAGGCTAATCTGGGACTACTCTTTCCGCTTTTATGGTATTTTCTGTTGCAAGGAAGTCTTTTTTAAACATAAATCCACTGTAGGCAGAAAGTGCCGTCCTGGATTAGCCTGTGCAGACTGCACAGGCTGATCTGGGACGACACTTTACGCAGATGCATTAAGCCTGGGTTGAACACATCACGCCTCATTTATAAATTAAGTCTAAATGTCTGTGTCTTTCAGTGGGTGTTAAAGCGTGAGTTGGCTCGCTGGTTCATCATGGGAATGATCGGTATCATCACGGGACTGATTGCCTCCCTTATCGATGTCTCCGTCGAGAAAATTTCAGAGTTTAAATACTCCTTCATTAAGGAAAGTATCCTTGAACTCAAGTACTGGGGTTTCAGGGACTGTAATTCTGATAAATGCAGTTGTTAAACATAAACCTAATTTATGGTTGAAATTTTCAAATTCATATGTGTCATTTATTGTGGGTTACTTAAGAAGTAATATTCTTCTATCATAGTTTGTTGTCGAATAACCCACGGTCAGGAGTATAGATGCATAGGAATTAAATCAAAGTGCGAAGCAACAGTGGTTTGATAACATGCACCTATACTATCATCTGTCGGTACAACAAATTATCATAGAAAATATTATTTTGATTCTAACACGATACTCGGCCCATTTTTCTACAAAGAACATTCACACACGTGTTTCAGTGACGTCAATGAATCATAACAAAACAATATGACGTCGGCTTTTTAAAAAAAAATTCAACGAATGACTTCAGATTTATTGAAAAATTTTGTGTAAATGTAATTATAAAATGTATCATTAAATATGTGTTTTTTGGTTCAATACATTAAACAGAAATTGTAAGTTCGTTACAATTTTGCTAGAGTGCCTTTAAGCATGTGCATTTTACTCTAAAATTTCCGTGAATGCTCCAGAACTATTTTCAAAACATTAGGCTCTGTCCATAATTATTGCAGAATAACCTATATTTGATTTCCTTCTTTGTCTCTGGGGAGTATGGAAAACAAGCCACGTGTCATGTTACAATTTTTCTGAAGCCAGTATATGTTGCATTGGGTATTTTTAAGTGTATGAATTTTGTTGAATTGGGTATTTTTAAGTGTATGAACTTTTGTTGTAAAGAAGAATACATTTACTTTGCAAATTCGAAAAGTGAAAGTTGTGTTGTAAAATCTGTTATATTGAAATGTGTAAAATATTTATACACAACAAAAGAGACAACAGCATTTCATTTACTCAGTGTCATTTTATTTGAACAGATACATAATATCTCATTCTAACAGTTGTCTTTGGTACAATGTTTTTCAATTGTAAAACAAAGCTATAGTCAAGTCAGTATTTAAGTATTATTCAAACAAAGTTGAAGTATGAATTTATTATAGATGTATGCCATATTTTTCAAAGTATCACAATTGTACACATATTGCCAGAATTAAATATTAAGTATAGAGTCATTGTACCACTTTATTACATTATTATTGTATATTAGGTAAATATGCACATTTACCCAATTCATTATTAATTTGCTAAAAATTATGCCCATCAGAACTTCTTTTTTGTGTCGCCAGAAAAGGCAACATATAGGGGTTACTTTGGGTGGCGGCGGTGGTTGCGCCAGCGTTGTTGGCGGCGGCGGCCCCTTCGGTTTGTGCAGAAAATAACTTGACCAGTTTTTGTTCAATCTTTATGAAACTTTATGGAAGTATTATTAGGCGTAAAAAGAAGGTTATGTTCAATTTTCAGCGTAATTGCTCATATCGTACTTGAGTTATGCCCCATTAAAAAAAATAATAGTTCAAATAAGGCTTGTGCAGACAATAACTTTACTTGTTTTTAATCAATTTTTTGGAAACTTATGGAAGTGTTAGAAGGTGTAAAAGGAAGTTTACGTTCGATTTTCGGCATAATTGCTCATATCATACTGAGTTATGCCCCCCTTTAAAAAAAAAATAGTTCAAATAAGGCTTGTGCAGACAATAACGTGAGTTTTGGTGCATTGATTTTGAATAATTGCTCTTATTGTACTTGAGTTATGCTCCTTTTAAAAAAACTAATAGTTCAGATAAGGCTTGTGCAGACAATAACTTGAAAAGTTTTTGTGCATTGATTTTGAAACTTTATGGAAGTGTTTGTAGGCATAAAAGGAAGGTCATGTTTGATTTTTGGTATAATTTTTCTTATCGGACTTTAGTTATTTTAAAAAAAAAAAGTTCAAATAAGGTTTGTGCAGTCTATAACTTAAGAAATGTTTGTGCAATCATTATGAAACTTGAAGGAAGTGTTAGTAAAAAGGAAGGTAAATTTTGGTTTTTGGCATAACTGCTCTTATCATACTTCAGTTATGCCGTCAGGCGACACATCCGACTCGCGGAGTTCTTATTTATCTAAGAGCATGCTTTTAATTTTGATATAATTGCATAAAGTATCAGTAGTAAGTCTTTAACGAGAGTTCAGACATTGACGTGTGCACCGAGAAATACTGCCTCATTCTGCCAATGTTGTCATGGCTGGCCATTAACGCAGCCATTGTCATGTTTGGAGCAACTATTACAACATTTATAGCGGTATGAGTGAATCCTTGCCTAGCCGAGGCCAGCTAGCTCAGTTGGTAGAGCGCTGGACTCTCAATCCGGGGTTCATGAGTTTACTTGTGTGGGGATTGGTCATGAAATAGTTTCTACGGCCATTCTCCTCCTACCTCTGATTCAAGTAGGGCAGTTGTCAGTTACTGGCGTGAGTACATGTATGTGCACTTAGTACTGGTAAACCGCTTAGATTGGCTAAGCTTGCCCAGGAAAAGCGTGAGTAGGTTAACTGAGTGCCGTTATATGACTGAAATACTGTTGAATATGGCACAAAATCCAATTATACAACAAACTAAATCCTTGGCTAAAACAGTTGCTGTGGCTTTCAATAATAAAAACGAATTAATTTATCTTAAATAAAGTGTCTCTCTGCTATCGAAAATACAAAGAATTCTGTTTATTAAATATGTATTATTGTATGGCTTTAATTGATGATTTTTCATTAATAACACATTGTTTACCATATATGAGGCATGTTGTGGGAAAACCGCGCTTAATGCACGTGCAAGAAGTGTCGTCCTGGATCAACCAATGGAGTCGGCACAGGCTAATCTGGGGCGACACTTTCCGCTTACAGTGGATTTATGTTTAAAAGAGACTTCCTTGAAGCAGAAAATGCCATAAAAGCAGAAAGTGCATTAAGCCTGTTTTTCCCATGACACACCTCATACACATCAGGAGCTTTATTTGTGCTGCTTTGTTAATTTGTGTTCTTTCCTGTGTTAATGATGTTCAGTACCCTCTTAATGAAATATCAGTCTGATTTAAGAATGAGACAGTTGCAATCTGTCTACAGTGAATTATCTTCCTGCAGTGAGCATGCACATTTGAGGCGTGTTGTGGGAAAACCAGGCTTAATGCATGAGCTAAAGTGCTGACTCTGATTAGCCTGTGCAGTCTGCAGTCCGCACATGCTAATCCAGAACGACACTTTCCGCTTTTATGGTATTTTCTGTTTCAAGGAAGTTTCTTCTCACCATAAATCCACTGTTGGCAGAAATAGCTGTCCTGGATTAGCATGTGCAGACTGCACGGGCTAATCCGGGACGACACTTTGCGCACATGCATTAAGCCCGGGTTTCCCACAACACGCCTCATTTAAGGATTTTAGTCAGATCAACATGGTGATATTATGTGACAATGTTTATTGTTAATTGTTCTGTTCAAGCCTGTGGCGGCAGGCAGTGGTATCCCCCAGATCAAGTGTTTCCTCAATGGGGTCAAGGTGCCGCATGTTGTGCGCGTGAAGACGCTTATCGTGAAGGTGCTCGGAGTCATATCTGCCGTCACCGGTGGGCTTGCTGTTGGCAAGGTGTACTTATTTGTGCCATCTGTTTTAGAGATAGTTTCTAGAATATACTTGAGCTGGTTATGTTTATTTATACTATAGTTTTTGCTGCAGTGTTAAATTTCAACATTTGCAACAAACCATGAATGTTAGATTTAGATAATTATGTATAACAATGTATCTGGTGTAATGCACAAGAAATTAAGCTTTGGTAGGTGCCAGTACATTGGATCAATAAATGCTTGCATGAAAATACACCACTTACACATCTAAGCTGCACAATTTAAGATAATACAAAATAATATGAACATTTTAAAGAAAATGGCAACAGGTTTATGTTAATCAGAGTATTGATCTAAGAGAATTTCAGACAACAAAAGCTTTATAGTAAATACAACTTTAACCTAGAATATGCATAAAAGTATGTGAATAGCATTAATAGTGACAATGAAAATGATTTCTTATACTGGGTTTTATTTGTGTTAACTGTCAGGAAGGACCAATGATTCACTCAGGGGCCGTGGTCGCAGCCGGGATCTCCCAGGGACGATCATCCACTTTCAGGTTTGATTTAAAGGTAAACCCTGTTTTCTAAAATGTCTTTCCTATACAGCTCTATGCATGATTAAAACGTTAACAATTTTTTTACATGATGTTAAAATATTTTGTAAATAATGATATTATATTCTTCGAACATTGCATTTATTAGCAACAGTGATGTATTGTATAGATTTTTTGCTCCAAAATCATTTGAAAATTTCTGAAGTTTAGCTTCATGTCACAAAATTAGATCAGTCACTTTGTGTTTTTATACTGTGTACTTTTAACAAAATTGTTCAAACTTACTTATTTGCTGTTTTCGTAAAACAATTCAAATAAAGAATTTACTTGATCTACATAATAAGAAAGCAAAAGCAGTAAAATGTCTTTAAAATATATATTGACAATGGTACTTAATAGACCATAGATTATAATGTATATTATTATACCTCACTTTTGTCTACAGCGATAAATTCCCATTACCCGAAAAAGAGCTATTTTGACTGTCAAAAACATTTCAACCTTTTTGACAAGTGACCAAGCCAAAAGTGACTGTCAGGTCATGTGACTACGCTGACATTTTGAATATCATATAAGGGCAAGTAACTGCATCAGTTTTTTTAGCCTCATCATGACAATATTGCCTCCCTTGTTGTAACATAATATAGTCGTGAGTTTTTCTGAAGATAAAAGAATATTTAGACATTCTTCAATCTTGATGGGCAGAATTACACTGTGGGGAATCACGTGGTTTCGTTTTGATATGAAACACAGATAATGGCGGCGTCTAAGTTTCGGTAAGCTCAACATTTTTACTTCTTGTAATTGATTTATAATTTTAATCTGGTCGATATGTAGCCTATCATATGCAGGGTCGAATTCCGCGTGTACTGATACCTTAAATTCCACACCGAATAGCGTATAGCTCTTGCTTACCCTTTGAATTTGTTTGGATGGGAATGATTTTATGTGATAGTTTTCACAGATCAACTCGTTTCTTTCCTAAAATTTATTAATTTCTACAACCCATACACATTTTACATATAAACTATAAGACAAACATTATAGGGATTATATATGTAAAGTTTGGACGTTTAAAAAGTTGAAGTTTCACAAAATACCGGTATCAACAAGAACAAGAAATGGTATGATTCACGGATTAAAAAAATATGATATGTTGCACATACAAACTTTTGAACATTGTCTATTTTCAGAGTTGTGATTTTGCAGGGTGTGCGGCAAATGTTTTCAACGCCCGTCTGGTCTCTACGAGCACAAAAGGAAGCACAAGGGGTAGCGCCATAAAAATGTTGTGGTCAATTGTTTCTCTGCAAGGCGAATTTGACAAGGTAGAGGTGATTATCAATACTTGAAATTAAAGCAATGATATGCAGAAAACAGCAACTGTATTTTTCTTTCCTTTAATAACATAAATACTATTAAAAAGAAAATTTAACATTGATGTACATTCGTATGCATGTATGAATTTCAAATTGCATAAAAAGTTTTTACCGAACATTACATACAACATTATTTCTGGCCCATTTTACTCGTTTAAGGACCTTTTCATAATCCAGGCGGAAACCAGAGCTATCGCAAAAGTTATGTTAAAGCAATAATAAACTTGGTAAATCGTAAAGTAACTAAATAAATTTAAAGAAATGGTCATTGATATGTTGTTGAATTATTTTACTCCATCTATTTTGTATGCAACAACACAGTTATTGTATTGCATTTAATCTTTTGGTATAGGTGTTTCCTCTGCCACACCAGTCGATCATATTTCTACGACCATGCAGAGGAATGAGAAAACCTTTCATTATATCCACCCATGCATGTAGTCAGTGCAGAATCTGTTTAAAAGGCAATGATGTTATTCCACGGGATTCCATTCCAGTGTACTTGGATCTAATGGTGAGCATTTTACACCTTCAATGTAATACAGCATCTTTTTAGAACATGCTGGTTTGATTTCCTGTTTTGGACGTCGTGCATTTGTCAAGTTCACTCTGCTTAATACATAATTGATTAAAAGTAAGAACTGTTTTGACACTCATTTTGTGAAATTGTGTTTCAGATACTATGCTCTCAATTCTTTGCAGAGAAGAAAACTGAAAAAAGGAAAAAAAAAATGGGGACAGTTTCTACATTGAGAACCTCTT